>JAWWEE010000074.1:141947198-142152273 GCA_035221455.1 Xenops minutus | reverse complement strand
TAACTTAATGGTTCAAAAGCAGGAAGTTTTCCTCGGAGCTGGCCCTCATTGGCTCTGCTCTATAGGATGGAGGGAAATTTCCAGAGGCTTCCATCAGAAGCCGATCTTCCTCTTATTAAAAAAATAAACCTAATCAGGGAAACCCATGACAACTTATTACCAGATAGAAAAGGGAAGGGGAAAATGTGGGAAAAACGGGCTAGGATTCTTCCTCCTGGGCACCTGCATGGGAAATGTTCATAAAGTAGTTACTCATAAAGGCTGGACCAGGGTTAAGATTACCAAACTCTGAGAGATGCTGAAATTGAGAGTTTATTCATATAATGGGTGCAATACTAAAACTATTAGTGAGAAATAGAGGAAGAATGCACAGGGAATGCATCCCTATGCATTTAATAGAGAACAAAATTACTCTCCCATGAGAAGAGCTCTGTCACCTGCTGAGCTCCTCCACTGCTTTCCCTATGGGTATAAATACCTACTTCTTACCTCTGAGATCTTGCACAGCTGTCAGGGTGCTTCTTGATTAATAGTTTTGTTTTTCTTTCCAGATCTGATTAAAATGATTACCACTCAAACTTACATTAATTCGTAGCAATAGTCTTTGCATTAAGATATTTTGTTATGCACATTCATGTCATCTTCACAACAAAATTCTCTTGCTGCTGTGGTGATTACTGAAGACAAGGTTTTCATCAAAAACCCTAACACAATATTACTTTCAGGCCACTAACACCTGCTCTGTAATTAATAAAAGACCTAATTAGGGACTGTATTGTATCCCAGACATATTTAGTTGAAGAATAGATATGTTCTTGGTACGGGTAGTAAATGAAATTATGTGATCCCCTGCTGATTGCTAACCTACTTGCAGCATGGTCATGTCATTAGTTTATTCTAGCTACGAAATGTGAAAGGTGATATGACAGAAAGAACAATTGAAGGGAGTAATTCTACCCATGGAAAAAGAACCAGAAGGCATTTTGGGTGCAGTGTTTCAGGGCTAGCAATTTTTTCCATGTAACTATTGACTGACACTATAAGATGTTTTTATTCCTTTTTTTCATTATGTTTCTTTCCAAGATTGTCTCCTGTCTCAATACAGCAAAATGCAGATGTGCATCTTGAGAGCAGATCACACCTGTTATCCATGGGAAAACTGTTCCTCTCCAACACGAACACCTCTGGAGAGATACCCTAATGTAGAAATCTTAGAAGAGTGTAAGATATAGGCATCTGTTTCTATTTGACATATCCTAGGTGATTTGAGAAACCTACATGAGATTGACAGCTCCTGTCCTGCACTATCAGAAAACTCATGCTGTTCTAGAGCGAGCCATTGAAGGTTTTTGAGGGAAGTGTGCTCTAGATCACACTAGACTTATATGTTTAGACAACTGAATTGAATTCCTAAGCTCAAATCAGATTCTACACTGTGAGTCCCCTCTTGCCCTTGCAGACATAATAGATAACATTAGGGATGATCTGTCTGTAGGGACAGGATGATGTTTCTGAATGAAAATGATGGTAAAAATACAAATGTGTTAGGTGCATAAGAAGGAATTCTGGAAAATAAGGAAATCTTATTTCTTCTGTTTCTTCTGTTTTCCTTGTTAATTCAAAACAGTGGGATTATAGCCTAGATCTGTTTTTTTGCTTTCCATGTAATGTATCTTTGTTAAACAAAGACAGTGAAACAAAAAGTAGTGAATGGTGGGACAGCACCTGCCACTGACAACTGCATGGGGTAGGTGCCCACAGAGCAGTCAGGTTGTGACTGGGTCTTTCTTAGGGCCCTGGGGGAACCTGATCCAAAAGTTAGAGTAGTTGGTTGACTCTTCTCAGAAGACTGCCTCCACTCAGGACTTTTTGTCCTTATGGTTTACAAATCTTTTGATTTCCAAATTATCCAGTCTTCTTTTCAGCTGAGGCAGAATGGAAGGTGTTGGTTTCTCAACTTACAAAGAGAAACAAATATGAACATTGCAAATCTACTGTTATAATTATCTATTTTTTATATGACTATAGCGTTAAAACACATGCAAGACTAAACTCTTAGAGATGGTGGATCAAAAAATTAACATTGGAACATTTCTTCTGAAATTATGAATTTTGAAGGATTTTTTAATGTAATATTCTTTCTAGCCTTTTTAATCTATCATTTATGTCTCTTAATGTTGCATTTGGGATTTGTGCTTTAATAAGAGCTTTCTTGTTCACAGTTGGATTTTTTTCTCACATTTTCTTTATCCTGCAGTGATTTACATAGTGAATACGACAACAGATATTAATATATTATGTTGCCACAAGTAGAGGTTTCAACAGAACACTGGATCCTGCTTTCAGATTTCTATTGATTATTTTGCAATTGTGTCTCATGTCCTGGAATATTGTTTTTTGTCCTATCTTATGTATGTTACCCCAATGTCCGACTTCCATACAACCCTGGCTGTGCATGAACTGTGGCATAAAGCCACTAGTTGCTTTTCAGATACAAACGACATTCTAGTGGTTGAAAATGTTCCCTGGACTATCGTGGTAAATTAGCAGTCCATTTAAAATGTTGTAGCAAATAGCAGCTGAGTTAGGACTGAGTTGGAATATCTTTCCCCAGTATCAAAATTCATTGACCTGTCATACTGTGAAGAAAGTAATTGATAAATAGACTGTTATTTGAAGAAGAAAAGAAGCTATTGAACATGCCAGATAAAGCAGGGGAAAAAAAAAAAAAAAAAAAGAAAGAAATTTGGAACAATAATGAATGAGGGGAAAAAAGATAACTTGAGATAATTTCTTCTAAATTGCCTCACTGCCAATAGTTTCTTTCTTTCTTAAAAAGTGTAATTTTAGATATTTATTATACATTTTAATTTAGTGTGCTGTTTGCTGTTGCTTCCAGCAACCATCTGGAAATGAAAATATAAGACTGTTTTCAACCAAGAACCATTTCTCCCCTTGCCCACACACCTGGTGCTCTCAGACTGCTCTCAAAGGCAGAGCTACAAGAAATGACCTTTTTCTTTAAGAGAGCAGTTGGAAGGGCTGCCCTTGTAGGAGGAAAAGGTACATGATGGGCTTTCTTAGCAGTCTGAAGAAAAATAAGAAGCAGGTCAAGTTTTTGGACTTTCCTGACTTGGATGGGAGCCATTAAACCATATGGCTTTGTATTCACTACGCTCAGTGCTGAACAGCCTCCCATTAGAGACAGATGGTGCAATATCTGCACATGAACAGCAAAGCTTCCAAGACCCCGGCGCTCCAGCTGACGTACACTGTGGTTAGTTCAATGGCAGAGGATCTTTCATGTTATGCCTTTGGTATGTTTCTCCCTTTGAATGAAATAATCGCCTTAATGGACAGGAAATTCCAGTCCACAAGATGTAAAAAGAATGCACAAGAGCGTCCAAAAAATAAAGGGGAAATATTTCATTAAATTTTTGCCTGACCACAGAAAGACTTTTTTTTTCCATTTAAACCTCAAGTTGAGCCTTTAGAAGTGAAAGTTTGAAATTCCTTTTTTTGTTGTTGCTGTGGGTTTTTTGTGCACTGATTTTTTTTCTCTCAAGACTTGCTAACCATATTGATACCTATATTTGTAGATACCATACAGCTTATCACAAAGATTTAAAAGCCTGTGACGAGGTGATTCATGCCCACACACCACACTGTATTGCCATTGATAGAAAACACATCCTGAACTCTTCCTAGGTCTTTCAAGGGATGTAAGGCTCTGGTTTCTATTTCATGAAAAGTCCTAAGTTAAACCATAAATACAGGCTTGGGATAGGGACCAAACTGTCACTCCCACTTCACTCAGTGCTTTAGTAACCAGACTAAATTTATTCTCCCTTCCAGATTCTCAAGATCTTTATACCTACTTAACACCCATAGAATTATAGAATGGTTTGGGTTGGAAGGGATCTTAAAAATCAGGTCGTTCCAACACCCCTGTCATGGGCAGGGGCACCTTCCACTAGACCAGTTCCTCGAAAAGAGTTTTAAGAACATTTTTAAGGCATCAAGTCCATTCACACATACATACAGAGAGTCTGTCTTCACTAATATCCAGTGATCATACCTCGGATGCAGTTATGTTAGGCTGGAATATGCAGGTCTTATATTAGCCATAATGGGATTTGTCAAACAGCACAATTTCACTTGAATTCACTGTGAGTAGATGGTGTTGTAAAGTCCCAGATCAGTGTGCCCCAGATCCCAGAATAAACTGTGTGCCATGACCAACAGGAAAATACCACAGGTGTAAAGATTCATTTTCACATCTGTAGAAGAATTTTGTGTTAATAATTACAAAAGTAACAATGTGTTTTTTTACAATATGTGTTAGTTACTAGGTGAAGAGAGATTTCAAGATATTGAAAAAATTAAAACAATTGGCAGCACATACATGGCCGTGTCAGGATTATCACCTGAAAAACAGGTAAGAGAATAATTTTCTTTAAAAAGCAAAGCTTGTGATTAGTCTGACCATTCATATTAGAAAATATTAGTATTATCTTTATGTTGTTCATTAAGCTGCTTTTACTAAAATAATAAACATTTGGGGCTTCTGGCAGACAATAGTTACACTTCTTGATGAGTTGAAATGACATCTTGTGCCTGGAACAAGAACCATATGGATCCTTTCCTCAAATTTAGGTTTATAGGAAAAAAAAATTCCTTTCAATCACACCAATGTGAATCTAGATGAGGTCTGTCTATATCCTCAGACACACTCTGAAGTTACCACTGTAACTCAGACTGGAACATGACTGACAGCCTCCAATAATCTATGAGGAGAGAGGATCTGCTAGCTGACAGCACACTTATGCTAGTATAATGCTGCACTTACGCTCTTTGTGACACAGCATACCTACAGACACTGAAATAATTATACATCAGAAAGAGAGCAGAACGTCAGTTCAGCAGAAGAATAAAACAAACTGAGGGGAAAATCAGTCACAGAGGACACACACACAGTCACAGCCATAAACCTCAGATAAGTCTGATGACAGAAATCCCTTCATAATTCCACCCAAGAATTTGCCTGGAAACAGGGTCTCCAAAGGAGTTAGATGAGACTCTAAAACACATCCAGGGAGAAGTCAACTGTTGTTCAGATCTGTCTTTTTGGCAATCGGTGCCTCTCCCCAGAGAAGAGCACCACAAAAGGAGTGTGATACCCTGGGTCAGTCACAGACCTGGAATCAGATCTGCCCACATTGACCACAACTGCCAGAAAAGCAGAAGACAGATTAGCAAGAGCTTTATAAACTAGAAAATTTCCATTGTTTGTTCAGAATACATTATAAAACACATGGAGCGTAACTAGCTGAGCATCTCCCACCTACAGAGTAACAAGAAATAATACCAGCTAGAAATCCACAAAACTAGACATGCATGGGATTGTTGATGGTCTCAAGTGAGAATGCTTCCATGTACAGATGGGCAAAGAAGGACTGAACATCAGGGAGGTAACTGGTTACAGCTACACAGCTCCTAACCACTTCTTTTGACTCTTGATGGGGATAAAAATTCAAAGGAAGAAAAGCTCTGCTCCTTTCCAAAACTGATTAACTCATCTCTTTTCTTGAACTGTAAGAGCTTAATGGATTTTTAAAGTATGTTTTAGATATACATACATATCTTCATGCATACTTATCTGTCACCTTGTCAGTGTCTAAGAGGTGTGGGCTGCTGAGGGAGGTTGGCATGCTGTGAACAGAATGAGGCTGGGGACAAAGCCTGAGCACAGTGTGAACAGAACAGGGTGATGCCAGGGAGAAGTTCACATTCAGTATCAAACACTGAGGATCAGGAAAACTGCAAAGGGCTGGACTGCATGACCCATGGAGAGGTTTACAATGCTTTGTAATATAATGCAATTCTATGAACTGAAAACTGGAAGAAAGAATTCCCTTGCTTCAGAACAAATGAGGTGACATCACATCATCACTGAGCCAAATCCAGAGCTGTTCCTTACTCCACTGTCTCCCTTGAGAGTTCGTGTCCCATTGTCTGCTCTGTTGGTGTCTGGGAAGACTAAAAACCACTACTGGTCCCCATCTGTATATTGACTGCCCTGTAGGAATCAAAATGTAGGGGAAAGTGCAGGGAGTGACTTGACTGCCCTCAGTATGGGTGACTAATGAGCTACAGAACAGCCTTTTACCTCTCCCTTAACTGGTCCCAGGTTGCCTGGCTTGTTCCTATCACTATTTCATCCCTGAGAGCATTGGAAATGGTGCTTTTCCTCAGTTACAGTTTCAGCAAAGGAGTATTAAATCTTTCACTTCTTTCTCTCTACTTTTTGCTTACATGGGTCATCTCTGGTTCTCACTAGATTTTGCATCTGAGCTCTCTCAATCTTGTCTGTACTTTCTTTCTCGGCCTTAGATAGATTTCACATGTCTTGTTAGTTCTCATAATTGCCTGCTAAATTTTTGAGAGGGAGTTACTTTCTTTGGTAGTTTACTCTAAGCTTCTCTCTATTGAGGTATACAAGTGCTGTAACATAACTGGGAAACATTACCATTAATAACACCCTATCTCTCTTGGATCTAATATGTTGAGGCTGTTCTTACAGATTCCAAAATCAAATATGTGGCACTTGGTAGGGATGGGTGGCAATTAGGCAAATGCAAAACTTTTCTAACATATTGGCCTGTAATTTCTTCCTCAGCAATGTGAAGACAAATGGGGACATTTGTGTGCACTGGCCGACTTCTCCATAGCTCTGAATGAAAGCATACAGGAGATCAACAAACATTCATTTAACAACTTTGAACTCCGTATTGGTAAGCATGGTTCAAACATAAGAATTTAGGTGGGGTTTTGTTTGCAAAGATCTGATGCCAGTATGTGCACTCCAGGAGCATGGCAAGGAGGTGCATAATTTAGGAGAGTCCAAATACTGTATCCTCTGTTTTCAGATTGACTTCATCCCAGGCAAAATAAGAAATAAGAAGTACTCCATTTGCATAATATTGGCCCTGACTTGGGGATTGCAGGAGTTCAAAGTTTCAGTGAATTGTGAATGGAGAGCAGAGTTAAGCTGCTGTCTTTAGCAAGTCTGGCCAAAAGCCCATAGATTCAGAACTGGACAGCCCAGACCTAGCCCCAGGGTTGATATTCACACAGGCTCTAATTCATTTCCCTGTTTAAGATTCTTCTTAAGTAAAGGGGCGAAAACAGCTTCTCATAAACCTTATGAGCAGTAGTTCAGTTTTGCACAAAAATTGAATTCCAGTTGCTACCTGACCAATGGCAGGAGCTCTGAATTGCTGTGATGGGGAGCTATTATTCCGGATGGGATATCATGGATGTCTGGTGGGATGACACATGAAACAACAGGCCTGAATATATGGCACATAGCAGGAGTAAATCTGATGACTTCTCATGCTGACTGCATCGTTGGCCAAAACCAAAAACTGCCTGTAAGAAACACGTCTTTTATAAGCCTACCATAGAAAATCTGAAGTATATTCAGCAGTCACAGCATGGAGGATCACAGCTATCTGTACCTGATCTGCATTTCATAACAGTTTCCAATGCAAAACTTTTGGTTCCCAAGATTTCTCAGGGAACAGGCATCCACCCTTAATGAGTGTGGATCACTTGCAAACATTTCATACAGCATCAATGCAACACTATTTGGAAATATTTCTATCACCATTTTAAAAAAAAATAAAATTCAAACCCCCTAAAAAACTAAAATTCCTTTCCCGAAGATGTGTATTACACTCTCATTAAATGTATTTTTAAATTACTGCTGTAGAAAAGAAAAAAATTATTCTTTGTCTTGAATTTATGCAACAATCTTACAAGATACAGTCTTTCAATAATTTCATAGAATGCTTTAATATTTTCTCTTCATGCAACATAATTTCTTGACTGTATAGCACTAACAAAGTTGCCTTCAACAAGTGTAGATCCAGAAAGATCCTTCCAGAGAAATCTTTCCTACTATGTGAGAATAAGTTTGGAGGAGCTTTGCTAATAACATGCAGAATACAGATGGCACATAAGTACTGGGATTCCACTGACATGGATGTCCCATAAAATAACCCCGAGGGTTTTGTGCTTTCTAGCTTTTGCAGCTTTTTTTCCCCTTATTTTCTTTGTATATATAACTCTTCCTTAAACTTAGAGATAAGTGTATCTGGTTCTTAAGTGTGAATATGGTTTTCTCATTCCTGCATAAGCATTTATCTTCTCAATTTTTTTTTTCTCTTTTATTATTAGGGATTAGCCATGGCTCTGTTGTAGCAGGAGTTATCGGTGCTAAGAAACCTCAATACGATATTTGGGGCAAAACAGTTAATTTAGCAAGTCGAATGGACAGCACAGGTGTTAGTGACAGAATACAAGTGCCTGAAGAAACGTATCTGATCCTGAAGGACCGGGGATTTGCCTTCGACTACCGAGGAGAGATTTATGTCAAAGGTATCAGTGAACAGGAAGGAAAAATCAAAACATATTTTCTTCTAGGAAGAGTTCAACCAAATCCTTTAATCTTACAACCAAGAAAACTGACTGGACAGTATTCATTAGCAGCTGTTGTATTAGGACTTGTACAGTCTCTTAACAGGCAAAAACAGAAACAAATTCTTAATGAGAACAATAACTCTGGAATCATAAAAGGACATTACAACCGGAGGACTTTGCTCACTCCCGGTGGATCTGAGGCAGCATCCCAGGCAGAGGGGGCTGACAAAACTGAATTGCCATAATCAGCATTGTTTGTGTTCTTTTTTTTTTTTTTTTTTGTATTTCTTTTATATATAAAAATAAATATACAAATAAAAAGTGTTTAATTTTTTTTAGAAGAAGTGTGATTTTTTTTTTTTCCCACTGGTGTGATACTTCAATGAGCTTTAAATATCTACACTTTAACAGTGGTGCCAGCATCTCTTCCCGCTAGCTGTGGTTAACCTCTGAATGTCCAGACACAATAGCTGTAGGCCACCACTCTGCTGTGTCAGCTACCTGTAGGAAGGGACAAGAATAAACCCCTGACAGGAGAGATTTAGAACATGAGTAGTGTAGGGAGTTAATGATGGCAAAAGGAAGGAATACTGTCTACACTTTTCAAATGAAAATAAAGCAAAATGAAATTGAGTTCTTTTCACCCTCTGTTGCTTCTGAGTACACATCTAAGCTAGTTGCCTGGTCCCCGTAACAACACAGAAAACCTAGATAATACAACCAAAGGATGTTAAGGCATATTATCTGCCCAGATGTGAGGATTTGGGAGACAAGAGATGAATCTTGTCGTAAACGCACTGATTCCATTGAGTCCACTGGCTGTGGACTCTCAAAACAGACTGAGATGTCCTCCTTACAGGTGAGTGACTGCATTGTGAAAAAGATAAATTGTGTTTTGCTGTCCACCTGACCTCTTGCACCCAAGTCAGGAGGTCGAGGTTCTCCTGTGGACACTGTGTCATATCTCTCAGTCCTGTTTGGAGGGCTCAAAAGCATTGTGGTACCTTGGCAGGCACAAGACACCTATGAACAGACAACAGAGTTACACCTTGAATGGCATGTCTGGAGCCTATAGCTGAAACAATCACCTGGTCAAGGGACTAATCAACTTCTCTGGGGTCTCTTTCCAGCACTCAGCACTCATTAGTCTGAGTTCTCACCAAAACAAGTGTTGTCTGAGGCTCTGAAATGAGTATGTGTTGAAGTACAGCAGGAAATAAAACTTACCACTAAGGTCCCACTTAATAGCCTCAAGAAGAGAAGCAGTCAGCGCTGAGAATACCCTAAATTATTTGTGTGCCAGCACAGAGGCAAACCTGCTGGGATGCTACAATGGCACACGCCAGTGCTGCAAGTCCTGCATCAAAAGGAAGTTAAGTTTTTGGGGAACTGCTAGTCAACTTCACCTTGGAAAACGTAAATACATAGAGCAGGTTCCTTTTTGCCTCAGTGTCATGATTCATACTGAGCTGTAAAGTGTAGGAATGAACCTCTCATCAAGTCTGTATGCTCAGAGGAGCTGGGTTTGTCTTGGTAAATATTATCTTTAAAGTTGACCACAGATGGAAGAGCAGAACCTGTAATCACACAGCAATGCCCAGATGAGACCACACTCAAACAATACAGTGCAACATACAGATTCTTTGTAAATACAAAGACTTGTATTTTGCAGCCTGTCACCTGGTCCTTAGTGAAAACTGGCTCTTCTTGGGAGCATCACCAGCGGATTAGCCTCATCTGTAGAAGTCGGCCAGTTTCGCTAGGAAATCTTGATTCTTACGGTTTATAAGACACTATTGTTTACTAACAAAAGAGGCACCAAAACATGAAAGTATTTAATTGTCATAAGATAACAAATAATGCTTTTCATTGTAAAAAGAAAAGGGCAAAATTTTATCAGTTGACTGCCATCTTCAGAAATAGAAAATAATAAAAATGAATTAATGAATAAATTCCACAGAAAATTGTATCACTTAACAGGGAGTCTGAACACAGAGAGCAAGGAGCAGTGTGAAATGTTATACCCAGTGATGATGCTGCCAGCAACTGAGGTTCTCATTCCAAACTGGTCACTCCTTTGCATCCCCACAAATGTAATTTTTTTATGCCACACAGAGAAAGCTGAGCCCTTCAGCTCATCCAGACCAGTTCTGATACTGTAGGAGATGAAGATAAGGAAGGGATGGGGTCTGAAGCAGTTAAATTAATTTCACATTTACAGTGGTATTTGAGGCACTAAATAAGGAAGCTTTGGCTGGTTTCAACAGCTCATTAACAGCTGTCCTGTCCTACACAGCTTATTGTATGGGTACACTTCTCCTGGTCCTCTAAACATTGCTAATAGCCCAGCTGAACTGGTTTTCTAATTCTCACCACTGCTGCCAACCTCCGTAATGACAATTAGAATTGAGGGGAAGGTGTTAACTAGATAACAGGATTGGAGACCGGAGCTGTGAGGGCAGGTTCGCTGCTTCTTAACACGGGCCCAAATCTCCTGTTTCTTGTCTTCTTTCTCTGTTATCCCCCTCAAAATCCCCATTAGCATAATTATGTTCCCAACAAAAAATGCCTGAGTCTGTTGATCAGATAAAGAGTTTATTAAATCAGCTCATTGTTATGAGTAGTTCTTTAGTGAGGAATTTCACCTGTGAGTGCTGCAGGTAAATCCCTGCTTGGGAGCATTTGCTGTCTATTTGTCACTCCAGCACTTGCACTGTTTTCCTTTCCCACGTGTGATGACCTTACAGGTTTGGCAATGTTATTTCTCATTGCAGCATCTGTTTTATGTGGAACACCAGCTATTATTTATGCTTTCAGTCTACTAGTTGTTCTCCATGACTTTATAGTACCATTATTCAGCTTTCCCTCACAACTGTCTGAAGGGTTTCTTGTTCATAAAGGATAGAATTGATTATACAAGAAGGACTCATAAAGCCAAAACACCTAGTTATTATCCCTTGAAACATGCATGCCTGGGTTAATAAAACAAATTGCTTTTATATCATAATTTTTTGGCCAAACCGTCTTTGCAAATGAGTACTTTCATAGATCTTCCCTATTAGTAGGAGAAAGCCTTGGCAGAGTCAGACTTAGTCTTTGATGTCACCTAATTTATTTCTACAAATGTTCTCTACAGACTCAAACAGCAACCAGCTGCTTCCTCAGAAATTTGTACCTCAGTTCCTCCAACAGGTTCCATGTCATAAGCTCTTATAACTTAAATGTTTTCTAAACAGGCTGAAACCCACGCCTTTCTTCTCTCAAAAGCAACATACAATCAACTGCATCAAGGGCAGTTTATGCCAGCTTTGAATTATTAACCCTTAGTCATTAAAGCAAACATAATATTGACTATCTGGACAACATTTTTGTACCAAAATCATTACTCTGTAGTGTTCCAAGTGCATTTTTGCAACCACCACCTCTATATTCTAGCAAAAAAAAAAAAATGTATCTGTGGCAAGAGCAATTGTTTGTAGGGGAGTTAAAGGGGTTTTAGTCCTGATTAACTCACCATTCACCAATTTTTATAATATCTACTCATAAAGTCACAGTTTAGGTACTGATACCTGTCAAGATATCTACTCTCAACTGACATTAAGACTCAAAACAGTGAGTTTACCTGAACTGAGAGCAATGTGATAGGTGTGGTATCACTTAGAACTGTGTTCTAAGGAAAAAAAGGTATGCAAAAATAGCTTTTAAACACAGGGAAATACATCACTCACTGTCCTCCACTTCAGTCCATTCCTGATTATTTCCCAGTTGTTTTCACATTTTGAAAAGCACAACAGATTAAAAAAAAATTAAAAAAAATCCTCATCTAATCCTTTTCTCACTAGCAGAACTTCAGCTGCCTTTCCTAAGTGCAATGGGAGTCAAGGAGTTTAAGCAAATACCCAGCACAGCAAAGTGGCTGATAGCCAAGAGTCCTGCTGCTGCACACTGTGGAGCTGCAGGGCAGGGAGCAGAGAGCTCAGCTCTGTGACTGACTTTGAAAAACGTGCAGCAAAATGATCAGAGGAGCAGGAAATAACCACATTAACCATCGTCGGTGGTACCCGGTGAGCATTATAATTGCACAGTCAACTTATTAACCTCCCCATCAATCTTTTTCTGTGCAATTAAGGGCTTGTGGTTTTCCCAGCTCTGTGCTTTGCTGGAGGAGGGGAAAAATTATGATAGTGGAGCAGCTGGCAGATGGGAGGGAAGGGGTAGAAATTCAATATGAATATCTGCACGCACTTGAAACTTAACTGCAGTTTTTAAGGAGTGTTGTCATTAGCTCTCCTGGAAGAACAAAACATTTCCTCAGTTTACATAACTTTAGTTGATAAGGCCCACTTTTTTCTAAAAAAAGTCTTCTTTTCCTGTCCATTTTTCACCACGCTTTTATATGTGATGGCTATAAGAGTTACACAGCCTCCCAGAGACTGATTCATTCAGCTCTTTCATGCGAAAATAACAGCAGTGTGCAGGGCTGTTTAGACAGCATCTGCTGTAAAATGCCACCTCATACTACTTCTCTGGACCCAGAACTTCTTCAGCTCAAGGTGTTTTTTTCTGGCTGATGAATATGTTAATATGGATATATGGAACATCTATTTGCTTCATAGTCCATGTTCCTTTTGAGGGTCTTGAAATCAGTGCTTTATTCATCTTTGCAATATTAATTAATTAAAAAAAAATCTAAAAAGGCACGACCATTGCTACATGGAGAAAAAGAAGAAGAAATCTCAGCTGGTTTGATGAAAGACTGAGGTTCTACACAAAGGACATATGTGTGAGTTGACTTCTGATTGTAAAAGCCACTCCCAGCAGCAGTGACATGGGGTACTCCAAGGGATATTTTCACAGCGACAGGATGCTAAGTATCATTTTAATTAACTCATCAGTTACTTAAAAGAGTAAAAATACAACAGCAACTTCCTATTCATCATTCCTCACAGAGACTATTTTGACAGGCTATCAGTTTTTAAGTTTCTGTAAATCTGTACAGAATTCTGTAATTTTGCTTCAGATAAGTAATTACCTCTTTTGGATGTGCTCAGATCGGTGTTCTAAAGTTGCACCAAGGAATCAGGAGACACATCCCTGTCTCTGGAGTCAGTGCATATTCTGTGGGTAAAACCAAGACTTGGAGAGGCACCAACTGATTCCCCATGGCCCTGTTCCTGAGAAAGACAAGAACAGAGGCTTGAACAACACTTAAAAATTAACTTAAGCAAAAACATACCTTTCGTTATTCTCCCAGACAAGGTTGATCCATTTACAGTAACACTGAAGCTTAATGTGTCCATTGCAGCTTAAGGATCTCCATCATCCTTCCCTGACATATGTTGCCCTCAGCATCATGACCTGAAAGGTTCATATACAACATGTTTGCAAGGAGACCTCAGGCACCAATTCACTCCAGCTTTCTGCTCCCATCAATTATAGAGCTAGAGGACTAAAGCAGGATGGCCTCCATGGGCATGTGAATTATATAAGAAAATAGAAAAAAAAAAGAAACTCCAAGAAACCAATTCTAAGGTTTTTCCAGCTTTAAGAATAAAAGTTGAGATTTGATTTTCAGCTTTAAATTTATAGGGAGCACAAAGAGTGCCACTGTCACCCATTGCCCCTAGAACATAGTTTCACAGGTTTTAACCTCACATTTGATGCTGCCTCCACATCTAGTCTGTATTCCCATGCAGAACACATTGACATCAGTCTTGGCTGGGCACAGCAAGCCATGCCTTTGTATTCTCTCTTGTGGAGCATCTCCTGGCAAACATACAACAAAGAAAATTTTGATAGCAACAGCTGCATTATGAACTTCCACTTTCAGACCCTTAGCCAATACCTTACTATGTATTCTTAAATTGGGAGTCCAAAAAGCATCCTTATAGCTCAGATCTATTACGTGTTGCCATTTTTTGTCTTTAGTTTTTTAAACCCATGCTGAAAATATGCCTTGTGGGTGTCAGAAAGTATTGCACCTTAGTAGAATCACACTGGGGAGAAGTTGATTTTGCTTCATGTTCCAAAGTTTAAGTAAAATGGTTAAAAAATTACCAGCAAAACAAACCAACAAAGCAAACCCCTTAATCTGTCTTTGGAGCAGAAACTGGTATCCAACCAGAGTTCCTCCTTCAAAGTGGAAGCCACAACATGTAGACAAAAGTCATCCTCACCTTTGCACTAGGTCATAACTTCAGAGTTGGGTATTTGGCTTCTGTGTAAGTCCATATTTGATGTCATGGTCTTTCAGCCCTGGCTCATAGTTCTGTAGCAGTCTTTGTTACTCCATAACCAATGGGAACAGGGCAGAGATTGTCCCTCTGTACTTGGCACTAGTGAGGCTCAGCTTTGAATCCTGTGTCCAAATCTGGGCCCATCCCTACAAGAAAGACATTGAGATGTTGGAGCATGTCCAGAGAAGGGCAACAGAGCTGAGGAAGGCTCTGGAACATAAGTCTTATGAGCAGCAGCTGAGGGAGTTGGGCTTGTTTAGCCTGGAGAAAAGGAGACTCAGGGGAGACCTTCTCGCTCTATACGACTCCCTGAAAGGAGGTTGCAGCCAGATGGGGATTAGTCTCTTCTCCCAGGTAACAAGCAACAAGACCTGAGGAAATGGCCTCAAGCTGCAGCAGGAGAGGTTGAGATTGGATATTAGGAAAAAATTTTTCATATAAGGTTGCCAAGCATTGCAATAGGCTGTCCAGGGAAGTAGTGGAATCACCATCCCTGGAGGGATTTCAAAGATTTGCAGATGTGGCACCTGGGACATGGTGTAATGCTGGAGCTGGCAGTGCTGGATTAATGGTTGGACTCAATGACCTTAAAGGTATTTTCCAACCTAAATGATTCTATGATCTCAGGATCCCTAAAACTGTCAAAAATGTGTTCATAAATATTCTGTTGTAGGTCAGTGATAGAACTGAGTCAAGCAGTGTAGCTTATGGAAATGAAGGTTTTACTGAAGTTAATTGATTTTATTCCAATGTATGAATACTTTCATGGGCCAAAAATAGTAATGTCTTGAGACCTCTTTAATCTAGTGAAGCAAAGCAGAACAAAAACTATGATCTGATGGGAAGTTAAATAAGGTCAAATAACGTTCATACATTTGTCAAATTGGAAATAAAGTACATATGTTTCACCGCAAACATGCCTAACCACTGGAACAAGACACCATGAATAACAATGGATTCATTATTTCCTGAAGAATTCAAAACATGTTTATGGAGACCTTTGTGGAAATTATGCTTTATTCAAATACAAATGCCTCAGTCCACTGATGGGGAACAATGAACTTTCTGCAATCTGTGAAATCACAACAGGCAGGTTGGATATTTCAAGCTTTCTCTTTTCTATATCCATAGCATTATCTCATCACCCCCAAGATAAACAACCAGACCCGAAAAAGGCAAAATCTTCAGGCCTGGGAGTGTTTCACAGCTCTTGCTAGTACTGAAGTATTGAATGAAGATGAGGAAGGCAAACCTTTTCCATTTCATGTTTTGTTTCAGAGCCTGGAAAAAACATAATTTGTTATATGTCCCCCTTTGTGAAGGCACTGGAGGCATTGCAAACCAGTGGCTCAGCTAACTGGTAGACACTCCACCAAGCTATTTAGCTTCCCTATCATTTAGACAACTGCTTCATCAATAAAAAAAAAAAATCTGTAGTCAAGAATCAGGAAAGAAACAAAATTCCTGCTCCAATTGCATTCCTCCACTTCCACCCCACCACTTCTCACTGCGCTGTTTCTCCTTACTTACCCCAGTGCCCAAAGTAATAACTTCCCATTGCATTTGTTCTAAATAAGGTTGCAAGATCCACTGGGGAAAATCCTTTGTTTCTTAATAGGAGTTTCTTCACACAGGATTTAGTGAGATCTCAGGAATTGTTCATGGTAGTTGACTTGTGTGACCTTGGCTAAGTGAGGATGTTTTTACTTTTCCTTGTAACTAGAAATGTGGCCATGACTTAAATGAATGAAAGGTTTCCTACAAAAGTATCTTTTTATGATGATGTTTCCCTGTCATTTTTATATAAGCATATGATATTACATATGTAAGATCCCCAGCCTGACAAGGCTTCTGGAGGCTTTTTTTCCACATCCAGAAAAGCCTCTTCTAAATAGAAAACACAGAATGCAGTAAAAGAAAAATGGAAAGAAAAGTTTCCTCTGAACTTCTGTGGAGGGAAGAAAAGTAAGTACATTAAATGCTCAGAAAGTACCTTCCATACAACTCAAATAACCCAATTACCTATTTCCAATCTGCATTTCTCAAACTTCTCACAAAGCATGACAAGAAGAATTTTTCCCCTTCCTTCCCAAATATGCACTGTTACCTAATTATGTCACCAAGATGAGAGCTAGTTAAATCCTAATATTTCACTTGGGTTAGCAGTTTCCATCAAATGACAGAGGCAAGAGATTTGTACTGGAAAGTCACAATGGCAAGGCAGAATAAAAGTCTCTGCTTTGAATTATTAATAGCACCTCACCACAGACCTCAGCCCAGTCACACTGTTCTCTTGTCTGGGGCCTCAGGAGAAGGGAGCACAGCTTCCATTGTATTTCAAACCTTTAAACACTGCTTCAAGCGCCCCCAGATACTTCATACCAGGGATAGTTTCAGGCCAAGGCAGACTTAAAGACATCATCCTGCTCAGGAGCATGAAATGAGGATTTCACATGGGTTATTTTGGGGAAGTATTTTCCATTGCATCTAAATGGAGGGAGAACTGTTTAATGCTCCCAAGCCCCTTGAAGTCTGTTAAAAAATAGTAAAATTTTTAATTATATAAGCAAACAATTGCATCTGAGTTGCCAGGCACCATGATTCCTTTCTACTGGTTGTCTTTACATAGCTTATCCCACAAGTCCAGTTGTTCAGTCTTTTTCTAACACATCTAACAGGTTTGAATAGTATTTTTGAGGCACAGAACCAGCTTCTTTGAGACAACAGGAAAGTAATTTGCTGGATACCTGTCATATGTGTTCTGGAATCATTGTGAGTCACAGGAAAGACCAGCAAACACAACTAGGGAGTGTGTCAGTCATATGTTTGTTGTGTCCAAGTAAATGGCCTGAAATAAAATTATCTTACTTTCTAAACTGTTTGAAGTTTAAGCTGCAGCACACTGAAGTAAGTTGTCCCCATCGTGCCCTTCTGTGGTTGCTTCTGAACTAGCATAGTTCAGAAAAAGTTCTTTCCACAGAAAAATCTTTATTTACAACCTCTCCTACCTCCTATGTCTTTGATAGGTTAAAAGATTTCAAGGTGTGACTGCTTGCAGGGGAATCATGAATCTGATTTTTTTAGATTTATTTACCTAGAAAACATAAGATTGTATTTCTACAGCAGAGGATCACTTTTTTACTGTTTGAAAGCAGAAAAAAAAACACTTAAAGCCTGAAACATGTATAAATTACACAGCAATTTCTTTTTGCACCTGCAGGCAGGATGAAATTATTGGCCAGAGAGATGGAAAAGATGAAGCACAAACAGCTGACCAAGTTACTAATTTTGATTCCCGCAGCAGTGAGTAGCCTGGCTCAGGATAAATCTAGTCTGCTTATCACAAGCCAGTCTGAAGCTGCTTTTGTAGGTACCCTCTTCACAATGCCACCACAAGGAGATGCAGGCATAATGTATACGGAACTGTGGGTGCTGCGCATGGGCACAGTCCTTCTGCATGTTATGTCCCTGGTTTTATTACCTTGTACTGAAAGCATCTAGGGCTGGATAGTCTAAATAAATTAGTTTTATAACCAAACAAAAAATTAGCTTTTATTTCCAACCTTACTTGCTTTAAATTTATGACCTGGACCCTGTCTGTCACTCTACCAGGTTTTGCAATTTCTCTCCCAACCCTGAAGCAAACACTTTCCTCTGTGGTACATACATTGTATTTCTTCAAGCATTCATGGAAACTTAACTTCTTCCACGTATATCTGAAGACTCCTTAATCACATCAAGCCTCCACTTCCTCATGCAAATCTCAGCCACAGACACATGGAATGGAGGAATGAATGAGCCCAAAGTATTACTAGAGCAACAACCAGCTCAGCCAGGACCCTTCTTCCCAAGACAAATGGCATAAAGTAGTGGCATCCCAGGCACCCCTGTGAATTTTCCTCCTAATCTGACCTTTGCCGTCGACTTTCCTGCATGATCATCATCCTGCCAGTATTGACAGACCACTCCAGGGACTAGTCTTGGCATTCTTCATGTTGAATCTTGTACTCTTACTGGATTATAGCCCTCAAGAGGCATGATGTTCTTTACTGTGGTTTCCAAAGCACAATAGGGACTGTTGAAGAGCTGCATTTCCAGATTATAACAGATACCTTTCCTGACCTTTGCTATCACAACTGGCTGTATGACATCAAGTTTGCTGCTGGAGCACTAATATGCACATTTTTATAGAATGATTTTAGCAGACAAAATTTCCCACATTTGACACCACCTGAACCCTTGTTAGATTTCAATGCAATATTTTCCATTGGTTTTGGTAAGATATTTGGTACCATGATGAAAATGATTGAAGCTATGAAGAGCCAAAGGTACAGAAAGATAAAGGACATAAAACTGCATGCAGAACATGAACATGGGCAAACACAGCCTCATACCTGGATATCTGTAGCAAACTACCATGAAACCAAGGTGCTTCTGTGTCTCACCTCATTTATAAGTCAACAGACACCAAAATAAGTAACATCTTGGCAGGGAAGATGTGGGTGGGAATTAAAAAGAGACAATGCAAACTCCTTTTGAAGACAGAGTACTTGAAAAATATGAGAAGAATTCACTAGGTTTGCCTAAAAGACAGCTCTGGAAAACAATCACATCTGCTGACTATTGCAGTCTAACTCATCTGCAAAGCTGTCATGCTGCTCACCATGGAAGACTACTAGCATTAGAAATCCTTCCAGTATTTTCTGAGAGATTCATTTATGTGTAATCATTGTTTAGATAGCTATAAAGATCTTTCCCTCTTTTTCACTTTCCTGACACTGTTAAAGAGTTCTCAGTCTTTTACCAGCACAGAATGTTATTGTGCAGAAAGGTCTGCTGCTTTCAGTCCTCTACAGGGCATCATTTTTTAAAGGAAGCTTTTAAATCATGTGGATGTCTAATAAACAATCATCAGATGTTCTTCTAATGCTCAATAGCCTCTGCCCAGAACAAGAATTGCAGATATGCCCAAAAATATATGCTACTGTATTTATAGCTGAGCAAAAAGTGTAAAGTGCAGATTAAAGTGCATGGAAACCATCTGAATTTGCTCAAAGATCACATTAGTTTCCCAGAAGAACCCATAGCATCTGAGGTGTTCAGTGTAGCTGTAAGGCCAAACTAACCTAGAGGTTTGGCACATCAATTGGAAAACGTATGAGTTTGCCAGGGTGGATGGATTCCATGATCTTCAAGTGACCCTTCCAACCCACACTAATCTATGACTCTAGGCTTTGAATGAGACAGGAATTGAAATAAGAAGGAGGGAGGCAGAAAACAGGTGGATTTTTCTAACCTGATTTCTTCTGGCAATCTCCAGCATTTTCTGTGTTTCTCTTCAGCCTAGGACAAAAATTTTTTTTTAGCATCTTTGTCCTATCAACAGCCAGATGTACCAGGAAGATCTAAATGGAAATAACACTGAGAGTAACACCCAAGACATCTCCCTTCTGGACCTCAGTAAGCCCTGAACTTTATAAAACTACAGCTATCCAGTGTGTCTATCCCTTTCAATGGAACACAAGATGCTGCAGTAGTCAACACCACCCCATTCCAGCTGCATAGATAAATCAGTGATCCCCACCATGGTACTGGTTTCCATGGTCTGGGGACCTGCTCTGACACCACTTGGCAATTGCAAAGTAAAGCCTGTTTGTGTAAATCAACCTTCATGATATATGGCAACCCATGAAGTTCTGGCACCTCTGTTGTTTCTGATCAGGGAACACAGCCTGAGACTGGGCTCAAGTTAGGGAAGGCCATCAGTCATTGGGAAGTCATTTTAATCACCTGGGAGTAATGAAACCTACTTAGTAATTTCACCTGGTGTGATACATAACCCAGCACTAGCTAACATTAAAATGGAAGGTTAATATTACAAACTCTTCCTACACGAGTTATTGTACAAGAAAATCCTGCAAACACAGATTATGGTGGGACTAAACAAGGTTGAGTGGTCTTTGGTTACATTAATCACTTCACTAGTTCCTTCTGTAAGTGTGTCTATAATGATAGACTTGAGGAGTTTGCTACCAAAGTAGACAAATGGGATGAATAGGGAAAGAAATTAAGAGCCCTAAGCACCAAAGGAATTTGTCTGATACTTACTGGCTTTTTCGTATCAGACTGAAAATTGGACTTCAGGTTGTTGATTCTAACCCAGACCTAAAGGACTGTGCTGTGTCACTTCAGATAGCATACAAGGTTTATAAGGCTGCTTTTCTGAACTGACCATACATATCTGTCAAACTTTTCTTTCTCACCGTAAACAAACCCTTATGGAAAAGTTCCTGTCTGAGGAATTTAATCCTCTTAGAGCCTCAACAGAGACTCACATAGATTTTTGTCTGTTTTCTGTCACTGTTAGAGGATTTGATTGATTCTTTCATTATTCTTCCAACTCAGAATAATAGAGAGTGGCATTTTGCTTGGAGAGATGCACATCAGCTTAAAAAACACTCCCAGTTCATCCATCTGCTAGAGCTCTGGGGAACTAACTACTTACAGTCTTAGACGTTCAGTCTAACACAGAAAAGATTTCGTTTTCCTTTGCTTTAAAGTGTTACACTGAGTTCATTGTTACATCCCATGTGTATTTCTCTTTTGGTCTTAACTGGGACTTGGCCAGAGCCTTTCCTGCCCTGGAATAGATCTAGGGTTGATTCTTGCAACCCTGAAGGGCCGGGACCATGCATTCCATCCCAGCAAGTCATAGCAGAAGCATGATCCAAAGATCAGAAAAAGATATGGTGCCCTGGTGACAGGCAGATGTGCTCAGAAAGCTTGCAGAGATGCCAGCAGGTCCTCCTGCTCACAGCGATTCACAAAGTGTGATGCTCTGCAGTGAACGCTGGACTGTGTCAGTCAATGACCAGCAGCAGACAGGGCACAGTGGTTAGTCATCACTTTTAGGTTGAATCTGAAGAGGACAACTTCACTAGGAAAAAAGAATCAGGACAATTTGCAGGAAAAAAACCAACAACAACCCAAATGAAACAAAACAAAACAAAAAAAAGTGGTGGCAAAGGCCCACAGATGTACCAACCTTTTTTAAGACAACCTTCCAGGCAGCCAAAGTTGCCTCAGTTCCAGTTAAAACATCAGCTCTGTATGTCTACATCCACCTCAGATGGCAGTGCGGATGTGGTTCGTTTCTCTATCCAAGCAACAGGTTGGAACATTTTGGTGTTTCCCTTGGGCAAATGCTCAGGGTTTGTCTTCTGACAATCAAGCACATGGTGGAGGGATGACCAGGTCTTGCACCCAGACCCAGTAGACCTTGAAAAACATTTAAAAAGTGTTGGTTTCTCTTCATTCTCAGCCTCAGCTGAACTGCAATGGTTTTGGTTACACTTACAGCTTCTTGCATTTCACATATCATTCTACAGCATTTACTGGAAGCACCCAGCATGGAGTGGGATCCTGCTTGAATGAACAAACTTATCTCCCTATTCCTGTCCCTCTCACTTGTGTTCTGGTGTCACCCAGAGCAAAATGATTGTCAGGTACGATATGGCAGTGGTGGAAACAGAAAACATCATCATCCTGAAGCTACAAAATGGATGAGATTTTGGTATATATCCAAACTTTAATGCAGCCCCTGGAAAGATGCCTTCACTTTCTATGTTTTGGGTTTTTTCCTCTACCTTCTGTTTGTCATTTGTTTAGAAGCTGAAACATTTAAAAGGGGGGAAAATCGCCCATTTATTTTCAAGGTAATTAACATGCCGGTGCCCTGGTTGCCTGCAGGATTGCAGAACACATGAATGAAAATGCTGCACAGAACTACTTCTTTGATTAAATCTCTATTTGCATTCAGCACAGCTACTGTGGCTCACAGACACTCCCCCAGCAACTTGAACCAGCTATAACACCCTGACCTCTGCTTGAATAGCTCTGGGTAAAGCTGCAAAACAACCCACACCCCACCACACCATCACAACCACTACCACCCCCACCCCCAAATCAGAATTCCTTTGTTATTTAGGTTGGATCTTAGGATAAAACAGCCAAAAGTGAGATAGCTTTGTTGCCATCAAATTGTTCTCCAAGTGCAGCCCTCCCCATTTGTGTCAGTATATCCACAGGCAGAGTGGCTTAGAAAGGGAATGAAGGATTTGGGGTAAAGCACTTAAATTCTGCAAGAATAGAGCAACAAACACAAGACATGAGGATGCTGAAGCCCAGGAGACCTTGCTCAGCTGCTGTGCTATTATTGCAAGACCAGGCAGCATATTTGAAGGTAATAGCAAGTAACTTCATTAAACTATCAATAGATTGAGAAGCTTGGAGAGCATTTGAAAAAAAAAAAAAATTATCTCTTGCTCTCACCAGGTGGCTTTCTACAAGCTCGCCTAGTTCCCACACAATGATATTTTCAGAGTCTTATTAAACACAGTAGGAAACTTAAATGCTTAAATGTCCTTGAATGTTTTTGTCTTGGGTTCTGGCAACCATTTTCCTTTGCTGCCCTCTTGTGGGAGAATAGCAAAAAAACGTTAATTCAGAACAAAAAAGGCTTCATTCACCAGAATGTATCCTGACCTAAATTCACCTGGGCTGGAGATATGTCTCTATGAAAGAAGCTTGTTTTATTTGATGCATTTTCTTCACAGGAGAGGCTTCATGTAAGTTCCAGTATCTGTATGATAAAACAGCTCAAATATCAAATATCCATGTGATAAAACAGCATTATCCAGGCCAGGTGTAATCAGCATGAAACATTTTTTTCTTTAGTGACCTGGGTCAAAATATGCATATATACATCTATACGGTATATACCTATATGTATTGTATACACAAGTATTATGTAAATAAAATATAAGCTAAAATACAGGCTGGATGGAGATTGGCTCAAGATTAGCACTGTAGAGAAGTCTTTGTGGATAAAAAGCTCAGTATGACTCAGCAATGTGTACTTGCAGCCCAGAAAGCCAGCCATGTCCTGGGCTGCACCAAAATCAGCGTGGGCAGCAGGTCAGGGAAGTGATTCTGTCCCTCTCCTCTGCTTTTGTGAGACCCCACCTCGAGTGCTGCATCCAGCTCTGGGCTCCCCAACACAGGAGGGACATCGACCTGTTAGAGCAAGTCCAGAGGACTCCCACTAAGTTGATCACAGGGGTGGAGCACCTCTGCTGTGAGAGAGTTGGGGATGTTCAGTCCGGACAAGAAAAGGCCCTGGGGAGAACTTATAGCACCTTCCAGTACTTAAAGGGGGCTACAAGAAACCAGTAGAGGGACTTTTGAGCTCAGTTCTGAGAGTCTCAGTGGCACTTGAACTCTGCATGCATCTCATATTACAGATGACTTTCACCTTTGCAAGTACATTGCTATCCAGGATTTTTCAAGAAGATACTTGTTCTTCAGGGTAATGAAATTTTAAAATGAATATGAAGAAAGACCATTTTGGGGCTTATAGGTTTACAGAACTTCTCAAGTTGATGACAAAGATTATGCAAGTCCTTGTTTATTATCAGGGAGATACTTTTTTATTTACACAGATATTGTTATGACATTAAAAACTACATTACATCAGGCAGAGAGCCTTTTTATACAAATAGGGAAGACCAGAAAATCCTCAAAAAAAACCCCAGAAAAACAAACAAAACAGAATAGTCATTAGTTAGATCCTGTAAGGACTGCTCAAGCCCTTAGGAATGACAAAACTCACAGGCAATTTAAGGATGTCTTCTCCCTCTGGCATCATGAACATACAATATAACTCTATGGTGGTAAATCGTAAGAATTGACCTGAGTATTTTACAGCCATAGTAAGTTCCCTTTCACAGTAACAGTTTATTAATATCTTTAATTTCTGACTAATGGTGTCATGTGGTCTTTATTTATGAGTAACGAAATGTTATTATCCAATACAGCGTGGCCCATAGTAGATAATGCAATCTGCTCTGGATGAGCTGCAGACAAGGCTGCCTCCAGCTTGCTCTACTGTCAAGGAGAATACCCACAGCCTACATGACATAAACCTGAAAAGCCTGAAGGTCTTTATGTCATCCCACTGAAACAGTGCTGTAAAAGCCTGTGGGACTTCAGGGCTCTGTAGGCACTGTTTTGCAATGAGATATAGTCTCTCACTAAGCTACTGAAAACAGTATCAGCTCAGACACTTTAAATATGTTACCTTGGGATTATTTCTGCCTCTTCTTCCCTCTCCAGTTAAAATTTGTCTCTTTAGGATGGCAAAGGTTGAATCCCATAAACAGCAGGCAGATATTCACACCTTTCAGAAGTGGCTGATGTTTCCAACACCCAGGCAGTGTAAACCACCCTAAACTCTTCCCTTAAGTTTTCAGAAAGATGTACCAAGTCTCTCTTTTCCTGGTCATGGCCTGTCAACAGCCTGACAACAAAACCAAACAAAAGCTTTGGAGTGACCTTTAACCCAAGCAGGGGAAGGAGCACTCTGTAAATCCACCACACATCCCTTTCAGTCCCTTTGAGTGATGCTGACATATACAAGTCAGCCAAGTTAGTTGTTTGGGGGTGCCTTGTGAATGCTAAATTTCAGCCCTAAGGGAACAGATTTGGGACATTAACTCACCTCCCCTTTCCCCAAGGTGACTTGTTCATGAAACCAGTGTATTCTTTGACGTACTTCACAGTCGCTTCTTAAGTAAGACTAAACATTAGACTTTTATACAAAATGCTGCTATTTTGAAACATAGTGAGTTCACTTGAGGGGATGTTTTCAAAGATCCCCATCAACACTCTGCTATTTTCAGAAGAGAGTATCACTGTGGGCCTTCCTGTTGGACTGCGCTGTATCTCCATTTTTAATATATGTGACTTCCAAAATCCAGGACAACTATAAATGTTTTGAGTTAGTGATTCTGTGGCTATTTGGAGAAACAAAAAACATTCTTTGTATAAATTCAGTGAATTACTTTAAAAATCTTTAAAGTGGGAGATGACATATCCTAGAAGAAAAGGTGGTAGATGGAATAGGAAAGATGGTCAGCAAACAATTCATTCATTATGCTGGAGCAATGTAGAACAGTTACTTTCCCGTTAATTTTTCAGGAAGCAATAGAAAATATTTTGTCAAAAGTGGTAAGTGTTGTGAGTCAGGACCTCAGTTCAAGAGGGTGAATCACTACAATGGAATGAATTCATCTAATATGAGCTTGGCACTAAAATTTCAAGCACCCTTGCTATGTTCTGTTAGAGATAACAAAGGCATCATTGGGATACTTTTTCCAACAAATTATCCCAAATATTTTTCAATGGAGATCAGCAACACAGTCACAATTCTACAGATGAGATAACTAAGGCACAAAGAGGCAAATCAATTTATTCAAGGTCACACAGCAGGCAAGAAAATTCCATTCTTTGAATTGAGACCAGTACTCTGCCCACTTGACCAAGCTGCATAATGTTTGCATTCTCTCTGGCCAAAAATGCTCTATTTGTTCATGTAATGCCTGACATAACTAGCTGTGAGTGCCTTTCTACAGCTGATGAATGCTACTCAGTGTGCAAAATAGTCTGGCAATTCATTGATGCTCTCCACCCATGTGAACTCCAAGCTCTCTTTATCTCCTCTGACCACCTAACAGCACACGGGAAGGGACAGCACTACTTTATGATGGAGCCAGGCAAATGTTGTCATCAGTAATTTGCTACAATAATTACAGTTTTGTTTAAATAAGTGACACTTCAATAAACTCATGCACCACCTGTCACGTATTTCATTAACAAACAGTCCAAACATGAACAGCAAAAATACTTAATGCTTTGACATGTGGGGAAGTCGTGCAAGGGGAATCAGGATGCTGTTCCAAGTCAATGATAATTTCTGTAAATCACTGATTGGTACAAATGGATATGGCTCTGTTGCATCTACTGATGCTACATTAATTAACATCTGCAGAAATTCTAGCCCATAAGATATAATTTTCCTTGTGTTTACTTTAAGGAATGACAACCAAATTTGTGCTCTGGGCATTAAAATCAAGCCAACACCTTCAGGATCCTAATTTTTTTACAATAATTTTTTCTTATGTCCTCATAGAGAATCTGGCAAAATGGGCAAACCCAGTACTGAATCACAGTTTTCCACTCACTGGCCACACAGTGATTTTTAACACCCACAGCAGACAACAGAAATTATGAGAGCAGGAACTGAAGACGATTAGTATCTGACCTGTTGATTTTCAGTATTGAGCAACACGTTCAGTTCTGCAGCAATTCCTGATTGCTAAACTGTACTGACAACCCTGCTTATTTATACATTGTGAATTCACCACATTATTTTGCCTGTGAACACCAACAATACACTTATTCACTAGGGAAAATATTGTAGCTCACTTCCAGGCCTTTACTTTGCTTTGCTTCTTTCTTTTTTGCCCATTTTTTTTTTCTTCCTGTCAGCAGAATCTGTCAAAATGTAATGAATTGCAGAATGACATTGCAGTATGTTATGGCTGGAAGAGTCACTATGATTTTCCCCTAGTTACATTCCTGTTTCAAAAACTCCCAATGTGTGTTCCTCATGGGAATAGGGAAGCATAGTATTCTTTCACTAAGTAAATGTGTTATTGTTGTAGAGAAGAACCAACAAAGCGGAAGGCCCAGTTATCTTTACACATGAGTTCTATTCTTTTTATGCTGCCCAAGTATAATATTGAGTATAGGATATTCCTAGCTCCAAAATTCTCAGATTAAAAGGAAAGGATGGACACAAGCTTTGGATGAGTATAACGTCATAGAACCATTTAGGGTGGAAAAGATCTTTAAGACAATCAAGTCCAACTGTTAACACAGCAATGCCAAGTCCAGCACTAAGCTATATCCTTAAGTGCCATATCAACACACCTTTTAAATCACCATCAAGAGACGGTGACTCAACCACTTCCCTGGGCAGCCTGCTCCAGTGAAGAAATTTTCCCTAATATCCAATCTAAAGCTCTCCTGGCAGAACTCAAGGACATTTCCTCTGGTCCTATCACTTGTTACCTCAAAGAAAAGACTGATGCCCACCTGGCTACAACCTCCTTTCAGGAAGTTTTAAAGAGCGATGAAGTCTTCCCTTATCTCCAACACCCACAGTTCTCTCAGATGATCTTCATCAGACTTGTGCTCCAGATACTCCCCCAGCTCCATTGCCCTTCTCTGGATATGCTCCAGGACCTCAATGTCTTTCTTGTCATAAGGGTCCCAAAACTGGACACAGGATTCGAGGTGTGGCCTCACCAGTACCAAGTACAGAGGGACAGTCACTGCTCTGGTCCTGCTGGTCACACTATTCCTGGCAAAGACCAGGATGCCACTGGCCTTCTTGTCATCAGCTGCTGTTCATGAAGGGTCCAGGGCCCCCTCCCACTCCACCTCTCAGTCACTCACTGTGTTTAGGAGACCTGCACAACACATGACTGTCAAGTCTGAAGTGCCACATCTGAGCCACTGTCTGTCTGTTCTGAAACTCCACCCAGCCTGCTTACAAGACTGTAATCACCTACGTCAATTTAGCATCTAATATTTTCCTTTACATATATATAATTCCTCTATTTTCCCAAATGGCTTAATTTTCATTCTTTGAACCTTCACCATTTTGACTGCACATCCCTGTGTACAGTGATGCTCAAGTTGCATATATGAGACTGACATCTCTCAGCTAAATTACTTTGTTTTGCTTGGTTTGTATATGCAGACCAAAAATCTCAGTAGCATCTTGTTCAGAAGTTGCAGAGTCCTAGAAAACAGGACAGTAGGGAAGAATGCATCTGGGCCATTCTTCTGATCCAAACTTGGTCACCTCTAGCCATACCATTCCCACAGACATATTTCTATCTCTACGTTTTATTCAGCACCATCAATTTTTACTCCTCTACCTACTGCCTAAAGAAAAAATCATTTTCATGGGATCATTTTGCTTCTTTTTCTCTAAACCAAACTAATTTTGTTATTTGCTAGCAGCTTTGTGTTGTTTTATCATTATCACTTTCTCCTGCTTGGTATTCACATTTCCCTTCAATTTAATGGTCTAAGGACCCCATTAACAAGCAGCCTACTCAGCCTTCTTAGATCATTAACACAAGTGTTAAACAAGATTGACTCTAACTGTAACCTATCAGGATGTCTTCAAAAATGCTGATGTTTCAATGTTATTCAGCCAACTTACCTGCAAAGAAATTTTGAATTAATGGTTTTGGGTAGAAATTCACTCACACACCATTCACAATACCTTCTTGAAATCCAAAGCTGTTTTTTTCTTTACAGAGAGCTGCAAAGGACAAATTCTTGCAGTGTAATTCTCACAAAAATCAAGTTTTCAAAACATGTCCCATAGTTTTTTGCGCACATTGAGGGTATTTTCTTCATTTCAGAACATCCTCATCACTTTATTTGCCGTTTGGGGAATAGGAATTGCCAGAGTTCATTTTCCCTTCATCCTCTGTGCACTATTCTCCAGATTTTTAGATCTATCCCAATTGTCTGATGTTTTTCAAGCTATGGTGTTGCTCACCTCAATGAATATATTCCTTTATCATTCAGGCTGTGTGTCAACTGAAGGGAAGTGAGAAGGAAAAAGAGCCTCTTTCATAATACCTGATGGAGCAGCTGAACACTGTATCTGGACACTGAGCCCATGGGAACTAAAGGCAGCCATGGCTTTGAGAGACATTATTTAGCAAACTAGCACAACAGCTGCTTTTCTGCTGCTGAGAAGCTGTAGAAGACCCCTTAGCCTTTAGGTGAGTGACTGGTGATCTGTAGGTCTCAGAAGAGTGGCACACCCGAGGACCTGAGTGCTCACGTCTCAGCAGTCAAACCATTCAAGGTGCTTTCTTGGCTCAGGTGCCTCTGGGACTCAATTCTTCACAGACCTTCGTTCAGTGTTGCATGATGCCAGGACACCTCAGTGTCAGCCCATTATGAAAAAATGACTGTAGATTAAAGACTATTGCTTTCTACCTGCTGTCTGCATCATCTGAGCCACAAGGCTGCACATTAACAGCTGCACAGACCTGACAGATGCCTCTGCCTTGAGGTCTTCTGCTAGCTTCAGACTAGCAGGGTTTAAAAGCTTGGCTACAAAGGCCCAATTAGTTTCAGGAGATACTCTTCTCTGCTTTATGACTTTATGCTTAAGGAAATTTAGGCTGTGAGAGATTTAGATTTTCAGATAGCAGAAAAACTATTCACAGAAATAGGAGACTGCACAGATCTTTCCCCAGTTCTGTGAGTGAGAAAAAAAGTATTCCAAACCTGTGGTTAGATGGCTTGAAGAACAGCAGCACAATTATACCTCTACCTATCTTAGAACAGGAAATGATCTGTGCAATAGACCCCTAATTTAACCATCTCTTTTAATTAGGAGAGAATGTAATTAACTTTGAAATCACTGCATTGAGACAAAGGTTTAAAGGAAGAATGAACAACTGGTCAAATTCAAAAATTAAGAATATATAAGTGGATATTGTCCATCCAGAAGTTGCTTTTGAACTACTAAACAGCAACTTCTCACACTCTTGACCAGTTACATTTTATTCTTTCGTTGCCACGTAGGAAACATTAGAAAATATAGTGCTGATAAAAAAATATATCAGACATCCGTTGCCATCTGCTCAGAACCAACCACCAGCAGATATTCACAGGGAACTCATCCAGCCTTGCACAGTCTATGCATCTCTCCTCTTTAAAGTGAGAGAAGTTATTCTAGAGAAAATGGCATATACTTCTCCAGACATTTTTCCTAGATGTCTCCACATATAAGCTCCCTTTTGTGCACATCAAGTCTAGGAAGGCTTTCTAATGAGACCTGAACTATCCCACTAGGGTTTTGTGTTTCACAGAACTGTACAACAGACTTTTTCTAGAGAGATACATCAGTAATTGGCAGTCTCTGAGTAGGATATACTTTTATTTCAACAAAAGATTTCCCGTGGCAGGGATATAAACCACGACTCTCCTGTCAGCACATAGCAAAGAATCCCTCATTTAATGACTAATTAAGCTTTTCCCCTATGTCATTAAAACCAGCTGAGACCTTTCTCTAGTTTGAATAGGCCCCATCCAGCTACAAAGAGATTGTTATTAATGTTTAATATCGGTAAATTCAATACAAATGGCAACATTAGTAGTAACTGTCTCCAAGAGTTTTTAATCCCACAAGTAACCAGTTGTAATTAATTCTATTTGAGACTTCTAGACCTGCTTTATTTCTTTGTCAACCCATGTGTGTCATGATGCAGTTCTGCTCTGTCAAAACACTAAATCTCCAAATCTGTAATCAATATTATAGGGTAAATGGACACAAAAAGCTAGGGCAGAGGAGAGCACAGTGAAGTCCTAGGAACAGAGTTTAATGCACAAGGTATCTATCTGCTCATTCATGAACAGGCATCCTGCAAGCCAGAGCCCAAGAGGGAATGAATCCTGACTGTTTGTCATCTATCATGACTAACTGCTTAAGTGCCTTTGTAGTCAATGGTGAGTCAGTGGAGTTTGGATTGTGAGCCACCCAGTCAAATGTGGGCACTTTGCAGTGAGACAAATTACATCCCACACTCCATTGACTCAACTGAACAGATCTCTGCTGATTACAAGAGGATCCCATGGTTGCATATAGGATTCTATCCTGTAAATACCTGGAAATTGAGATAAATCGCTCCACAGACACCATCCTGGAATTTGGGGGAAGTAGGTGTCAGGCAAAGCTGCTGATAATGTAATGCAGCTCTGAGTTATGGTCCTGGACAGGAGATCAGCTCTTCTATGCAAGGAGAATGGCATGTTCATGGCTCCATTCTTCACAGAGAGCTGGGTCAGTGTTTCAGTGTTTCAGTGCTTAGTGTCCATACATAAGATATTCCAAAGTCTTTCTATCTCCCCTTAATCTTTAATGGTTTCAATAAAAGGTAATGATAAAATCCCATTATGTTTTTATTTTTCAGGACATGACCATTCATTATCTTCCTGCTTTGCTTTTCACTGAGCAAATTGTTTGTTTAATTCTATAGTTAATGTTGAAGCTGATGTTAATGTACTTCTTTTCAGAAACTTCCATTTTATCATTATTTTTGGTATGATGTCTATCACGCAAAGAAAATTCAATTTTTTCATAAGGATACTATACAAAAAAAATGATCATTCATGGCTGCTGGTAAAGTTTCTCTCTATTAACCTTCATTATCATAATGAATTGTCACCACTGACAAGAAGCTATGTAAAATGAGGTTTAAAAATATCCTGCTTCTCAAACTAAAGTTAATCAGGTCATACTCAGGGATAGAAAGATCTTTAGTTCGTGGTATTTGTCAAACTCTCAGAAAAGGGAAATAACCTGTACAGGTGTATTAAAGGGAATCTTGAGACTTCAGCCTGCAAAAACAAGGGGGGCAGTTCTTCATTAACAACAGGATATGAATCCCCAAATGAGATTTAGTCTCCTTTAACTTTTGTTCATCTGAGGCCATGAAGCAGTTTTACTGTAAACATAAGACTACTGCAGAAGTGCTATATCTGTATTCTTTAGGAGTTCTAGTGTATGAAAAGCCTGATTTGAGAAAGATCACAGAGGATATGTTAAAAAGCATAACTGACCTGAGGCCTGAGATGTTGCCTTACTCACAGGATCAGCCTCTAAGACATATTCCACAGCTCTGGCCCAGAGAAAGGTCCCTCTGACCTTTTAGTGTCAGTTTTGACATAGAAAAAGAAGAAAGATCTAAGGTCAAATCCTTACAAATCAATGAATACAAGTTGCTCCCTCAGCCCACACAGAGTGGGAATTACAAATCTGTCATTTAATAATGCTTTGGTTACCTTGTATAAGCTCCTTGGACTGCATCATGACAAAGAACTGAGTAACTTGCTTCTTTACCACTGTTTACAAACTGTATACCTATAACCTCTTTAAAACTCTGGGAAAACTGCATAGAGTTAATGATCCTGATGCCAGAGTGTTTTATCAACCCCTCTCAATTACATAGTCAGCAATCAGTGAAGACATTTCACTTGAACTGCAATTATCCATCTTGCCATCTAATCAAGATAACCGTGATTGACACTGCTGCATCTTCAGATGAAACAGATTCAGTTTGGCTCTCGTTATTTTATGAAGCTAATGCCTTATGCAATAACATAGAACATACAGATAGTACACTAATGTCTTTTTTTTACAAAGAAATGGTAGTTTTATTCAGAAAATGCACACCTTCAAAACCTAATGTAAATTTGTATTTTATGCAAAGCGAGATTTAGGATATTAAATTTTGGTAACAATTCACTAGCTCTACTTGGCTAATGATGCCCTAAATGCCATAAAAGCACATATAAATATAATACAATTACTGAGCTAAGTCATTTTACTCAAGCTGAGAAACAATGAGAAATAAAACATTTCAAGAAAAAGAGGAGTAGTTTTTGCATTTCCAAGGGAAATGAATGTGCCAGATGTCCCTTGAAATCAACTGGAGCACGCAAGTGCTGGAGTCAGCAAAGAACTTACTCTTTTGCCTGCTATATAGAAATAAAAATGCGTTTCCTGTGACGTGGTCAAAATTTAACTCCTCATCAGAACAACAGCTTATCTTCTGTCGTTATTATCCATCACAGCTTTGCCCACATTGTGTGTTTGTTCCTACAGTACTGCTTGCCAGGATTGGTCTGGGTATGCTTTGCTCCTATTTTAGTACAAAGGTCTTTCCAGCTCAATATTTTTGTGATTTTTGTCCAGTGATATAGAGACAGACAAGTACCTTACAGAATTTACACTTGGTGGCAATAAGAAGTTGTGGTTATTTTAAACACCTTAAGGGTGAAAAAAAAAAAAAAAAAAAAAAAAATTCGATGACAAATACAGCACATGATTGCAGGAGTACTACTTTTATTATTGTCAATGACAGTTATGATGATTTATTGTTAAAAACTCAGGTAAAACAATTAAAAATAAACAAACTTGGTAACTTGGTTTAAAATGGACTGCAGATTTTATGAAGTAGTTATGGAGCTCAAGGAAGAAGCTTTCACCAGGGTTGTGACCAAATTAACTTCAAAATTTAGAGTTTTCTTATTCCCTTCAGGGTTGAACTGTTCATTACCTTCCTAATATAATATTCCACATCTCCAACCAGCAGCTCTAAGAGAAGTTATTGCAACTAGAGGCTTTCCTAATCTTTGCTGCCAGCTCTGACTGCTGTTCTACTTTTGGTCCACAGCCCTTCATCATATGTCAGTGCTGCTTTCTCCCTTGTGCCTGATGACCTACCTGTGTGACATGGCTATCTGATCCAGTTTTTAGAGCATACCTCTATATAATTCAAAATGTGGCTTAAAAGTAACCATCTATCTAAATTTCTGCTATTCTTTCAGTTTTTGGTGGCTTTGTTTCAGAGCACTTCCTCAGATTGATCACAACTTTTCGACTTGTAGAGGAAATTGTGGCATAACTTTCAACCAGTTGGTTATGTGATTGATTTTAGGTGAAAGTAATAAATTACAATTAATAGGAAAAAAAAAAGAATTTTAGTTGCATATCACTATATAAGGTCTTTTAAAATTACTTTCAATTCTGACTTCATGAAACCAGGAGGAACCTCATTATGGAAGGTTATTTTTGAAACTTTGGAGATTAAAAAGAAAGTCATTTTCCATTTCATAGTGTTTTTCTACCCCTGTGAAATGCCACATGCCAGAAAGGAATGCAGCAGCTTATTTGCTGTGCAGAACATGACAGGAGCAAAGGAGGAATTGCAGTGTACCGTGACCACTTCCTCAGAGCACTTTTGAGGGGGTTCAGCAAACCACCTTCAGCGGGTATGACTGAGCCAAGAGACTCAATCCAACCACAGTGATTAAAATTCAAAGAAATAATTGAATAATGGGCTTGGCAGGGGATTTTGGTCTCAAGTTTCGCACACACATTTTTTCAGTGGCAGCCTGTGTGTGGTTTGTTTTTTCTTCCACTGCCATTGTCATTCCTCAGCCTTTGGTCATTGCGGGGAGGCAACTGCAGAACAAAGAAAGTTTGGCAACATCAGCCATAAAAGTATTCCAGCTTCAGCCAGCCTCTCTTTTGCTTCCTTTGCTCCAGCACACCCTTTGCTGCCTTCAGGCAGGTTCCTGTAAAGCTTTGCTGGAGTGCTGTTCACTGTGTTGTCCCAAAACAAAGCAGTCCTCTCACAAATAACAAATGTATCTACAAATGCTTAGTAAAGCTCTAACACAGTAGGATACATAGGGCCCAATCCAATCCCTACTCCCAGTTCCTATGGGGAGCATATAAGGAAGATCATATGCAAAATGAAATAAAGCACATTGCAGAATAGTGAGCAGTGACTAAAAAATTGCAGCTGCAGAGGTATGATCTGGCTCCCACTGCTTTTTATTCATTATTTGACAGCTTCCATATCAAGTCTCTACTGTAGCAGTACAGTTCATACTCCTCTTGATTCATTGCTGCAAGCATTGTCACTGTAGATAATGATAATATTATTGTATCAGATTCTATGCATAATAGTGTCAGACTGAAATATGAGTGGTATGTCTTGGTAGTCTCCTGGCTCCACCTAAAGATGAAGAGGCTGACCTGGCTTGGAGGCGTAGCCAGTAGTGGAGATAGTAAGTCACAGGGAAGGAAGTCTTTTTCCTTCATGTGGAAAAGCCCTCTCCTTCCCACCTTAAGCTCATGTAACCTCCCTGCATGTGGGGACAAGCCCCACAGATTCCATTCTGTGGGAAAACCACCCAGTGTCTGACATTACAGTTGTAGTACTTCCCTGGCATTGTGGATTGGACACTTCAACATGCCAGCTTACTTACAGAAAACTTGTACTTTCATTTAAAATTAATCATTTTTAGGACCACAAAGGAATCTTATGTCCATTACCTCATATGTCCAAAATTATTATGAAGTATAATGGTAAAGTAACTATACTCTGAAATATTCTGGTAAAAACAGTGTGACAAGTAGATCCACTAAATCCCCTCTCCCACCTTGCCACATGTCTTAATGTTTGTTACTTTTATATTGTTATACTGAAAATGCATCATAATTATAAACTCTATCTCAGAGCTTTCATTAATTGTCACTTAATAAACCACAGATAACCCTAATCAGATTATGGAAATTTGTAAATCCTAAATCTCTTAACTGATAGATCACTAGCTCAACTAGTTACTAGATAATAGTCCATATACTGTTTTAATTAATACACCCTATTAATCAGCTGTAGCCCAGTAAAGTTTGCTTTACAATTCTGCAAGTGTCATCACTTCTGGAACTGGTCTCAACAGCATAGGCCAAGAATTTGAAACAAGGTAGCTCTGATGAGTTCCAAGGAAACAAAAGCTAGGCAAGGCTTTCCATGGGATCTTTTACACTGTAAGTGTCGAGGTTTGGGTTGGCTCCCTTCCCCCCTCCCTCCCGAGAGAGAAGGGAAAAAATATACTCAAAGACAATTGTAGTAAAAAATACACATATATATATTCATATATATTACAATTATATACAATCAAACACTATGAATCTACAGAATAAGAACCCCAAACAACTAGAAAAGGGAGTAAAAGGGTAAGGGAAATGGGACAAAAATGGGTAAAACCAAACAAAACGGATACATAGACTTGCAAACTCAGGGAAAAGCTCAATAAGTAACTAATACAATAATTCTCACCAAAACTCCCCTTAAGAGAAGCAGGGACAACACTCCCCTCCACGCCGCTGGGACAACAGTTTCTCTGATAAGCCTCAGCTCACAAAGATAAGAGCTAAGCTGACACAGACATCTGATGTCCTCCAAACACCCGAAAGGAAGAGAGAGAAAGAGAGAGGAAACTCCCCGTCTCTATATACCCCTGATTACATGAAGGAATGGTGTGGAATACTTCCTTAGTTATGACCCTGTTACCAGGGAAGGCCTAGACCAAAATCAAGAAAACTAAGCCACCACAATAAGGCAAATGGGTTATGCTTGCTGTGCTGACTGCAGCTTAAAGATCAAACTTGTAAATAGTCCACACTATGAGCTTACACCTAAGGTGTGCCCAGGTAAGTATTCCATAACCATGAACGTCCCTGTAAGGTAAAAGAAAAAGCAGAAGAACCCACAGTCTTCATACTAGTACAACAGCAAATTTCCTCACCTGCCCTTCCATTTACACCCTAACCCCACTGGGGCAATCCTTTGCCCTGCTCCACGCTGCTCTGCATCCTCAAACTACTGGTCCATGCCCAACGCTGCATCACAAGGTAAAGAGCCACCATGGAGGGCACCAGCCTTCTCTCTCCCTGTCCCAACAGTCTGGGGGATGCCAAGGGGTAGAGGTTTTTCTGCCCCAAGTGAGTTGCATGGCCCAGGAAGTGCAGAGGAGAAAGTACATTGTGTTGAATACAAAACCAGCTCAGTTTTCCCCAAACAAGAGTGAGAATCCAAGGAGCTTGTGTACAACTGACTCAAACGTTCTGGAATGTAACAAGAATGTGCCATTGGCTCTTCAGATAGTTGATGAAAACCTGAGGGCTGAAGTTGCACAGGCACAAAGAGGAGCTTAAATAAAAGATAACATAAAGAGAAACACATTTTGCAGCCAAGATCTAAAAACACAGGATGTTAAATAAATGGGCTCCGTTTGTTCCTTTATTTTATCTATCCCTGTCAGATTAGTATACTAAATTATTTAGGCTGGATTGATTAACTAAAATCTCTGATTTTCCTTTAAATCTCACAAACATCTTTTGTTCCCTACAGCCTGGCACAACAGTTTTGCTTCCACCCACCCCCACCCCCCACCCCCTCCTGCCATATGCACTGCAAGGCAAAGTTAATATCCTCTTTGCAAACCACATAATCAGCTAGGTGATATTGGAATGCCTCCGAAAGCCTTAGCCGGTGCACTGTGCTCAAATCTCTTCAGCAGCAGAAGCCTTTAGGGATAAATATTAAATGTGGTGTGGTGGGATTTAGCTCCATGCCTCCTATTAGTTTCCATCAGAGGCATACAGCTGAAGCTTTCTGCACCATGTTAAAAATTTAGGCATTGATGTTTAAATATTGAACAAAATGTTTATGTGAGAACATCAGTTGCTCTTCCTTTGTTGTTCAGCCACCACCAAAAGGGGACAGAAACAGTTTATGAGATTTCATATTGGCTTCTTTCACTGATGCTTCTATAAATGAGGGCACCATTCAGCCAATTTATGGGCCTCAGCCAATGACACAAAAATGACAATTATATTTTCTTTTATAGTTCATAAAAGCACATACAGGGAACATTAAAATTCCCACCCCAGCTTTCAACATCACAAGCACTACAGGATGGCAGACTCAAAGGGAAGAAAAAAAAGCATCAAATTATCATCTCAGGAGGGAAAGTTCTGCCTCCCACCATGTTTAGGAAGTACTACTCCGTGGGAGTATGGGTCACCCTGAGGAAAATGTAGCTGCCATATAAATAAGAATAAGGATCATCCCTGCACATGGACCCTTCATGACTTGCTGTGTCCTTTTATCTGTAATTTTATTGATATATGCTCCTGTGTTGCTTTTTCACTGTGTGTTTGTCATGCTGTGGAAAGGACAGCAGCCATGGAATTTTCTCCTATTGTTTCACTGTAGGAGTCAATTTACAGAATCAGTAGGGGAGCATACAGACTATTTGATTTGGCTTTTATGTAATAATGTAAGTATTTAGCTAATCATGGTATTCCAGGACCTGTTGACCTATGAAGCTCCCAGATGCTCCCAAGAGTTACAAAGAGGATGAGGAGATACATCTTCACACAAAGGATGTAAGTCCATCAGTCTCAGTAAACGATGGGAAGACAGAAATGGCAAAAGGGTTAAAATAGTCCTATTGCTAATTTTTAATGTTGTGATGCACTTATTTTTAACTTATGATTTCCTTCTCCAGCTCTTCCTGGTGATTTATGATGCTATCCTGCCTATCAGAACCACCAGTTCACAGGTGAAGAACTTAAGGTCATGGGTTGGGAAATAGACCGGGCATGAATTGTAATTAGACTCAGTCGTCATTGGGAGGAACCCTTCCCTCAGTTGTTCTAGTAAGTTGGTCAAATAGGGTAATAAAATAGTTGCCATGTGTCAGGAGACAAGAAGCAACCAATGGAATAATGACAAAACTGAGGTGAAAGAATATTGCAGAGAACTGGAGAGGGGCAGAATAAGAAAATGAGTGAGAAGGGGAAATAAGATGCATTGGGTTTGTGTTGCACAGTTTTGGCAAGGATGAGGGATTTGCAGGGTTGTTGTCTCTGAGAAGCTGCCACAAGCTTCCCCTCCTGTCTGACAGAGCCAATGCCAGCTGGCTCCAATACAGACCTGTTGCTGGCCACGACTGAGCCCATCAGGAACAGTGGTAGCATCTCAGGGATAATGTATTTAAGAAGTGGGGAAAAACTTACACAGCTGCAGCAGGAGAGAGGAGTGAGAATATGGGAAAGAAACAGCCCAGAAGACACCCACATCAGTGAGGAAAAAGGGGAAGGAGGTGCTCCAGGTGCTGGAGCAGAGATTCCCCTGCAGTCTGTGGTGCAGTGTATGCTGAAGCAGCTGTGCCACTGCAGCCCATGGAGGTCCATGGGAAAGCAAAGATCCATGGAGAACCACGCTTTTGAACAGGTGAATGCCCAAAGGAGTCCGTGACCCCTTGGGAAGCCTGCACTGGGGCAGGTTCCTGAAATGACATGTGGCCCTCTGGAGAACAGAGCTTCAGATGGGACAGGTTTGCTGACAGGATTTGTGACCCTCTGGGGGATCCATGTTGGAGCAGCCTGTTCTTGAAGGACTGCACTCCATGGAAAGAGACCCACACTGGAGAAGTTTGTGAAGAACTTCTGTCTCCTGTGGGGGGGGACCACACGGAGCATGGGAAGAGTGTGAGGAGTCCTGTCCCTGAGGAAGAAGAACTGTCAGAGACAATGTGTGGTGAACTGACCACAGCCCCCATTCCCTGCCTCCTGGTGCTGCTGGCAGGGAGGAGGGAGAGAAAACCAGCAGTAAAATTAAGCCCTGGAAGAGGGAAGGAGTAGGGAGAAAGTGTTTTAATATTTGGGTTTATTTCTTGTTCTCCTGCCTTGATTTGATTGGTAATAAATTCAGCTAACTTCCTCAAGCTGAGTCTTTTTTTGGTGATGATAAGTGGTGAGTGATCTCTCACTGCCATTATCTGTTCCATGAGCCTTTTGTCTTGTTTTTCTCTCCCTTGTCCAGCTGAGGACAGGAGCGACTGAGCTGCTCTGACAAGCACCTGCTGTCCAGTCAGGATTAACCCATCACATAAGAAAACTCTAAAACAGAAGGAAGAGTTTAGAATAGGTCCCATGCTTCTGAAGATACAGAAAAAAATAAAGTGAAAAGATTGGATAAAAGCAGAGGCATGCAATTTGTAGGCTTCAGATATTGCTTAATGCTGCATGTCCCTTTCATGCTAACTGTACCCCAAGAAGAATTCAGGCTGACATATGGTTTATATCAGTTTAAGGTAATTCATCAACATTTTAGCAAGACATCCTTGAAATTTTAAAGCACGGTTTTCTTTCCTGATCATTGGTGTTAGAACCTCAAAGTTAGGCAATAGAAAACAAGAAATCAAGTAGAGAAAAAGTGATCAGCCAGGCCTTTGGTGTCAAGTGATCAGGAAACCATTTTGGAATTGTTTTCCACTGTAATACCATCTTACACTTGGGTTGACATTGTCCCACGAGTTCTTGTATACAGATTAATTTTATCACTCATGTGGCTACAAACAGGAGATGAAATAAATCATTTGTCGGTGACAGCAACCCTATGTATTTTCTGAATAAATAGAGGAGTTACTTATTAAGCAGTGCAGAGAAATGAAAGCCAGGCACTTGTGGGTCTTTTTGCAACACACATGCTTAATGAGGATTGTGTGAAACCTGTAAATCAGCTTATCTCTGTGCTTTTTTTATTCCAGCCTGCAGAAAGAGAACAGCAACATTTCCTTCGTAGAGGTCTCAGGGCCTCTGAAGGCAGCTTAACTGCTATTAATGGAATTGAAAATGGAGATAAATGCCTTCTTTTGCTTTTTCTTTATTTGAAGATATTCTGAACTACAGGCAGGCTCTGAAATGGTTTTGTCTGTTTATTTTCTTCCTGTTTAATAGGAAACAACTCTATCAGGACCAGTTATGCTTAGCCACATGGATTTCAGCAGGAAACATTAAGATCAACTTCAGTTGTATGGCCTAAGGCTGCAATGCCCCTGCGTGGCCTTCTGCTGTGATGCCAACATAGTCTTTCATGACAGCAGTTAGTGCCACTTTTTAACTATCTCCTCTCATGAAAAGCTTTGCCTGCTTGGGCCACTGGTTTTGGAAATATAGGAGCCATATCTTGAGGGAGATGCTCATCTGTCTTAAATTCTGTCATCCATCCCAATAGAGTGCCAGGGGATAACTGTGCTGCTGTTAGGTCACCAAAGGAATGAGCTGAGACCTTGCTGGGGACAGGCACTGAAGGCTGCCTCCAAGTGATCCAGCTGTAAGCAGGCACCTGATCATCTGTGACAAGAATTCAGGATGGGCAGATGGAAATGATGGTCGTACCTTCCCCTGCCTCTCTGTGCTACAAACGGTGAGGCTGGAGCGTCTTCAGTGAGACAGTCTCTGAAACTCACACACTTGGGAATTTTTTTAGATATTATTTGCCTGTGTTCATCAGGATGGATTAGATGACCTACTCAAGAAGTCCCTTCTAACCTTATGGTCTATGATTGCTAGTTATTAGCACCAAAAAAACAAAAAGAAAAAAAAAGAAAAAACAGTAAACAAAGATGTAGAATGACCCGAAACCTGGTAAGTTTATAAAAGAAAATATTAATTATGTAGTGTGATCTAGAACATATGCAAGCTGGACACTTACAATATGTTATTTAGCACAGGTTACATTATGGTTCATCACAGTGACTGAGATGTACCTTCATAGTAAAGAATGGTGTTTTTAAAAAAGGCATCTCAGAATTCCCTGAGGGTAACCAGATGAACACTGACTCTTTTTGCAGTAGATCACTAAAGAAACCAAGCCGCATTCCCAATTGTGGGAAGGAAATGCTAATCAGGGAAAGGAATAAAATCTCACCTTTGTATGAGGAGCTCAGTGCTAAGATACTGAGCCCAGTGCTAAGGTTTGCACTTGGAGAGTGATGTATTCTACCGACCACAAAGTTCTGGGGATTTTTCTTGTTCCTTTTCTTTATTTTCTAAGAAACAAAGGTTCCAGAACAGTCTCAGAAGAGAATGGAGACTGTACTAGGGAGAGAGACTAATGAAAGTCAACAGAGAAGCTTAACAAAAAGGCCAAGAAGAGAAGAGAAATCAATCACAGAACATAAACACTTCCATGAGGAAAAGATGACCACTATAAAGATTGTTTAATGTAACAGAAAAAGATAGAATTCAGTCTTTTTTAAAGCTAGGTAAATTCAGGCTGGAAATAAAATAGCATGTTTTAAAGGATAATTAAGTACTTTCTTTAAAACCTTTCCTTACAACATGAATAAATAGCCCTCACTATGTAAAAGTATCATCTATGACACTCTGCTTCTCCAAGAAGATATCTTTTAGCTCAGTTGTGAGTGTTGAATAGAACCACTGAGTGATACTCTGTGGCTTGGGTGAGCCAGGAAGTCAAATGACATGACAATAATGATGAGTTAAGACAGTGGGACCCAATTCTTCCAACTCTTTTTCCAAACTCCCTATGAACTATTATACCATGATTCTCTAAGATTCTTGAGATCTAATCTTGCTATATCTCTACATAACCTTTCCAGTAGGTGAAGTTTAGCTGATGTCTGTGAACAAAACCTTGGATCACATCACAACATCAGGAGGATATAACTAGTGATATTACACTAGGCCATAGTCCTGTCTGCAGCAGATCTACCTTCATGTGTCTTTGGGCCATTTTTTACTTAAAGAATGTTAAAATGCATCCATCTCTGGAGCTATCTTTGAGATCCTTAGAGTGCAGTATAAACTCACTATGACAAGCAATTTTTTTGCACCTCTGCCACTGTGAGGTGCTGAAGCAAGCAAGCAAGCAAAAAAAAAAAAAAAGTTATTTTCCCCAACAATTTCATATTTTGTGTTTTGATCTCCTCCATGAGATAATATTTAGAATTTCACTGACTATCTTCACTGGGTTGCTAAGTGACAATAGAACTAAGGATGAGGAAAATTCACTTTGCAGGATAGCACCCACAGAACATTATTCTCATGATAACACTTTTACTATTACAGTGCAACACATGTCATAGAAAATGATACGCTAAAGAACATCCAAGAAAGAGACTCCTCCAGCAGAGCTGGCAGTTTGCAAATTTGAACTGAAACAGTCATTGCTTAAAAAAATAAATGGTTTTCAGAGTGAGAGCTGTGCTGTCATATTCAATTGATATTTCCAGTTCATTCAGCAGCCACTTCAGGGCTTTGATTCAGTGGTTTCTTGAGCTCACTGCCATAACCCAGCCATGCAAGGAAATGCTGGATATCAGTGGCTAAGCTTATTGTCTAGAAGATTTGATCCCACTGCAGATGCAATCAGAGTATTCTATAAGTCAGGCTGACATTTCATGATCAGTAGTCCTTGTTCTTGTACTTCAGCTTTCCAGATGTCTGCTGGAAACTCAACACAGCAGAGAGGAGGCAGTCTAGGAGATTCTTAGAGGGTGTGGGAGAGAACTGCCTCACACAGCTGATAAGTGAACCTACCAGCTGGCAGATGGTCACAAGTGATGTTCCCCAGGGCTCAGTATTCTGTTCAACGTCTCTATTGATGACCTGGACAAGGGGATCAGAGGCATCTTAAGTAAGTTCACAGATGACACCAAGTTGAGTGGGAGTGTTGATCTGCTGTAGAGTAGGAAGGCTCTGCAGTGGAATTTGGACAGGATGGATCGATGGGTCAAGGCCAATTGTGTGTTTCAGCAAGGCCAAGCTCTGAGTTCTGCACTTGGGTCACAACAACCCCATGCAGTGCTACAGGCTGGGGTCAGAGTAGCTGGAACAACGGCCAGTGGAAAAGGACCTTGGGCTGCTGGTCAACAGTGGCTGAACATGATCCAGTGTCTTTTCTTGTCCAGCTGAGGAGGGGGAGTGACAGAGCAGTTTTGGTGGGCACCAGAGTCAATCCACCATACTCACAAATATTAATGGTTGTGTTGTTTTGTTTTGTTTTTGTTTCTGGAAAACCCTTTGTAAATATTCTAAAAAAAAAAAAATATTTTGAATGTTAAATTAAAAATATGAGGGGTTATATAAAAAAATTACATACCATTAGTCTTAACCATGCAGATTAAGATTACCCATTCTTGAAATCTTACTTCTGTTTTATTTAGTTGGTTTTTGGGGGGTTTTGTTTGTCTGTTTTTTTAAAGGTTAGATTATAGGAGTATATTCTTTATGTTTTGCAATCTGGCAGAATAAGATTCATTTAGAGCTCCAAAGAGCAATTTGGTATGGTTTATTGTTTTGCTTCTGTCTTGAATCTTCCAGTGAGGTGAAATAACTGTGTCCCATCTGTTTCATTTTTCACTGCTTCCTTGTAGCACTTCAGTATTTTCCATGTTACTTTGCCCACTTATGGGACTGACCAGCTGGCCACAGATCCAATTTAGGCAGCTGTTAGATGCTCCAGAGTGGCAGTACCTGTGCCAGGGAGGGGTACTAAACTGATTTACAACCTTCATATGAAGTTGTGAATATCTACGTGTAAAATAAGCATTCTCTTGCTGTTTCAGTCAGTGGATTAGCACAGTACTTCTCACATCTCAAAGTGGTTTACAGCTTGTTAATTATTTCTGATTAATTTACAGATATGACTTCAGAAGACCAGCTTGGTTCAATCTATTGACTGAAACTATAAAAGACCATGCTTAATCAGCTTTAAAAAAGGTATGTGTTTTAAAGTTGTTTATTCTTGTTCCTGCTATAAACAGCTGATCAAAATGAAAACAAATTTTAAAAATGTATGGTTACATTTCCAGTCATTGTTTATTAGTTAATTGCATGTTTTCTGTAGCCTGGCATAATCTCTATTTGACAATCGAAGGAGCAGCTGTACCAATCTACTAAAATATTAATCATAAAGACCACCTACAGGCATCCCTGTTTTTTAGCAGCCATCTGGCTGTTAGAGAAAACCTGGCTCAGAGGTAAACTAAAAAAATGCAGAACTCCAAAATAGCTCATATTTGTGTGTGGGGGGGAGGGGGATCAAATTCTGGGTTAGCAATATGACAACTTACCCAAAACTGCTGAGTGAAACATAAGAACGTGAAAAATGTATCCAAGACTAAAGCTGCACAACAAAGCTTCTTGGAAGTTCGTGATACAGCTTACAATAAACACATAAAGCTTTATGCTAATGCATAGCCAAAATAATGGGTGATAACAGGAGTAGTTGAGACAATATTTCATATTTTGAAAGAGAATCTTTTTTACAGTAAACTGTGATATAATACATCAAACTGCATGTGTCAGACTTAAATTTAGTAGAAGATGAATCCCAGTAGAGGAACAGAGCCAACAAGTATTTTAAAACTGCATGCTGGTTTTATAAGCAGATCTTCATACTACATGCTAATGTCCATTTTGTTGCTATTTTGCCAGAGTTTCCAGGTTTGGCTTGCAGAAAGGAAGACAGAACAAGGACTGGTACCTTTCGCCTTCTAATCAGCCACCAGGAAGGCGTCACTGCATGTCCTACAACTCTGTAGGACATTTACAAAGTCATAAATGTTGTCATGCCCCTCCACTCTTCTCTCTATTTATAAGCAAGTACTTGTATATACACGGTTTTTATTTATGGTATAATTGCAGACTTTTCCAAGACACCTCAAGTATTTAATATTCTTTAGAAAAAGCCCAAATTCACTTTATACCCTTAAACTGGGCTTCTGAACAAAAATGCTTCATGAGTTTTCTCATCTGTAAAACACTTTGTTGGCAGTTAGAGGATTATTGAGTTGATGTTATGAAAATATCTGGAAAGCAAAAACACTACCTTAGAAGTTAAGTATTATTATTATTATTATTACTTGTATGTTAAAGGTTTGGGTGGAGCTTTAAATGCCACTGGTTACTGGGTATTGTTGGTCCTGTTTTGTATCATTTCATGGAAATATTTTAACCAGAGAAAGATAGAAGATAAGAATAATATTATTCTTATATTAAAATAAACCTAAGCCTAAAAACATCTTAAAAACAAGAGTGTATTTTGAAAAGTATCCACAAATCTTTTACTCCATGGTCACTCAGACTGGGCCACCAGGTGAGCAGCTACTTCTCCAAATGCTGACAAGGGCCTGATTCAGCCCTGAGAGCTGTCATATGCTCTGTCTACCCTGTATGACAAGGCAGTACTAAGACATCCGTCATCCAGACCCACCTGGACTGCTTTGCCTTCCCTTTAATTGCTGACTGAGAACCTGAGGAGATGTTTAACTGGGATACTGTGGGCTGAAGACTATTCATATGAGCTGAAGAAGACTGTCACTCTGTAAGAGGGTGAGTATTTGGAAAGGGCATCTGGGAACCAAGACCCAAGCATTCCCTCTACTGTTTAAGGGGTGAGAAGACAAACATCTTTGAGAACTTAACATTTCTCTTCCCCCATTTTCCCTATCCATTATTTTATGCTCTCCACATACAGATTTTGAGAGATAAAATGAATGTCTATAAATTATTTTGAGCATTGCAGATGAGTGACTTGAACCAGAAGCAGGATTATGACTGGGTAAGGCATAGTATGGTCATGGCAAAAAAGAGGATCATCTTGACAGATGGTGAACTTGCTGTTTTTGTCTCTTTGGTTTTCTTTTCACATTCAGTTTGGAGTAAACTGGGTGATTTTTTCTGGAATGATGAGTTGTCTGCTTGGACACTTGTGTGTAAGCCTTACATAGGTCCAGATTTCCTTCTTTTAAAATCAGTGGGAAACCTCTTGCTGCCTGTATTAAAAGAAAAATGAGGCCTTTATTCTACTGTTTTGTCTCCAAACTACTTAGATTTCACTCCTGAAGATAAATTCAGTACCCTTGCCAGACAGCTTTTTAGAAGACTGGCAATTAGAAATCCAGGAAGAACAGATTTGTTGCTCTATTTCTACAGCTAGCCCAGACACTGCCAATGAAAAAAGAAGCTGGCTGAGAACAAGATGGAAACTCTGAACTTTCAGACTTACCAGTTCTGAAAGTTTCTCATGAAAAAACTGCCTTTTCGGGCCTAGTACTAGCCAGGTGGAAAATGCCTATTTATTTAAAGAAGACTGAGAAGTTTTCTTTATTAAATTCACACTACAATTTTTTTTTTTCCCAAAAGAAATGCTGATCTCAGTTATTATGGTACAAATATAAATATAGAAATGTCTGAAGGGGGGTTGTCTTATTGTGGTATTAAATAATTGAAACTTCTTCTGTGACAAGGTGATCCTCAGTACATGAGGGAAAGGCTGTGAATGTTGTGTATCTGTACTTCAGTAAAGTCTTTGACACCATTTTTCCACTTAAGAAACTGACTGCTCATGGCTTTGATATGTACATCCTTTTCTGGGTGAAAGATTGGCTGCATGGTCAGGCCCAGAGAGTGGTGGTGAATGGAGTTAAATCCAGCTGGTACAGGATCACCAGTGATGTTCCTCAGGGCTCAGTATTTGGGGCAGTTCTATTTAATATCTCTGTCAGTGGTTGGAATGAGGAGATCAAAGCCCCACTCAGTCATTTTGCAAATGACACCAAGCTGGTTGGGACTGTTGATCTGCTGTATGATAGGAAGACTTTGCAGAGAGATCTGGACAGGCTGGATTAGGAGGCTGCGGCCAAGTGTGTGAGGTTCAACAATGCTGAGTGCCAGGTCTTGCACTTGGGTCACGAAAACCCCAGCGCTACATGTGCTACACAACATGCAGTGCTACAGGCTTGGGGCAGAGTGGCTGGAAAGATGCTCAGCAGAAAAGGACCTGGAGATGCTGGTCAACAGCAGCTGAACATGAGCCAGTGTGTGCCCAAGTGGCCAACAAGGCCAGTGGCATCTTGGCCTGCATCAGATATAGTGTGGCCAGCAGGACCAGGGCAGAGATTGTCCCCCTGTTCTTGCCAGTGGTGAGGCCACACTTCAAGTGCTCTGTCCAGTTCTGGGCCCCTCATTGCAAGGAAGACATTGAGGTGCTGGAGCGTGTCCAAAGAAAGGTCACAGAGCTCAGGAAGAGGCTGGAGCACAAATCTGCTGAGGAACAGCTGAGGGAGCTGTGGGTGTTTAGGCTGAAGTGAAGGAGGCTCAGGAGTAACCTTAAGACTCCCTACAACTCCCTGAGAGGAGGTTGTAACCAGGTGGGAGTTGGTCTCCCTTCGCAGGCAACAAGAGACAGGACAAGAGGAAATGGCCTGAAGATACCCCAGGGGAGGTTTAGACTGAATATTTCAACTAGCTCTATCTTCCTTTTATTTTTTTGTTTCTGTCTTGGTCCCTTTCTAATCTCTGCCTAAGAGACAAATGCAACACAATTCTCTCTGCCCTTCAGACTGTTGTGGAGGTTGCTGGTGTTCAATCTGGTGTTTTGGTCTTCGCAGAGAAAAGAAGAAGAGAAGGATGGAAAAAGAAACCTACTTAGCATGGGACTGAAACATTTTCCTTTTTTCCCTAGCATGGGCTCCCTGTGAGAACAGGGCTGTGTTTCAAGAGGCCCCGTCTGTCTGCAGGCAGGTCTTGCCATCACTAGGGCTCGCAAGAGAGCTGCAGGAGCCAGCCTTGGCTCGCCGCAGGAGCTGCTGCTGCTCTGCTAAGCCCAGGCTGTAAGGCAGCTGCCTGTGCCTGCCTGTTGCCAGGAATGGATGGAAATCTTTTGAAAACAACCTGCACAGTGGGAAGTCTCACAACCCCCACTACAAGAAATTGGGGGATGCCCCAGTACCTGAATGAACCAGGCTCTAGGGATGCTGCCAGCTGTGTCTGCAGAGGTGGATCCATCAGACCCTATACTGGTCTCTGCTGCTTGCTGCCCTCCATCTGGTTGTTCCTGGGCTGTTTATGAGTTATCAGCAGGCAAAAACTGGCGTGACATCTTTTTCTTAAGTCTCATTTCCATGCAAGCCCTGACAAAGTGAAAAAGGGGTTTTTTTTCCAAAAACACCACGCTGTTACACCCAAACAAACACCTCTGAGCAGTGAAATGCTCCATCATTATTTCATAATTTTTCATATGGCTTCTCCTGGCATGGTGGATCACACCACTGCTGGCATCAATTCAGCTGGATTAAGCCTTGACAGTTGTACTGTCATCTCACTGTCATCTGCCTCCTGTTCCAGCATCCCCAGAGAGCACCGCTGGGAAGGGGAACGTGCCCAGCTGCATTTCTAAAGAACGTTCAAAGCAATATCTGTATACCACTTCTCCACAGAGTTGGGACAATCTGACATAATTATTGTGCCACACAAACTCTTTCCTAAACAACACTGCTGCTGTCAGAAAGCTCCTTGATAGACACTCACTGCTGGATTTTAAAAATAATTGGTTCATATTTTCACAGGTGCTGAGTTTGTGTAATCCCAGTCATTTCATCACAGGGTAGGGTACGATGAATTAAGAAGTTGCCAAGGCATCACCAAAGTAAAGTGGATCACTTGCTTCTGGAACATACAAGAAGAAAAGAGACAAGTTTTCCTACCTACTCCTGTTTAATTAACATCTCATTTGCATTTGGTTATACAGCTGCTCATCTTTACTCTCAAAATGTGCAGCTCTGAGATACGTGAGCCCTGAAAAGAGCATTTAGGCAAATATTTGTTCCACCTTGCCTGTTGTGTGCCTCAGACCATTCTAAACCAAACAATTGATCAGACTGAGACCAACGTACTAGGAATATTTGTGGTTTAATGGCCATAGCAATGGCTTGGGATGTGAAAATATGTGTTTTATCCCCCTTACCTGAATCCTAAAGTGCTTTCCAATGTGGAAGGTGAGTGTCTGAGTGCTATTTGATGGAAGAGAAACTTAACGTTGCCTTGTTCCTGTTTTAAGAATTTGTCTCCTTGTGACTGTCATTCAGATGAGGACATTGTCCCTAGGAAATATTCAGTTTTTTGTCATTCCTAAAAATTGTTCATCTCATGTGATTTAGTTGAAATTGCCCTTTGGGGGCACACAGATGATTCACTAGTACTAAGTCAGCCTGAGCTCAAGACTGCCTTAAAGAAGGGGGCAAAGCAACAGCCCTGCAGCCCTGCAGAAAGAAAATCTCTTGCTGATGTCAAAGCCTTTACACCAGTTTTACAACATCAGGATCTACTTGGGCTCCATTTTAGTTGTCTTAGACTGGTCTTCTGAGTTAATGATTAAAAGAATGCATAGGAGTACTTTTGGTTTTCTGAACCAGTTGGGTAGCATCTGTAGTGCCTCTTGACCTCATTTTCCAGAAGAAGCTAAGAAAGCTGTATCTGATGTCTCCTGGAAAAAAAAAAAAAAAATCTGGTAGTGATGTGAAAAAGCAGAAAACATCCGGCAGTATCCAGGAGTCCCTTCAGCTGTGTGCTGCAATGTGAAGCATGGAAAGCTGGATTGTCTTCCAAGGGTTGACAACCTAATTTCTGGGATATCTCTCCAAGCCACTCAAACCCCCAAAACCCTGCAGGTAATCTGTACATTTTGGAATCCAATTCACTCAGACAAAGAACATAGCAGCTTCATCAATTTTCCAGGTATGTAGGTAGGAACAGCTAAGTTCCTTATGGAAACGAAAATGCAAAACAGTGACAGTTCCACCCAAAATATATCACTGTATGAAACAAAAGAGAGTTGCACTGAAGTGGTTTGTCTGACTCTCATACCAGGTCGTTCATACCAGCAGGTCCACAGGAGGCCACAAAGGCCATCCAAAGGTTGGAGAAGCTCTCCTGTGAGGAAAGGCTGGAAGAGTTGGGGCTGTTCAGTTGGCAGAAGAGAAATCTCCAGAGAGATCACAATGAATCCTTTCAGCATCTGAAGAGGCCTAGAGGAAAGCTGGAGAGGGAATTTTTATAAGGGCATTTAGTGAGAGGACAAGGGCAGGTGGCTTTAAAGTGGGAGTAGACTTGGATATTAGGAAGAAGTTTTTTTCAATGAGGGTAGTGAAAAACTGGCACAAGTTGTCCAAGGAGGTGATAAATGCTCCATCCTTTGAAACATTCAAGGTCAGGCTGGACAAGGCTCTGAGGAACCTGACTGAGAGTTAAAAATATCCTTGTTGTGCCCTTTAAAAGTACCTTCCAACCCAAATTATTCTACAGTTCTATGATTCTATGACTGTTACAGCAAGAGGCGGAGAAAAGTGAGAGGTCAAGGGAAGAAATCTGGGAGCATAAAAAAAGTGAAGGATCATGCTGATGAGTCCCAGAGCTCATTCTGGAGAGAAAATTAGGAACTCTCACATTAAAAACTGGGGTGGGTTTTGAACAGAGAGTAAGGATGTTATTGGTCATTTCATTTCTTCTGTGTTCAGGAAAACAGGATTTTATATATTCACAGAATCAAAGAATCATAGAACAGTTTGACTTGAAAGGGACCTTAAAGATCATTTCGTTTCAACAGCATTGTCATGGGAAGGCACACCTTCCACTAAATCAAGTTTCTCACAGCTCCATCTAGCCTGGCCTTGAACACTTCCAGGGTTAAGGCATCCAAAACTTCTTAAAACAAAACATCAAAGACCTGTGCCTATCATCTCTCCTTAAAGAGAAACAAAGCAGTTTGAATTCTCCTGTCCACATGAGAAAGGAAAGGCTGATGTCACTTTTCTGGTTTACAATGATTCTGTGAGCTATTAATTAAAATTGTACAAAGTACTTGGAATCCCATATTAATGACAGAGTATCTGTGCATTTTATCACTTGGTTTACTGCAGTCCTGGAAGGTAGACAGTAATGTTTCTCCTCTCTGCACAGTTTTGTCTTTTTACATTTCTGAAGTATTGCTCTCTATTTTTTCTCCTGATTCTTAACCATGATGAAGTTCAACTTGCCATCTTTTTTATTTGTATCTCTGTTCAGCAACATCCTCATGCATAAGCTGTCAAGACTGGGAACAGTAGGGTTTGAGAAACCACTGGTGCAAATGTCTCCCAGTCCTTTATCATAAGCTATTGGTCGCTTTGGGTCAAAACCATCTATCGAGGTGCTTTCCCTCTAAATATGTATGCACTGTTATTCCCTTCAACAAACTTCTTGTGTGCCAGGCTGATGCACACTGACAAGATAGTGATGATAAAGCAATCCCCATAAAGCAAAGCAAGCCTGAATCCGTAATACAGAATGTGCTGCTTTTTTTGAGTAATATATGATCTCTGAACTTTGCTTATGCAAACAGTTGAGAGCAGGTGCAGTTGCTTGTGGGAGAGGCAAGGTTCAGCACATTGATGAAGTATGTGTCAACCCTAAAGCACTGGGGATTTGCTTTTCCAAGCATAAGGCTCAGACAGACAGAGAACAGGAGGCTGGGACAGAGAACAGAGACACAAGTTCTTGCAACCTTAATGACGAAAGTGAGAGCCAACTTCCATGGCTTCATCCATCTCAAACTACAGGTTCCCTGCAAACATTGAGCAGGTGGGGCCAAGAGGCACATTGAGAACTTTCTTCCATGATTCCTTCCCAGACATGCTCTTCTGCACTGGCTTCAAAGGTAGTCTCATATTTTCTGGCTTGCTGAGGGCTCTCACTTGAGTCTTACAGTTCTTGTCTTCCCAGCCATGTTAGCAGATGCAAATGACTCACCAGTTCAGAATTCCAAGGGAATTCCTTTAGGAGGGCTGAAGGTCCTCAATTCAAATTTTGCTGCCTACCAGCGCAGGAAAGTAGTACATGGAACATCACTGGGAGACCACATGGGAGCACATCATCTTCCTCCTGATTCTGCTGAGGCAGTTTGCTCATGTTGGACATGCTCAGAGAAAAAACTCCACTTGACACTTCTGTCAGGCTGCCTATGCCTTGGCACATCACTCAAAATGGTTAAATGGGGACCTCTCCCAATGCTCACTGCACAAACACACACACACACACACACACACAAACAAAACCAAAACCAAAACCAACCAAACAAAATAAGACACTACCAAAACCAAAGCAGAAAAAGCAGAAGAATTGCTGGACACACATAGAGAAAATAAAGTTCCTTCCTATCTTCTTCTTCCCTCCTTACCCAGGTTTTATAATAATTTTCAAGTGTTTTTCTGCATGCATAGATCTATCTGTTGAAAAGTAGAACTGACAATATGGAAAGTTAAATAAAAAAACTGTTCTCCCAGCAGAGATAATAATACATGAAAATGTTGTCATTGCAAACTGGTTTCATGCATAGTATATAAATCTAGTAATTATAAAAGTATCTCAATTTACCACCTGCTATGAATCAATACAAAGATGCAGAGGACAAGAACTACAGTTACAAGATGACATTGAAGTTCATTTAAGGACAAACTTGCTTTTTCAGTTTATGCAAGGAAAGGAAGAATGACAAGGGCAGAGAAAGGGGAAAAAAGTGCAGCACAAAGCCATAATGACCACAAGTCACTGTTCATTTAGGTGATCTTCTCAGAAGATAAACACAGGATCAAAGTTTGCCTCAGTGAAAGCAATGGGCTGGGTAATTTGTCTACTCCTTATATCTCATCTTACCTAGCTGAAGGGCAAGTTATTGTTCCAAAGTTTTGATTAGCACCTTTAAATTTTGAGCAGTTTGCAAGCAATGAGGGAGGCAGTGCTTGGCAGCCCTGACCTGTGATCTGCTCTGATCTGAGCCTGATTTGTCATCTCCTGCAGGAAGCTCACTGCCTCCCTGGAGCAGTCCAGAGATCTGCCTGGATATTTTTAGTGTGTCTCTGGTGACAGTCATTCAGTTTTCCTAAGGACTGAATAAAAGAGAAAAATAAAGAAAAAAACCCCAAAAATAGACTTTATAGTTAGAACAGTCTGAGGCCAACTCAGGGTCCTCAGCAAGAAGTGCTCTTTTTCTGGTCCTGTGATAAAAGGCAACCATGAATTCTCCTATTTTTTCCCCTTGTTATTAACAAGGAACATTTCAACCCTCAACTGCAGTCTCTGCTTTTGTCAAAACCTAGTCTGAAGAGATGCTAAGGAATCAGGGACTATTAACTTGAGGGGACCCAGGCTGGATGGAGCGGTACCTGTGCGGCTACTCTAAAAGTCACATTCACCAGCCTCTGGCCACTGGTGCAGCTGGCACTGCCATAAAGGAACTGGGTGCCTTTCAGCCCCTCTCTGTCCCCAGTAAATTCATTTCTGGCAAGAAGCAGAAATAATAAACCATCCAAAGAAGTTTGCTGGTGCTTTTTCTTTCAGTTCCCGTTCAAGGACAAGAAGGGATTCATCAAAATTGAAAACTGAAAGTTCAACCAGTAAGGTTTTTCATAGATCACATGCAATTAAGCTGTTTTCCCTGTAATACAGCAAGTTCTTAAGGGCTGTGACTCAGCAAGATGGTAAAGTGCAATTGCCTGGCACAGTCTTGATGTCTGAGTTGCCTTAAACTGACTAAAGAGCTGGGATTTGGAAGAGTCGATTAACATCTCTTTAAGTATTTGAAAAGATTTGGTTGTCAGAGACTGGGGTGACAGCTGGTGGAGGACAAAGATTATCAGGCAACTGCTTCAGACCTAAACATTTTGCTGAAATAGTCAAAATGGCCCTTTTAAAAAATAGCTTGCATTTTATACAACCTGTTTTGTGACAGAAGGACTAGAAGAACTGAATCACTTTTCCCAGCTTCTGGTAGGATTTGTCCAACACTGCTTAAACTTGGAATTAAACATCAGGTGGCCAAGCGCCAGGTATCTGTGGTACTGTACTAGCCTTGTGGGATGTAACATGGGCTGAGACAGTGACTGGATGATACAGCTTCAGCCTTCAATATTGTGCAGGCCTGTGGGTTACTACATAGCAACCCTTATCCTGGGATACGTGTGAGATGACCTAGCAGTGGCAGGGTTTAAATAGCAGTCAGTGGGGTTTGGCCCCTGCATTCAGCTAACAGGAGCTGCCCTGTTGCTTTATCAGGGCTCACATTTGGAAATAAAAGCTCCTTTCCATCTCCAACAGCCGTCAAGACACTGGCCTGTATGATTGCAACACCACTGGGAAGAATGGGAAAACTGGAGTGGGAAAGGGTGTGTCAGGGTGGTGCCCCCAGGGCTCTTTCTCCATGACAGTCAGCCCCATCACATGACACTGTCCTGCCCTACATCCATTGCTGCTCCCTGCAGCAAACACTTGTTTAGCCTGGAGCACAACACTTCAGGGCTTTGGATGAGGACATCCCAGACATGCCCTGCAGGTGCTCCACCCCTGTGCCATTGGCTTAGAGGGACTAGTCTTAAGCCATTTAAGTCACTCAGTTTTTCCACTGATTTCTTAGCTGAAGGGTAGGGTGTAAGAAGGGTGTTTTCTATTAATTGCCAATTAATTGCAGCTTTAAATAGTCAGGGTTATAACACTTTCCATTTCAGACAGTTCAGGAAGAAATAAGCTGGTACCATAGCTGAAGGGTCTCAGTTCTGACTCATTACCTAGGAAATGCTTTACTTCACAACCGAAGTTCTCATTTCTCTGGAGACTATACTGTCCAGATGCTGATCCCCCAGAAAAGGCCATCACCTTAATTTTGCAGGGGAAAGCTTCAGCTGCTTCCCCAGAAACACAGTATGAGCACATGCATTTGGAGTGTTATTACATAATACCCATACATTTTCACAAGACTCTCTTGGCCTAGGACTGCTATCCCAACAACATTGCTTTCACATATAAACAACACAGAGAACATCTTGCAGTGACATTTGTTATTTATAGCAGCAGCCAAGAGCCTTCTGACTGAAGGCAGCCCATGCCCATCAGATCATGGCCAAGCTACTCCAGGACATCTATTAATTAGTTTCAGGGACAGATAAGCTTCAGCAAGTCTGCTATGACTCAACATATACAAACACCAAAGATCTCATTTAACCAGTTGTTGCCAAGAGCAAAGTGCAAGATAATGTTTCTGCAGAAATCCCTCACTCTTCTACTACCATAAAACTTCATAGTTCTCTTGAAATTAAACTTGATATCCCTTTCAGGAGGTCTATGGTTTGCTGATGTTTAAGACACCTCAAATTATAATGCTAATAATTTTTATTCCTCTGTCATTGACTACCTTACCAAAGAAACTTATTTCACTTTTTCTTCATTGTCCTCATGTAAAAACAAGTTTACTAATTTTAAGAATCTTTCTTTTTCAAAATACTTTCAAGCATGAAGATAATTCACCACATAATATTTAAGCATTGTTGTTATGACCTTGGCCTACCATGAAAGCAAGGACTGTGTTAAGCCAAGGATCTGTTTTGAAGACAGTATTTTTGCTGAGATGGGTCAAAATAGCCATGTTTTTTCAAGAATGCTACCAGGTAACTTTGCATATCATAATTTCTGTCTTGTACAACTAAAGGGAAGTTAAATAAACACACAAGAAAGACTGCATACAATGAAACGGGGAGTGTGTTTTACTGGGCCTGATCGTATTTACTCCTTTTGAACTCAGTGGTGCTGTATGCCAGAAAACTTCCATTCATCGTAGCCAATTCAGAGGTTCTTTGGCATTTGAATTAAATAGCAAAGCAAAGTAAGACAATGTTTAATAAATGGCACACTGACAAGCCTGAGCCCATTTTTCTTTGTATAAAGCAATACTGAGTTATTCTATTATTTTTTCTAATGTTTTCCTTCCTTTCTGCCCCTTGTTTCCCATTGCTGGTTCACAGCCATATAATAATCACTGGGCCAGTTTAAAGCTGATATTTTAAAACCTTTTTAAAGTCTATATCTTGATGATAAATAGTAACAACAGAACGTTCTTTCTTTGTGTTCCATATTGCACATGAAAGAGCTTCCTGGAGACATTACATGAGGGAGACCACTTTTGCATCCAAGGAAAATATAAGCCAGAATTGTCTATGAGGCTCTTCAGCAGTGCAGAACTTAGGTTTAAAAATGGGAAAATAGTTGTTTATATAAGCACTAAGGGAGAAGCAAAGTTTGGGGAAGACAACCTGTCTTCTGTCAGACCAACTGACAAGGTCAGAGGAGGAATAAACTTCCTCAGCTTGCTTAGACGAGGTGGCAAATATTGCAGATGCAATAACTGAAGCCTAACCATGATGATGACCAAGGCATAGACAGTTAAAAGAGACCTGCAGAACCTCACATATTGAACACAAGACTCATGATTGGCTCCTGACTCACATTACTCTACAGGTAGGACACACGTGGCGTCACAGCCAGAACTTCCCAGCCACTCCCAAGTTCATCTCTCCCAGGGAAGGAGACTATGCAGGATGTGCTGCTTCACCAGTGCAGAAGAAGGGCACAGGGCTCAGCCCCAGCTGCTGATGTGCCACAAAAATAAAGGAAAGCTGTGTTAAGAGAAGCCCTGGCTGTGAAAGTCTGGCAATGAGTAACCTATTCATTGGGGGAACATCACAATAAGGGAGTTGGTTGCACCAATTTTATGTGTAATGTTAAACTTTGAGTAGCTAAATATGGACAGGACTAAACTCACAATGTAGGGCCTAGCAGAAACAGAATATTTGGAATCTAACTGACCTTTTTCTATGCTTTTTGAAACAACGGTAAAAACCATTGCATGTGTGGACATATACCAAAAGTGTGATTTGCACTGTTAAGTGTAGAAACAAGTTATAAAACCAATTAGCTAATTAGCAGTACAGCACAATGAAATGGCCAATGAGTAAGAGAAGTCAGGGCTGATAGCCTTTGCGCTCTGTCATCTTGTTTTATGCCTGCTTCACGGGTGGTTTCTCACCAGCTGTATGTAAGTACTATATTGCTTGTCAGACAGAATAAATAAAAAACAGATAACATAACAACACAGATAATCCGAGTGAGAAGGGTAAAAGCCCCTGGCTGAAGAAGACCATGGCTGAATATACAACACTAGAAAACAACCCAGGCAAAGCATCACATAACCCAGCATATTGTTCAAGTCCCATGATTCAGCACATATGGTCTTGTGCACTCTGAGACAAGACTTAGATACTTGTGAGGTCTGATAAATGAGCTGTATCTGTGTATAAAACATCTATGGTTTTCTTCAGTGAAGTTGTACATTGAAGCTTTTGGGAGTTTATTTTTAACAAAGCTGTTTGAATCAGCACTGCATTACTGAGAGCCCAAGGAGATCTGTTTTCCACCACTGCTCCACAGACTGGGTGGTCTTTGAAGTTGACCACTGCTGGACAATACAGCTCTGAGTAGTCTTAGAATATATTACCCATAAAATTGGTTATGGCTTAGAGAAAGAAACAGGGATCTCCTTGAGTAAAGAGAAGCAGTGGGAACAACCCAGCTCCTCCACCATTCTCTCTCACTGAGGGTCTTTAATGAAAGCATCATGGTGGAATCTCCTCCTTTGATCCATAATTTACTTGTATTCCAGCCCTCTGGGACTAATAAAAACACTCTTTGTTCCTTTGCACAGTGTTTGCTGATAGGAAAAAAATGACTATGATAAGGAAACTGTAAGTTACTCTACCACACCTCAAAATGGAAGGTGAAGATCAACAGCTCTACCCCAAACACTACCCGTGTGAGACATTGGCATGCACAAGCCACCTTAATATGCCGGTTCCTCTCAGACCTTTTTTATAGTTGTCAGTCGGGTGTCAATAATCATGAAAGAATGAAAGTGTTCAGCAAAATGTCAGCTAACCTTTTTGTCCTCTCCAGTATTAATCAGCTGTCTCAGAATACCAGAAAGCTGACCACTAATTTAACTGGTTTTCTTTCTGACACTGATGTCTATTGAAACAAGCTAGGAAGAAAATTCTTCATAATATTAACATCAGCACTTATGCATCACTAGCCAAAATTTTGAGAGCACTTGGTGGACACGAATTAATTAATCTGCATAGTGGAAATAGAAGTGAAGTGACTTTGACTACTGTCCCCTTAGGTTTAAAGCAAGAGGGTACAAGCTGGTTTTGCATAAATTTAATTCTGGGTCAAGCCTTTGCCAGAATTGGTAATCATCAGAGAAAGAAAAAAACATGCTAGAATGGAAGAGAGCGGATTAAAAATTTCTTTCAAATATTGCCTTGAAATAAAAGTCTTACAAGAGTGCCTTCAGAATTTATGAAATAGAAATAACATTTTGACAAGTTTAGGTCAATAGAGCTCAGTCATGAAGGATTTGCATTGATGTTGTGCTAGAATGGAAAGTCATCATAAAAATCTAGATGTGTTCTATTTCACAAGAGATGGAAATTTAAAACCAGAGCTAGACTTTGGAGGAAGAAGATACAAATTCTGTTCTAGACTGTTCTGTGACACATTACTTAAAACCTTCATAACTCTATGTACCTTCTTATGACTCTCTATCACAAGACCTTAGATGCTATCAGCAAGAATGAATGATGGTGTTTAAATGAGTTCTTGTCCCTCAGAAGGGCATGGGCACTGCAGCTGTTTTGCCTGCAATACTGAACTCAAGAGATGACTACAAAATTCAAGATTTGCTTTTACCACAGACACATATTTGAACAGTTTTTTTCAACATTATTTTGTACTTTTACTAAAATGAGGTCCAGATAGTCAAGACATGCAGAGGATCAAGAACTCAACCATTAGGTGTGGGTCCTGGGCAAAGCTGTGTACCAGGGAATACATTGCATCACTAAGGAAAGATTGGGTCCCCTTTATATCATTAGTCAAAATTTATTAATTTCTGAATGACTATCATAGAGAAATGTTGACATCACATGTGACTCCTTTTGGATCTTTTCTGATAGCCAGCTCATGGCCACAAGCCCACTGTTAAAATCTTCTCTTCTGTACTGCATAATCCCATTTCCTTCATCCTTTCAAGGTTTATGTAAATTATCCCTTGGAATTGTATATTTTCACTGTTCTTTTAAACTTTCAATATCTCTTCTTCCAGTACTTTTTTTCAGTCCCAACCCAATAGCTTCAATGAGATGTTTACAGAGGCAGAACTACTTGCACTATGCAAGCCATATCTAAAAAGTCTCAAGAAATGGGGCTCTGCAGTTCTTATCTCTGTAAGCCAGAGTCAGTTCCTTCCTGATGTTACACCACAGCCACTCCATCCCCTTTCCTGCTTCAGCATATCCTGACAATGCTTTACATGCATGCAATCAGCATGGATGGGTGAATTTGTTTCATCACTTGATCAGGCATTCAGGGAAGTAGAGGGCCAGAAGGACCTTTTTATCTGAAGGGAAGGTATTTATACTTGGGTCATTTGTGAACAATTTGTGTCCTAATCCTCTTAAGAGTTGTCACTGAAGAAGATCTCATAAAGTCTGCACACTGCCTGAGCTATGTATCTTTTGTATTTCTAAATATTTTCCTAATATGTAATTTACTTTATTCTTGATGATTAAATTTACTAAAATGAACTGATTTCTCCCTATCTTATGACAAGCACATGTGATAACATTCTCATTGGCCTCATCACACCATTTTGCAGTGACTGAAAATTACTTACCCTATTCTTTTCTAGATTAACACACTTTTTCCAGCCTTTCCAAAATTCATTTCTGTAGATTTTATTTGGATTCCTTTCTTGTTGCCTGCATCTTTATTTAAAAATATTGTGGTTATTTTTAGAGTTATACTTCTTTGGTCTTACATCCAAAACCTTGCTCAATTCCTTTAAGAAGAAAATTTTTTGCAACAATGTCCCATTTTAACATAATTTCAGTTTGTGATCCCCTATATTCACTATACTCTTTTTGGCAATTGCTGTACTAATGCAGGCATTAACCACCCTGTATTTGTCCATCTTCCTGCTACACTGCTAAGTATAGCACTTGTATCCCGACCTTCACTGAAGTTCATGTAACCATTTTCAGACAGTCTCCAATTCAAAACTATTTTCCAAGCTGATCTTCTGCCAAGGTATCTTCAACTGTCCTGAGCATGTTGCCATTTCATCATCAAGGTAACTCACAAAAATAGTGGCCAGCACAGTAGCTCAGACTCTGAGCCCTTCTGAACCCCTCCTTCACTGTAAAAATCCCCTTTCTCTGTGCATCCTCAATCCATATTTACATCCACTTCCCTTATTTATACCCCAGTCTCTAACTTAAGACCCTTTTAATGAGGCAAAAATGAAGGTGAACAGGCTGACACAACTCATTATTTGTCCAGCTCCACTCCAATGTCAGAGAGCATTGTCTGTCAGTGATCTAAACTCCTCTCCTACTCTACATTCTACTGTCAATTGGGAGATCATCAATAGCATGCCTAAAGCTGGATCTATAATTTACTAAGCAGATCTCATCTTCTGTGTCCACACAATTTTCCAATTCTCTTTCAAAAAGGAAAGAGAATAATTTGGCGCAATTTGCCACTGACACACTTGAACTCATTGCTTTGGAGACTCACCTTTAAGGGGAAGGAAGCACCTTTAATCATCTTTTTATTATTCTACAAACTTGCAGAAACTTTCCTGGTGTCTACATAGGTAACAAAGTTAAAGTAGCAGATCTTGAAATGTTGTACACTTTCTACAGTGACCTTGCTGAGTTCTCAAAGATAATCACCAACAACTCAGAGCTATCTTGGCTGGTTCCTTAAATATGCTCAATTTTATCAGGTCCTGCTGAGCTTAAAAGATCTATTTTACATAAAATATCATTGACTTTTGGTTCCCTCCCTGATCTCAGTTGCATTTAAATCTTTTTATTAAAAATAATTTTGTCATGTATCTAGATATAAATAATCTTTTTTGGGGAGAAGAGTGAAGAAAATATGGTAATTATTTTCATTCTTCTCTGCAGTCTTTTCCTTTTTTTTTTGTTCTTCCCATTAAATGGTGGGGTGCTATGCTCTGTCTTTTCTTTCTTTATATTTCTAATGCATTCACAGAACATTTTCTTGTCAGCTTGGTGATTTTAAATGTTGGATTAAAACTTGAACCTTTTGTGTTCAATCTTTACTTTGGGGAGGATTTAAAGAGGAATAGGGAAAGAATCAAGGGAGACATACAGTGAGAAATTGAAGTAAAAAGAAAGGGCAGAGCAGGAAAGGAACAGAGGAGTTGGAAAAGAGTATTAAATAAAATAACATCTCTGTAAATGCAGTCATATTTTATCACATTCAGTTTAAAGATTTCTTCTGTGTGTGAAGACAAAAATTGTTAATCTAGGAAAACCATACTAGTATTTTAAAATTATTTGAATTTCTGGGGACAAGAGAACAGGGAGAGATAATCTGTGAATCTGAGTCACTCTGTCATCTTAAAAATGTGTTGTTGTGCTTTTCCAAAGCATCACACGAGTCACCCAGGCTGTTTTCAGCTCGCTCAGCTAGTGAAGGGGTAAAGGTCACTTTTGAAGCACACTTGATGTCAGCAGTGACCCTCTGATACCCAGTACACTTATTTAAGTCAATCTCTTTCAGAAGATCGCCTACAAAGATGCAGCTGAAAGAACTGGGTCATTGTTTTACCCAGTCCTGGAGACTTGGAGGTTATCCTTGCAAAACCCCCACTGACTTCACAGGTGCCAGGTTTTCACCAAGTCCTCTTCCAAAGGGAAAAGGAGCAGGTTCTCTGCTGATGTCTACAAAGAACGAATACAAGCAGATCTGTTGAGTACACACAGTGCAGAACAGTCAGCTCAGGGGTAACATTGATACAAGGATTCTGTTATTCCTCCTATATAGGAATTAGTTGTTATTCACTGTGTTAGTACTGCAGGGCAGGCATCATTTTAAAGATACTGAACTATAGTGACATGCTGGGTTTTTGACCACTGTCAGTATGCTTTAGACTGGGTACTGCAGAGGAGACCCATCTGCTGATACTACCAGCAAATTTGTCACCCCTGGAAAATCAATAAATGATCTGGTAGAGAATTATCCTTCCACCTGCCTCCTTAACAGTTCCCTATCTTTTGTGAGTGTGTGCTCAGATAAAAGATACCAGGCTTGGCAGGCTGTGAAAACATGTGGGTGCCTAGCATGAATGTTTGCAGTGCAGTCCTTGGATAGCTTTAGATTCTTTGATCTGACTTGATATTTCAAATCTGTAGAACAATACTGATTTTTAACTACCTGGGAGAAGCCTGGAAGACCCTGCTTTCCACACAGCAGACAAGGGGAAAGAGTCCAATGTGGATCACATTTAGATTAAAGTGGTCAAATATTTGGTAACTGTTACTGGAAGCTCAGAAGACTTTTGCTATTCCATTAATTAATGCTCTATGATATAATTCCTCTCATAGGGTGTTTTCATGATTTACAGTTATGACACTGAGCCTTACATTTGATATCAGTTATGTTTACTGTATTGGTCTGAGCTAATTGGGTGATTTAGATCCAAACCAAGAGGAACAGACCCAGGTCTAAGGAGTTAATGATTTTAAAAGGTGTAACCAGAGAGGAAGTGAGAGGGGTAGGGAGGGAGATGTAGGTTAATGGGCTCTGTTCAAGCAATTCCTCTTAACCTACATTTTTGTCCCTAAGAGGCATTGGGGTCTTGCAACAGTTTCTTTTTTTTCACGGTCAGAGTGATGAACAACTGCTGAAATAAGGCACTTTTCAGTGCTCTGACAGCATAACTAATCATTGGCATAACTAATTCAAGGCCAGAGCTCTGTCATATCAGATCTTCAAATCAAGAAGGAAATTATGTTCCAGGTCTCCTCAGAAGCATAAATGTAATGCAGGATCCAATGGATGACATCTTATGGCATCTGGTAGAGACGAGATTGGATCATTTTATCTCAGCATTTCTTTCCAATGTTAATATTTTCTTCTTCTGATTTCCATCATGTCCCAGAAAAACATCTCTATTTCAGAGAGTACTTAGCCATATGCTTACTCTGCAAAATGACTTGCTTAAATCATATGAACTCACCAGTGACATGAGTACATGCAAAAACAGTTCATCTGAATTTGATTTACATTAAAAGTGGGATTCACCATGCCAGTAAAATGGATCCTAATTTATTTCTTTTTCCTGCATCATCACTAAACATGATGTGATCATTAAGAGAAGCCTTAGTTTGCACTTGCAACTTTGGCTCAGGTCTGGCCAGTCCAGATCCTGTGGGTTCTGGAAAGCCAAGGGTATGTTTGGATGCTTACATAACTCTGCAGCTTTGATGTGGTTTAGTTTATTTATGACAGCCAGCTATTGTGAATAATAAGTCCTGCTTCAAAGAGTTCATAGTCAGTTTCAAGTTCTTGTCCCTACTTTGCTCACCCTCCAGAAGGGCAGTTTGGTTACCAATGCACCTTCCTACCACCCGGGGGGGAGTGTGCACACTGACAATACCTAGTCCTCCAGTTTGATTCAGGCTGGTCAATGCTCAGGACAACGCCATCACTCAATAAATTAATTCACTGGATTGTCTGCATTTTCAGACCTAAGTTTGATGTTCAGTTTGAGCCTTTTGTCCTCTACTGTGTATTTTTAGAGACTCTTGCCACTGGCATTGGTGCAATATTTACAGATGAATTCTTTGACTTTTGATGTCATCCAAATGTTCTGGGTGGCAATTAAACCTCAAAATAGAGCAGTGACAAATTCAGAGTTGTGCAAAAAGTTTCTTTGCTCAGGACAATATTTTCACTTCAATCTATTCACTGAATTTCTATTGACATATACAGGAAGTTTGCCCAAGGGCCCTTGAAGAGAGACAAACAATTTGTGCCAGTATTGCATAAAGATTTTAAGAGCATTATGTTTCACCAATTTGATCTGAGTTTCTGTCCTGAGAGAAAGGCACCAAGTACTTGGAAAAGAAGTGGCTGAAAGAAGAAATTCAAAGGGATTTTCCAGCTCTTCAGTTTCTGGCTATAAAGGCAACATTTCAGTGTCTTAAGAGATCAGCGATGAACAAGGTTTGTGTTTCTCGATTTAACTGCTTTTCCATTGCTAACTAACATATCAGAATTGGCCTTCACCTAAACTGTGGTACTTTAAAGCTCTGGGTGGTGTGGAAAACCACACGTGTAGCCCTTTGTGAAGCAATTAGCTCATCTTTTCAAGGATGTGCTTTAATCTACCTCATCTTGTTTTCCTAGGTCAGTAATTTCAAGCCCCCAGTAATTTTTATTGCTGTCCTGGTTGCCTTCTATTTTCCAGTGGTTAGAACTTAATGCAATAGTCCAGTGCAGTTACAGCAAAGTCTCAAAGAGTTAAAAAGAGCTTCAATTACCTCTTTGGTCTTTAACTGCAATTTTGCTTTGTATTATTTGCTGATAATACCAAACAGACAAATTATATGTCCCCCATCATCATAATGACTGTGCTCAATCTGTTTTCCACTCATTATATAGAGCAACTAGATTTTTCTGACATACACTGTGTTATTTTTTGTTCTTTATTTCTAGCTTGTTTCTCAGGGTCTTATTTTTTGTGGTTTCATTAGCACGCACAGGAGCTCTAGCCTGTTTAAGAGCTATATTCATCTCCTCATGAGTGATCACCTTGTCACAAAAATCTGTCAATTATAAGGAATTAAGGCAAAATGTGTCTGCCATCAAGGAACAAACTGAATTTGAATACTACCCTGCCACAGCACCCATTTCACCTGGAGAAAAGAAGGATATCCCTACTGCTGTGCTTTAACCCCAGCATATCTTTGATGGGCACTACAGAAATTCTATCCCCTTCTGCAAAACGTACAAGTTTTAACTGGGCAGGGACAGCCTGATTGGCAGATCCTCTAGTGTAGACCAAGGAGGTGGCTTCTGTTAAATGTGTATCCCTAAGTTTGAAGGTCCCACCACCCACTGCTCTCAGAAGTGTCTTTAACAATCCTTTGTATCACTCGATCTCTCGGAGGCTGGTGCATGTTAGGGGATGCAATACACCCACTCAACACCAAGTGTCTATGAGATTGTTTCAGAAATGAGTCCTATTGTTTGACTCATCTCTTTCTGGGGTGCCATGTCCCCTCAAAATTTGATTTTCAGTGCCCAGCACAGTGTTCCAAATGGTGGAAGGGGGCACAGATTGTTCCCAGCCATCCAGTGGCTGCTTTGCAAGCACATGGTTCTTGCTTTGGTGGGTTTGTGGGATTGTTTATATACTGAGCAAGGCATTCTGTGGTGTGGAATTTCCAGTTGGCCAGTTCAGATCAGCTGTCCTGCCCAAGCTCTCTCATGGCTTCTGTCCACTGGCTTGCTGGCAGAGCATGGGACACTGAGAAGTCCTTGACTCAGGATAAGCACTGTTTAGCACCAACTAAAACATCAGTGTGCTATGAACATTGGTATCATACTAAGTTCAGAATACAACACTGTCCCAGCTACTATGAAGAAAATGTACTCTATCCCAGCCAAAGCCAGGACACATACACAGAGGTGCTAACAACTGGACACTTTTTAGAGTGAACACAGGGAAATGGGGACTTTCAGGGAGAGTTTTGTCTGGTCTTCTGTAGGCATCTATCTTGGCATGACATGCTCTAAAGATGCCGTATCTCTTCAATGACTGAAAGGAGCAGGGCTTGTCTCTCTGGTGGACAGTGCCCTCTTGTGTAGGTGTCTAATACAGGGAGAGATGAATCTCTTTTTATCTCTCTCCAATTACAGCCCCATTCAGAGTCATGCAGAGCTGCAACAGATGCCTGATTTCAGCTATAGCAGCTACTCTGGCATCAGAAGCAGAGAGAGTGATAAGTGAATAAGATCACGACTCATTTCCTAGGATCTTCAAAGGCAGTGGGGAATTCTTACAACACCTAAGCACAGCTCACAGAATAAGCTAATTACCAGTCTCCCTGGCCCACTTTCACATTTTTATAGCTTTGATCGTGAGAGCCTTTGAGCCAGACTCCTGACTCCTACATTACATATGTACAGGCTCCAGCACAAGTAGCCCAGTTTGCCTAAGGATTCCCAGAGTGTGACTTAAGAAATAATTCTAGACTAAAATGGGATTTTCATTTTTTCTAAATATAGTTCAAGTGGCCAGGCACATTGCCTCTAGTGGATACTTGGATCATATGATCCACCATGAACAACTTCTGTAAATATCTTTCCTGCAATGAATACCACAGAATTTAGTTGGCTCTTATTACTAAAGGGAAATTTCAGCTTCTGGAAGCTGAACAGCCTGAGCTGCAGCTCAGGATGAGAAGAATGACTGAAGGGAGAGGGTACGACAAAACAAGCAGCACAATACCTTCAATACAGGAATTTTATTTTTAATTAAAGAAGGCTCTTGTAAGCTGCCACTGTACCTCAGTCTCCCTCTTCTTAACAAAGTGATCATGGCAGAGCAGGGCTCTGCAAGGTGAAAGATACTGAAATGGAAAATGTTGTTCATTTAGAGCTGCTCCGTATTGTCCATCTCTCATGGTCATTAGCAAATATGCCTAAAACCTCATTTGACAGGCACCGAAGTTGCTCAAGTCTAAGCACTGTAAGGCTCAGTGGAAATGATGACATTTCACAAGTTATATTCAGCTTGCTAATGTATCAACAGATTCCCTCTGGGCACACACAGGTCTCTCAAGCTGATCAAGCTGGCCCAGAAGGCAGGATGGACTTGACCACTCTGTGACATGTTCCCAAAATGACAGAACAAAAACCAGAAGGTCAGAATGATGGCCATGAGACTGCTTCAATGCACAAAAAAGTTGTATCTCACTCTTGTGGTTTAACCCCAGCTGGCAATAAAGCACTGTGTATCTGTTTGTGAAGAAAGATAACTCAACCCTAGCCAAAACCAGCACATTCAGCTTGGGCTCCAGACTCAGTATTGATTATTTCAGGAAAAATCAGTAATGAATAGTGAGAGAAAACACCAGGTTTTCACAAGATAAATAGTCCCAAAGGGACATGCAGGGCAGACTTCTTTTTTTCCCATCCCTTGCAAAAGAACTGGCTTCATACTCGTCCTTTGTTCTTTTGTCCTACTTCTTGCAGCAGCATCTTTGTTGAGACTTTAAAAATGGCACTGCCCATTATTTACACTCCTGAGTTTTCTTCAGTCATCTGCAGGGATGACCCCTTACCCCAGAAAAATGAGAGATCTCCCAGGACTGGCCAAACTGGAGATGGTGACAGACATTGTTTTGACCAAAGTTCTTCTTGTCACATAGAAAATATTGACAGGAATTAGTTTTCACTGGAAATCCCTGTCTGCTTGAGACAATCCTGTGTTTTAACAATCCTTAAAAACCCCCGGGAACAGGATACTGGAAGAATCTTCTGGGCCAAGTCTCATTCCTAGCTGTCACATATGATCAAGTTCTGTTTATAAGCTAATCACGTTTCAGATTAAAAACAAACAAACAACAAAAACAAACAAAATTCCAAACAAAAATAAAACAAACAAAACCCAAACCAAAACCAAACAACCAAAACCGGGAGGAGGTACTTTCATTGTCTTTACTGCTAATGGATCTTACTCAGCAATTGCTGCAAAAATTAGGAGCATTCTTCTAACTTCAAGACAGATTTATCCATAGCAGCTGGTCACTAATTTTTCTCCAAGTTGTGTTCCTCAAATTAATTCATTCTGATCTTTCCCTGGTGTTCACCCCTTGGTGTGTTTATAGCCAAGTCACATCTCTTCTCACTCTTCCTTTTGCAAGACCAGATAAGCTCACAGCTCAGTCAGACTCTTTTCAAGTGACGAACTCTCCCTGCCCTGGTCACCACCGTGACCTCTCTGTGACTGCTACAGTATAAAAACATCTTTCTTCTCAAATGAGTGATGAGAACTGTGCAGTATAAAGCTCAACTTAACATTTCCCTGCTGGAAATACTTTCCTTGAGACAATCCAGGACTGCCTCTCCCTTCTTCACACCTTCATCATTTCTATGGTTTCTGCTCAGCTTTTACCTGATTATTACAAGCAAGTCTTTCTTCTCCTTAGTTATTTCCCACTGATGAGATCCCAGTTCAAAGCAGAAATCCGTCTTATTTCTCCCTAAGTCCCTGTTACAACAAAGTATTTATGTTTTTAGTTCCTATTTAGACAGCTCCTAACATCCCACTGAAATCAGTAGGAATCAACAGATGCGAGCCTGCTCCCACTGAAATCAGTGGGAATGAGGTTCTGTAGCATACAGTGGATCAAGCTATCAACTTTTCTTTAAGATGGTCACAATAGAAATATTATCAGCAGAAGGCAAGACACCCTGAGCCTTAATATTTCTAATAATCACTTCCACAGTAATAAATCAGAAGATGCTTTTAAAGACCTGACAGTGAATTCAGAAAACAAAATGAGCATGCACACTTATTTGATGGCATCCATTCTTAAAAAAAAAAAAAATAGCTGTGCTAACCAAGCAGCCCTGTGTGGTAACTTCTGTTTTCTAAGGGAAAAAACGTTGATACTAGGTGAAAAAAATGCAAAATACCAATTATAACACAACAGTTCTACCTTTTCTCACTGAGTCAGAAGGGTCAAGTGGAGCTGCATTGAAAAGAAAATGGTCCCTTTCTAACGTGTTAGTCCTTTAAATCACTGTTGGTATCCCCAATAATACTTCAGTTTCAGGACATCCTGTGAGTAAGTCTTGAAAAACAGTCACTGCAGAGAAGGTGAATTTTGTTTATTGTATTCTCCACATTAGTATTTGTGACATTATCCAAAGCTTCCATATGTTCTCCTTAGTGCTACAGGCTAGCCTTGCCATATTGTTAAATTATTACAGGATGATAGCACTTGGGATATCACTTGAAAACATAAAGCATAAGAAGAGAAAATTCTTTGATACACAAATAACAATAATTTCAGATTGAGTTAGTTCCAAACAAGCCAAAACCAGACAATTATTTGTTGAAACTAGACTGTACAAATATTTCTAATTATTGGGTTCTGCAAAGTAATAAAAGTGTGCACTTTACTTCAACCTTCTTTATAAACATTAAACAATGTAGTAAACTATAACTACAAAACAAGGTTGGATTATAATAATTACATGACTGCTCAGAAGCAAAGGCATGCTAGTTTTCTTGCAAGACACTTCATTTCTTGGAAATTTACCAGAGATGACTGGCATTTCTGAAGAAATGGGTGCAAGAAAGGGATAACCAGAACTGCTGATGCTTCTCTGTATCAGCCCATTACAGTATACAGAGCTCACTGTCTGCACCCAAAACTCCAGTGTGTTCACCTTTCAGTTAAATAGAAGGATTCAATTGTAACATAATTTTTGAGAGTAGAAGGTTCAAAATGCTTTCAGTCATCTAGCTGTAGCTAGATTTCCCTGACACAAGCATTTTGGAAGGAAACTTCAATACTACTTTATGAGAAGACCCAGGCCAGTCACAAAAGGGTGACAAAAGGAAGTAGCTGAGATGTGTCCCAGACCTCAGGAGATATAAAGACCAGTCTGAAGACACAACTGAAAGTTTTGTTCCCACATCAGGCTTTTTAAAATACTTCAGCCCTTGCAAAAGTCCAGATTTATGATTTCAAAGGTACTTTCATGAAACTAGTGTTATATATTAAAGAAGCACCATGAAGAAACTTAACCCCAGGAATATGACTAGCAAAATAATAGAAAACAGTGAGATGCTAAGGTTAGTCAGGACTTAAAGAGTTAATCAGGAAGATGGATGGAGGTGTAAGCACCAAAGAGATGTTGACAGAAATAGTCTCATTCTGCAGAGTAACAGTGGGACTGCAAGGCCAGGAGGCAGCAGACCACTGCATTCTTCTCCATAAACTGAACAACGCTTGTGTTTAATAGGGACAACTGATCTCCTTCCAAGGACTTCCAGTGAGGCAGAGTTCAGTACCTTTGCTGGTAGCTGCTCCAATATTTAATTTATCTCACAACTAAGTCATTCCAATTTTTTTCTAACTTATAACCCATCATGTCACAATGTAGGATAATACAAGTCTGGGAGGCACCATGAGAGTCCTCTTGATTCATCTTTTTTCAGGAAGGGATCAATTTTTTCCTAAACTGGTACCAAACTAAGAGCTGGTGACCATACAAATTCTCTACCATTGGACTCACTCAGGAACAACTACATTAACAACTCCATTTCCAGTTCTGTCAGAGAGCCAGTTTTTCATCCATCTATTTTGTGCCCTGTTGATTCCCTATAACGCAAGATTTTAATCAGTGTGTCAGGCAGTATTAAATGAAGTGCCTTGTAGAAATCCAAAGGTTCCTCCTCAGCACAGCTGTCTTAATCATCCAAACCTATAATCTTATCAAAAAGAGATAACAGACTTGTTTAACAAGATGTACATTCCATTAAAACCATTTTGCCTGGCGTCAATTACCTTCTTAAGCTCTTAGTCTTCATTGACAGAGTCCTGAATCTACTGCCCCACTGTCTGGCCTGTAAGAAACATCAGGCAGACCAGATTTTCTCTGGTTTCTCCCTTTTCTTTCTTATTATAGGAATCACAAGAGGATTCTATGATGATACAGCATTGCCTTACTTACCAGGATGAATTACCAAATAACCACAGTGAATCTAAGTAATTCTTGCCTCCACCTTTGTTGACTCCTAATGTGACAGGGGTTTTATTTGTTTATTTGAAAGAGTCTGGTATCAAATGCTGCTTCATAGCTTCTTTTGATATGTATAATAACAATATTTTGCATCTGCAATGTCAGTTGGGCTCCGATTTTCTTCTTTGTTTTGTATCTTTCAAATGCAGAATAGAAATATCTGTGGAATAATTTTGTTTTATTATTAATTTTTTAACATAAATTTATTGCATATTTTACATCTATATCCATTAAATTACTTACGCCAGACCTTAGCCTTTCTTTCCTCCCCTAAAATATTTATACTTACTGTTTGCAATCCTGGCAACTGTTGTTATTCTACTGATTCTTTAGCTTTCCTAGAAAGCACTTATATTTTAAAACTTGTAACTTATGTTTATGGGTTTTAATTCCCATTTCTTTCCTGCTCTTTACATTCGGGAAATGTTTATGTTTCATAGATGCTTTTTCCTACAGGATTTTTTTTTTTTTCAAAAACAAGCAAAACCAACCAACCAAACAAACTTTCTTATTTTGAGTTTGGAAGGTCATGATTTCACAGACCTTCAGGAGTATTTAATAACCAATTTACAGAGTTCATTAAGATTTGCCACTTATGCTCCCACATTGCAAACAGATATTTGAGAAGACAGTGGTGGTGTCCAATGAAAGACAGGCAGAAGGCATGACTGCTGAACATCTTTACACTCCAGTATTTCAAATCTGTAAGTATTCCAGCATTCTCTCTGACCTAGAACCACATATGACCCCATAATGATTACATGAGCTGAGATGAAAAGTATCTCTTTTTCCTTTTCCGTCCAACTACAGAGCCAAAAGGGTCCCCCTTCCTTGCCCAACATCCTTCTTCTCTGAAACCAAGACGGATGTCTCATCCCATTTGCAATGTCTCCCAGGATCTGTGTAATGAAGCCTCCTATGATGCCACCAGTTACAGTGCAAGTCACTGCCAGTGGACTGTCCTTCCATACATCCAGCTCTCATCTGTAGTTAAAAGCTTGTTCACCTTCTCCTGGAAAGTTGTTGCAGTATTCTACTCTTCCCTTTGCAGGCACCTCCTCAAATTTCCTAAGATTTTTCTCCTCATTTAGCCACTCCTAGCTATTTTCTGAGTTGCCCATTTTGAGTTAGACAGAGGTTATTTTCTTTCTCACTTCTTTTGAACCTGGACTCCAGTTAGTTCTTAAATAGTGTTGTCCTCTATCTAACCACATCGAGACATCATTTCCTTTTCTCCCTTTTTTCAAGCTGTTTTTCACTCCACATTCTTGTGATACAGCCTCCATTTCTGTGATAGGATGTGCTGTGCTATTGTGTAGATCTGGATGTCATGGAAGTGGTCTCTGCTTCTTATATATATGAAGATGATCACCTATTCATAAAGAGCATAATTCTATACCTTATAGGCAAAGACTCTCCAGGAAGAAATTTCTAAGGCATGCAAATGATATGACCATTGATTTCCTTATCAATGCTTGATAATGAATTAAGCTTGTCCCTAGCCAGCAAAACCATCATCAATTCCCATGCAAAATCCATTAAATAAAGAGATCTTATTTTTTTTCATAGCCCCTTTCAACTGTCAGCCAAGAGAGACTAGACAAAAATGTTAAATAGTCTCTTTCTCTCAAAGAAAATTAAAATAAACTACAGACATTTTTGACCTAAAACAAAATGTAGCTCTTTAAGAAGGTTAGCTGAGTTTGTTTCATGGTAAAATTCCTTCCTTTCAGAAACCTAGACAGGCAAATTACCCACTTTCCTTCAGCTGAGCTGAGGTGTATTTTGTAAGTGTTAACAAGTAGAAGGTTATATTTGAGTATACCATGGCATCTCTATAAACAAAGTATAGTGGGGGAGGAGAGATAGAAATGCACTCTGATTTCCATTTCAGGTTCAGTCTTACCATCCTTGAATACACCAAACTTCATACACTTTCAGCATACAGAGACAGGATCAAAAGAGGGATTTCAGAGTAAAACTTCCTACCAAAAATGCAATGTTGAAAGCTGTCTAATGAATGTCCCATTCTTCTGCGTAAATTGCAGATCATTAAAATGTCACAAACAGATCTGCTTCTTAAATCTGGACTTCTGAAATGAGCAAAAGGAGATGCAGAATCTAGGTCACATAATTTCAGAGTCTGAAAATGTCAACAAAACTTCATAGTCTGGGGTGGTTAACATTCAACTGCAGCAATTGCTACAAGTAAAATCTTTTTTGTGTGTGTGTTCCAAAGCCTTCAAGCTGTAGCCATAAAACTATCTGTTCACCAATTATTGATGCTGGATTGGGTTTCTCATGATTGTTTGGAGGGTTATCCACACAATTTTTAAAATGGTGCAATTCGTACACTGATTTTCAATGCCTGGTTTATGAAGCATTGGAGGAGGATGAAATGAGCAGCAATGAGCCTATTTGTGTGCATCATTGAATCTGAGTCTTGGGTGAAAACATCAGGCTACTGCAACCAGATCTTAGTAAGCGGCTGCAACCCTGTGTGTCTGAGCTATTTTCTCTCAGGATGAGGGCACACAGGAGGGCAGCATAAGTTTTAGTGAACTTCAAACCCTTGATCCCTTACCCTCCACCATATAAGGGAAGGAAAGGAATGAAATCCTCTCCTGCCTGGATTAGCTGGGGAGGGCAGACTACTGCAGTTCCCCAAGTACTGTTTTCTGTAATGGGAGGTCAGGTCCGGGACCAATAAATAGGTCAGGTCCACGGGCCAATAAATAGGTTATGTGACATTATGTGACACTGTAATTATTTCAGTGTAGGTGTGTAAGGAGAGATGGATCCAAAACTTCCCCATGGGCACCTTGAGTTTCAGTGTCTTGGACCAGACAGGGTAAACCACCCCAGTCACTGGTGGATCGACGCACCGTGCTGGAAAGGCACCAGTGTGGGAAAGGGGCTGTAGTGCAGGAACAAATCTGGCCCTGTTTTCTCTGTAGTCTGTAGATGTTTTGAGCATGGAGCACCTCCAAGAATGAGCCCTAAATCAGCAGCTTATTGCTTGGCAGGCTCTGCCATGTGCAATTTACTCTTTGTTGGAATTCCTCTGTGTCTCTCTTGCCCTGCCTTGAAGAAGTATATACAGATAATTTATTATCACACCTGCTGTCCCCAAGGTGTGTTTCAGAATGACCTCTCTTTGACTCTGTGTTATTACCATTCCCTCCCATCACCATTTGAATCATATCCCCTTCCTGCATTTTTCCCATCTGAATTTCAAGGATTTGGGGAGGCAGAGTTTAATTACTGAGCTTCACTGGATTTATTATGTTAGGGCACTGAACCCCAAGGCTTGGCTATAAGGGGAACTTTATAATATGTTATAATGATCGATCTTTTCTTATGTACTATGAATTTTAAGCCCCCTCACTGATTATTATTTCTATTTGGTATATGAATTATTTAATCCTCCCAAGCTCTAGCATGTATGAAGAAGTGCTATGAAGCAAAAAAGATGTAGACATGCTTCCACTGAAGACAAAAACCCATCCCCTGGTGATTTCAGTAGAAGCTGCATTAACCTGTGGTACTGTTTAAATGTAAATTGCTTCATTACCATGGTGACTCTCAGTATTATCTACAGAGTTGTCTTTCAAGACCCGTGTAGACACGCCAATAACATCCAGGTTCAGCTCCTAAAATTAATTCCTGCCTCTGCAGGGTCTTGTAGTGTTGCCAGAACATCACTTTCTTTGGTCCTCTCTGATTTGGTCACCCATACTGTGTCTTAGGTATGCTCTGGGGTCTGAGAGAGGGCATTGGTATGATATTTATGGTCTAAGTGTAGAAACAACATGCTGTCAAGGTCTATTTTGGCTTTAAGCCAGGGTTAGGTATGGAAGATCATTCCTCAGTACTGGCATAGACAGAACTGTTACAGGAAGCAGGCACTGTTTAGGAAGGTTCCAAGGTCTGCCAAAGAAGAGGAGTGAGGACCAGAAGGGAAAATTATGCATTTCCTGGAAGGCATCTGCAGCTAAGAGAACAGATTCCATCCTCCAGGCAAAGCAACCCAAAAAAACCCCTCTGCAAAGCTCATCCCAGACACTCACTTCCCTTCAGCAGCAGCTGTCTTTGAGGGGGATGGAGATGCTGCCCATGCAGTGCTCCTGTCTTCTGTTGCTATGGCAATCCTGGAGTTTATTTAGGACAGAGCGTTACAAGTTTCACTATTTACATTAAGTTGCTGTCTTTGTTTCCTTCTCCTCATCTTTCTTATTTCCCACTCTCCCCATTCCCATGGACTGCCTGTACACGTCATTAAAAAAATTAACACTCCTTTATATTATGCACTAGGGATAGCATTGCAAACATCAGCCATAAAATGCAATTCTAAAATACAGGAATTCCTCTCTGATTTGAAATTAAGCAGGGGAAATGTTCAACCCTGAGATCATATTTTTCAGTGCGTTTATATCTCTGTGTTACTCACAGCAAATAATTTAAAAAACTTAATTTGCATTTCATTTTTTATCATACCATACTTACTTTCTGTATTCCACTCCACATAAAGAATGAAAACAGACTGTGAAACTTACTGGAAGCTAACAAATCTGGCTCTTCTTTTCTAACAAAATGATGCAGTGTTTGGCTTATAAACCTAGCAAGGGAATAATTCCAATTAAAATTGTTTTCATTGGAATGCTTAAATATGGAAATATTTCTATTGGTTTGAATCTTCATTTCACAGAACTTAAATTCAGCTCTAACCTGACCTGCTGTTGTAGTTTCTGAAAAATCCATATATTTTCTTCCCAGCCTGCAGAGCCTTAAGTTGACTAACCCTTAAACAGAAGTTTTAAAAAAAAAAAATACTGAAACTTTTCTGAGGAAAACAGGACCCCATAGTACTTTTGAACTTAGTGATAGGCTTTAAAAGTTCTACAAAGAAAAAAATTCAAGACCGAAAAATATCCCAAAAGGTATGAGCAAACAAGAATTTGGGAAATGTATTTGGAACAAACCTGAAACAAGACAGTCTTACTTTTTTGTAGTTAGTTGGGAGTCGAATAAGAATTTTTCAAGTTTTTAATCTTCTCTGGGCTGGAATTAACCTACCTTTCAAAGTTCTTTAAATCTAAAAAAATGTAGGAGAAAATCCAAAATTGGCTCTGTGAACAGATTTCCTTCCATTAGACTTTATTTTTTTGCAAAACAGAAAGCTCAACTTCATTATTTTTTATGTCCAAAAACAACAGAGAATGCTTCCAAATGTAGACATACGGATTTAGTGTACTTCCACTGAAAACATGTATAAATCTCCAGCTACCTTTCTTTGCCTAAAGGAAAATTCCTTACTCTTCTTAGTCCTTGAAATCAACTGCAACAAGAAAAAAGGACAATTTCTGACAATTAGGAGTTGCTTGTGATGGAAGAAGGTAACCAGCAGGTCATCTCAAGGGAATAACTATAACTATTTTTGAGATGCTTTTTCAGCCCCAGATTGACTCTCAGACCCCTGCAAAAATAATGTTTGCCCTTTATGACATGGAACACACAGCTTTGAAGGCTTGGTTTCTTTGGGGCTTTTAAGTCTTTCTCAAGAGAAATTCCAGTGACAGCCTTGAGTTGGAGAAATGGGTCAGGGATGAGCACTGGGTCTCTGGAACTCACTGTTGCTACTAATTAATATATACCCTTGGAGGATTTGAAACAATAGCACCAGTTCTGCCACCATCAAGCAAACAGAATCTACCTGTTGTTCAGCAGACAAGAAATCTCTTTTCCTGACTAGCAGTCAGTAATTAACCACAGGGCCCTTCAGAGGAAGAGAAGGTGGCAAATGGAAGAGTTTTCCCACCAACCTTTTTTTTGAATGAACAGGGAATCCTGATTCAACACTTCTTGTTATCTTCTACCATAGCAAGCCACAGTCCAAGATTTTTTAATAAAAACTTCTGTGCATCATATTAATCATTATTATTCATGTGATATGTTGCAGCACTCATCTGCTGGACCTGAACCCAGGGAGCTCCAACAGGATCCACAAGGGGATCTGGTTTCCCATGAGATGTGAGTGAGATCATTTCCATATTGCTGGACACTCGAAGGCAAGGTGAGAAAGACTAATCCTGCCTCCATGCTCCCAAAACAGAGGAAGAAAGTACCATGTGGCTGGGGTTGGCTTTCATCCACCAAGCTCCTGAGAGGCTTTGGACCCCACTCCTTGGCAGCCATCTCCCTACCCAAGTGCCAGTTCAGTGGTCTGTACTGCAGCCCAGAGCAAAACTCCAAGCCTGAACTCTGCTGTGAAAACACTGATTGAGAAACAGAAGCAAAAGATGAGGTCCCTGTAGGCCGAAAGGAGGTAGTTTCAGAGATGAAAAGGTCATCCAGCGGTGAGACCACTTGCTTCCAAGGGGAAATGTGAGCTAAGCTCTTGATGTCTCACAGACTTCCAGCATGCAATCAAAGACAAATTATAGGGTCTACTTATGTTTCAGGTCCCCATGAACAGCATAGGTGAAACTGCATTTTCCCTTCTTCAGGGAGTTGTTGGGAGGATGAAATGGGGAGGTACTCCCATAGTGCAGCAGTGACAGCCATGAATGTTTGTAGGATCTGAAGCCCTGAATGGTATGCAAGTCTGTATTCTCTCTGAAATGGGGGAAATAGAATGAGACAGTGGTCTTCCAGGCTAACACTTACCATGGGAGAGAAACTGGGATGCAGAATGATGGCTTTTTGCATTCCCAGAGCAACTTCAGAAAATGACAATAGTATCAATAATAACAATTCACAGCTCTGTTACATGCAAATAACTCATGCAAAGCTCAGCTAAATGTCAGATCTCCTCCACTGTCATAAAAGAGATTGTGCAATGCTGACAGTCAGAAACAAACCGTTTAGGGGAATGAGGAAGATTGTAATGAAAAATGTCAGGCAGACAGAAATAGCTGGTCCCTTCACAATTTCACCCTGAAGAAACACTTTCTTACAGCATGAGACTGGGCATGGAAAGGGGTAAAGGAGGGTATGAATTGTACCATAGAAAATCGTTGCTGGAGAGAACTCTATATAAATATGAATCTTATAAACAAGTTTTTTTTGCTCAGCATCAGCAAAAAGACAAAGTCACAAGTAATGGTGCCAAAACTAAGAGGAAATTCAAAGTTTAATTGTTTGTTTATTTGTACCATAATGAACAGCATGTATTTTCCATTATGCCTACACTTACATCTGAGACCTTGTTAAGTGTTAGTGTGTTTAACCTCATGGAATCTTTCAGCAGGCGTAGGTAGTCAGAGCACACAGTTTCTAGGACAGCCAAGCGCCAAACATCCCCAGTTAAAAGCAACCATGGTCTAGCTGCCTTCTGGGCTTATGCCAAGATGCAGCACAACCAGCCAAGGGTGGGAGAGATGGAAACACGGCGGCTTCAAGGAGCTCTGTGTAATACTTTGCCCTGCTTAAGACATCAGTCTCAAAGCAGAGATGGAGCAGAAGAGAGGTATGGTCCATCTTGTTCAAGCATACTAGAGGACCACTCTGCCAACAGTGTAGTCTTTAGATAGACCCACACATCTTAAACATGAATTTCCTCACCATATATATATATATATATATATATATACACACTGTTCACTTTACCCAAGGGTGCTGGGCAGTTTACAGCAACCTCCACCATGGCAACTTAGACCAGGAATCCATGAAATAAATGAGTTTGAGCAGTCACAGATGTCAACCTTCGGTCTTCCAGCCTCATTAGACCCCCATCCAGTGAGTGTTTAAGAGATGTTGTTGAAAAATCGGAGTGTAGGGGGAAAAAGAAGCCACAATAGAGAAGGCCATGAGTTATATTTGTCATGCAGCTGCCTTTCATCAGCTGTTCTGTAGGAATGTGCTCTAGCTCAAGAGGGAGAAGCCAGGGTGGTCTCATTGAGGGTGAAAAAGGAGATGGTTGAAGCATGGTTGAGCAGACAGGGCCCATGTCCTGTACTCTCAGGGGCTTCCTGGAACCGTGTCCAACACTAGTGAGGGTTTTCTCCAGGGATTAACAGCTTTCCTATTTTTAAATAATTTACACAAAAGCATCTTCCTTCCCCAAGTCTGGTTATTTTTAGACGGAGAAAAATACACACTCTTATCTATATAAATAATCAGAACCATATGGCCTAAGCATTCTAAAAAGATCAGTTAAACTAGCTTTCCAAAGGAGGGCCTTTAAGGGTGAGTGTGTGTCTGTGCTTAGCACAGATGAGCTGTGTGCTGGCCTGGCTTCCTCAGACACCTGAGTACAGAACTTAAAGTTGGATCTACAGCCCATGAAGTTGTGACTACAGCACCATTGAAAAGCTGCCTCAGTCTATATAAAGCAGGAGACAGGTCATTTTCTGCAGCATGTTTATGCATGGCTGTGTTTTCTGCCTGACCCTACATGACTACTAAGTGCGAAGATGAGACCAAAAATGAAGACAAATGCAGTTTTTCTTGGAGCTGCTAAAAAGTCTGTGATGGTCTCAGTCATCAGCATGACAGAGGGTTGGATAACTTGACATATAAAAAAAGGCTGAAGGAAGTGAGTTTGTTAAACCTTAAGAGAGGGAGGTTAGTGGGAATCTAATCATAATCTTCCAGTACTTAATGTTAGTTATAAAGAAGATGAAAGGTATTTTCTGCACAAGGTTGCACAGTGAGAAGACATGAGGCAATGGGCACAATTGGCTTCTAGAAGAATTCCTCTGGGATATCAAAGATATGCTTCACTAGGAGAACAATTCAGCATTGAAACAGATTCCCCAGAGAAGCAGCAGAGTCTTCCTCACCGGAAATATTCAGAGGCTTGACTTGGCAAGGCCCTAATAATCTAATCTAAAGCCTACTTTCAATAGAAGATGATCTCCATAGGTCTCTTCCAGTCTAGACTTTTTTGTCATTTTGTGATTCAGTGTTCTTCATGTAGTATAATTCTCCAAGTGCAGTAATTAAAAAATTAAATCCCCTAAATTCATCAGTTGGGCTCTGATAGTGAAATAGCTCTCTCTCTAGGCTATTGTAAAACTAGTAGTCTAATTCTACAGGCACAAAGGTTTTGACTCCGAGGGACCTGAAGGTGCGTGCAAAAGGAATGAGTTTACATATTTGAGACAAGTATACACAAAGTGGCTCAGATCAGTTTATTTTTCACAATATTTTGCAAGAGAGTTGGTCTTGAGGCCCCTGGCCAACACAGGAGCCCCAGTGTAGAAGGTCTTGTACCCCACAATAAGCTGATCATTTCAATATCAAACACAAAAGGATAAATAAGATAAGATTCCATGTTTCTAAGGAAGACCATGTTCCTTTTTCTGCAAACACCCAGTAACTTCCATAATTCATCTGTTGGCTTCCAATCTCATTCTGCCACTTAGCAGGTCTTTACTGAGCTCTGGAATATAAATCTCCAAACAGCCAGCTGGAATCATGTGGCAACCTGCACATGGGAGATGAAGAGACAAAACCAGGAAAGCTTGTTTATTTATATTGCTAAAGAACCCACTAAAATTCTGTTGAAGAAAATAAAGACAGAGTCCCATGGTGACAGCTAATGCTGTAAGTAAGAAGGCAGATGCATTTATGTGCGGAATAGATTAAATGAGTGATCCCTGCCAAAATCAGTTGTGCCCCATTTTCAGGTCATAAAACTGTTTTTAATAGTAGGGCAGACACATGCTAACATTGCCTCTCTGTTTATTTGTTTGTTTTAATTCTTAATCCCAGGAAGTAGTCACTTTGAGCATTTCACTCTGTATATAAGCAGTCAGCCAGCCTCAAAAATTAAGAGCCTCCATTGGGGATTGAATGAAGGTCTTTGTGCTGCCTCACCTCCAGCTCTCCTTGGCCAGTTGAGATTTACCCTCATGTGGGGAGCTCTTTGATGGATGGTATAATGGGACTCAGAGGGGTACTAATCCTCCAGGGCTTAGGAGGTTCGAACAGAGGGTATGAAAGGCCAGGCTGAAGCAGACTTCAGCAACTTTCAGCCAACAGCCACTTTGGCATCATTCCCAGCCAGCGTAGGTTATTGAAGTCTCTGGAGTATTTCTAGCTGCTGCTGAGGGTAGGAGTATAAGAGGAGAAGAGAGAGAGAGAGAGTGTGCAGGCTGTAGCATCTCTACCTCTGTCAGAAAAAATACAGTCCCAGCCTTCCCCTTACAGAGACACATATACATGGCATACACACTTTCATTCTTGGCCTCACATGGTCAGGAGAAAATGAGCCCTGTCTAGCTGGATGAGGGATAAGTCCAGCAAACATAGAAAAAACAAGCTGGAAAGTTGATTCCCAGAGGCTGTGGGTTCCCAAACTCAATAGGTTATTGATTTATGCTTATATTAAGGGTTACAAAGCCAATCAAAGTGGGGTGACCAGCAGAGGAGGGATGTGCATGGAGTAGTCTTGTTAGAGATCAGGAGGATTTCAAATACTTGATCATTGCTGCCAGCAAGGGGCAATGGTACATTTACAGACACCAAAAGTTAACAGATAACCAGATATCAGTATTTCTACTGCACCTGTACAGAGCAGCAAAACAGTGAATGATGACTATGCAGCTAATCACTATGTGTTCCCTCACCTCACAGTAAATTAGACACAGAACAATTCTCCTTTTCCCTATCTCTCCTCTGGTCTTTTCATTTCCATCAACATGATTGCAAAATCCAGTCCTTTTGACCTGTACTGAAGAAGGGAGAAAATCAAACACACACATCCCTTGAATTCATTACTTGTAAGTTATTTACCTCTGTTATCTCCCCAACCAGAGTACTGTAGGGTCTTTCTGTCACAGCAATATTTGTCACTGCTCTGACTTCAGTCTCTTTCCTTTTGTTGGTACTTTAAAATGATGGGTTTTCTTTCTAAACAGGTGCTTAGTTTTAATCAGTGTTTAGCCCCATTACTCATCTAAGTATTCATTATTTCCCAGTTCACTGATATTTAATCATCCACATTTGATCAAACTGAGTTCTTCATCTGTTCTTCACAGCTTCCACGCTTTGACTCTGGTCCCTGCCATACCCAGCTGCTTTTCTGCCTATAAAATTTCTCTATAGGCATTTTATTTTTTGCTTCATGCGTAGTTAGGAGCAAGAGATGAATTCTTCCTTTGAGTGATTGCTTTAATATTCATCCCTTTTTATGCCTTCTCTTGTGCATTACTTGCTTTTCATACACGTGGGATTTGTGTCAAGAGGTGTTAATTTCTTCCTCTGACGTGGGTGTTCTAAGTGACAGGCGTTAACAAGGTTTGATCTGTGACTTTTACTTTACTCAACTTCAGGATTTTTCTTCTCACTTTAGCTGTCCCTTAACACCTTTGATAGATCTGTACAACTGCATATCAAGGCATATTAGAGAGGGCTCATTGATATTTATATGTTTCAGATATACTCCCCTCATTCTCTCTGTGAACTAACCATTTGACTGAAGAGTTTTTTATTTTATGCTCATACTTTCACATTTTTACCTTGACTTCCAAGGAAAAGGCATCCAGCCATTCCCAAGGGCAAGACAATTTGAGTCTGAAAGTAATGTAACAAAGGAATAATCACAATAGCCATATGTATTTAACCCTTGCTTTCCCCGCAGCAATTAGATTTCATTTTTGATAAGACTGAGGTTTTTCAGTAGTTACTAATACTGATTTCCTTCCCAAAAAAACTTCTCTCAGGTTGAGACAGTCATAGCAGCAATGACTCAACTGCTACAAATTCCTAATTGAAAATAAGCCAATCATTAATCTGACTTGGAATCCTTGCAGAAAATGATGGGCAGAAAGTGACTGTGCATTTGACTCTGGGACCCTCACAGACTCCAGCCTTTCCTGCATTTGACATGTTGATTGACACTCTTGTAGGGAGCTACTGTGAGATTTCAGCTGCAAGAATGGGACATTTTTCTACAAGTTCTTGCAGTGAAAAATGGTGTTGCAGCACAGTCCTGTCATGGAGTTAGTGCTAATAGTGTTAGCTTAGATCCTGTTCCCATCTTCATAAGCTGCTGCTTCTGCTAGCTCACTTGGCATATTAAATGCTGCCTTGGCTACTGTCAGGACTTCAGAGCAGATGTCTGCAGCCAAGCTGCTTAGCCTGTTTCTGGAGTCAGTGGGAAGAAATTGGAATCTCCACAGGGCAGTTGATTCCATTTGCGAATAGGCATCAAATCTGAAAAGTAAACCTGTCAGAACCCAAATGTTGACCTCTGTGCAGTGTAAGGTAAGTGGCACATTCACACTCAGACAACATGAATCCCAACCTTGCCTTCTCTTCAATGAGCTTTTGCAGTGCTTTTTACCTTCTCATGATGTTTCCTTGGTACAGAGGAGCACAAAGTTCATCTCACTCTCACAGCTCTCTGCAGACATACTACTCTGGACTCACTTTACTGGCTCAAATTTAAAGAAAGTGATAATACATTGAAAAAAAATATTTTAAATTCTCCATCCTACCAACACCCCCAAAACCTGTTGGTTTCTGTGGTAACGTTCAAAAATAGGAGTTGAGATGTTCAGTATTCATCCTATTTGAGCAGAAAAAGCCTCTAAGGCCTACAGTTATGTACAAGACCTTAACTTCTGCATTTTGGGATGCCCCTGAGAACTTCAGAGAGCATGAGAAACTCACCCACCCTAAGATCCACCAGGATGAGGGCTTTCTCAATGGCCAGGACACATCTCTGCAGCCTCCAGCCTCTGAGGTGGACCAGACAGTTGCTGTTTGCCAGGACTAGTATAAATCTCCTTGCAGTATTCTCCTCAATGAGAAACAGGTCATTAAGGTAATAATAGCAATTTAAAGCTATAATTATCCCACCAGTGGGAAAGGAGAGAAGAAACTATGGAAAAGCCACTGATTTATTACTTGCTCAGTGGGATGTCCTAACACTACAGACTATGCCACCCTGAAGAGTCCCATTTCCAGTGAATAGGAATGCAGGTCACAAGAAGTCAAATTCATGGCCATAGCAGAGAGGTCAATGAATTTACATTGATTCAGGGGACCAGCTGGAAATGGCAGGGGGTCTTTCCACAGCACCATATCCTGCTGTGACATTGCTTATCTTCCATATGCTGGAGAAATAAATAAAAAACTGTAGCCTCCAATGGCCTTGCAGCCACTAAAGGCCACATAGAATTATTTCTCTTTAATAACCATTTGCATTTAATTTGTATCTGCTGAAATGAGAGAGAAGAGGAAGAAAATTCACCTGTATTTATGTATCTCATGATTTCTTAATGATTTTGTCAGACCTGTCCTCAGTTAGTCACACGCTTTATTGTCAAAGAGAATGTTTTTCACCTCGGAGTTTCATTGGGTTAAGTACATGTTTTGATTGACTGTCTGAAATTCCTTGCTGCAGCTGTGCACTGAGGGGATAAAAAACCTGCAGTCAGAGAGCAAAACTCTTAAGGACTCAGTTCTCTGCCACCCTGTGCTAAATTTGGCTATTCACAGCTGTGCTAAGCAGATGTTAAACTCACAACAGAAGAAAGCATTCACTTTGTAGTCACGTAAGTGACCCTAAAGGGTGTCAGGCTCAAAGAGTTGAGTCTTTTTAGTGAAGCATCTACCAATTATGGAAGAAAATGGACTTTAAGCATTTATGTATTTTAAGTAGCTCTGTGTGTATATGTATGCATAAACAGAGAGACAAAAAGCATGTCAGGCTAGACATGCCTCATCCTTTTGAAGTTATGCCATCTGAGATCTCAGGACAATTTTTAAGAACATCATGGCACAAATGTTAACATGCCTGTGAAGAGATGTTCTTTTCTACTTCCAGCACTTGGGAGAAGATTCATCTGTAATGGTCAGAAGAGAGATAATCAACAGAATCAATGTTGCCTGGAGTGCCTTTCATCCCATCCCAAACCAGACATCTCAGGTAGCTGAGATGAATCATGCCTCATCATTAGTTATGTAAAGACATTAGATGCATAAAATTAGGATGAATCTTACCATTGAGGTTTTCATCCAAGTGAGAAATCTTCACAGTCTCTGAAGAAAAGAAAATATCCTCAGGGGGTTGCTATTTCTGTCCTACTAAAAGCAAACATAATTTGGTTTGACTCTTACTGATAGAGTAGAACACAGAATAACTTACAGACCAGAACCCCTGAAGTCAGTAAAAGAGATTTCTGTGGGCATTGCTGAGTTTTAAACTCAGCTTGCAAGAAGAGGCTGAATCTTTACACCAAATACTTGCTTGAGGTAGAAGCAATGTCACAATTTTTAGCTTTGGTCTGCTGCTCCACAGGCTTGCTGGTTGCCTCCAGCCACAAGGTCCCCATAAGTCTGCTTTGCCCCTTTTCCCATGTGCATTTGATCTTGACCTGTTGCTAGACTTTCTCAGCTGTGTGGGCAGAGCTGCCTGTGAATCCATGGTGGACCAACCCTACTTTCACAGAAACAGGTTGGACTGTTTTTCTAAAACCAGTTTAAGTTGCCTAGTGCAGTTCATCTCAAGAGGATGTACAGAAACCTGTCAGGGTTAATGTGGGAGTGAGAGCAGAACGGGACAGATGCACCTTGGGGTCGGTGATGTTGTTGCCAGTGCTTCATCTTGGGTAAGCAAAGCCTGAGGGTTTTGATCATACAGTGGGAGTCTCATGTGTTTAATGGCCTGATCACCCCTGAGCTCTCTCCCTGCTCCAAGTGCTCTTTGGTACTGTAAAAGAGAGCCTTTGTTACAAGTAATCATATAATGAAAAAATCTTTGGTGCTCCACAGTAATGTGAATCACTTGATCCAATATTTAGCAACTTAAACAGGTGCCAAGCAGTAGAGTTATTTGGCCATTTTCCAGAAACATAGTTTATCATTGGAAAATGCCAGTTTGTTGAAATGGAGACTTCTCTTGGGAATATGCCAGTTTTGATGAAATTTTCATAAGAAAGGTTTCCATGATAGGATAGGATTTCTGGTCAAAATGCCAAAGAGAAAGAGAGATGTTTTCACTCCTCTAGGAAAGCTAATAGGCTACTGTTAGGGCACCTGCTGAGGTCAGGACATCCAGTCCCAAACCCATACCCAGAGCACATCTTTGGACCTGGCTGTCCAGTTATCTGGATGACTACCTTAGCAGTACATTTACTGTTCTCAGCTGACTGTGTTTGAGCATCCCCTATAAGAGCTATTCTGCATTCTCTGTATAATTATTGGTGTAGGAATATGAGCCCAAGTCCAAACAACAAGGCTTGAGACTCAGCCAAGTTCCTTCTCCTTTCCTGGGCAAATATTATTTATTCATTAGGAATGTAGTCATTGGAATGAGTAGCTATTCCTCACTTAGCCTTAGTGTGTGCCCCCAAGTCTCATTAGTTGAGGCTATGGAACACTGAAAGTGTTGCATATGTGTCCATGTTTATACCCATGTCCAGCTTGCCTTCCACCAAAAAGCAACCTTGTGCATACCTTGCAGCTTGTGTGTTGATTAAAAAGTCCTGAGCAGCAATATGTGAGTCAAAACGTTGCCTGTGTGGTTCCACAAGCTCTGGTGGGCATATCCCAGCTCCACCTAAATCCAACAGAGGACGCTAGAGAAGGTCCAGAGGTGTGCCTGCTCTGACATGCAGACTAAGGGCCATCTCAATGAAGACAGAAAATGCAGACATTGACCTTAACATTAACAGGCATTAAAGACTTGCAAAACAGTGGAAGAAACCTGTGAGGGTTGTTTGGATCCACATACTTATATGGATTAGTTGAAATTTGGAGAAATCTTATGTATTTTCATGCAGTGAGGGGTGCTAGATACCAGCTTTTGAGTTTGGCACATCTCTAATGTCTCCAGCTGAGTGAACTTCTGACATTTTTTGTGGGTAAATTTCCACAGTCTTACATTCTTAATGTAATCGGAGCAGACAAAGACCACAGATCTTTTTCTTTTCTTTTTTTTTTTTTTTTAAAACCATTTCATTATACCCAGAGCTACTGAAGTAACCGCACTGTGGGCAGTAACCAGTGAGAATTTTTATATCTGGAGTAAACATTATTTGCAAGTACATGATCCATCAGTGTTCTCTGAGGTATTGTAGTGAACAGCAGCACAAACAGAATATTTTTTACCATGATCTCAACAGGCTCTTTTCTTATCTACAGACTCAGTGCTTTGGATTACGTAGGAGAGGGGACATAGGAAGCTTACAGTGTCTGAAACTTTTCCATCCTGTTTCACACTGCCTCATGTGCTGAATGGAGGCAGAAAAAGTATATTTTTACTCAGTTATGGGGATGGTTCTCACTGTTGCTGAGTCAGGAGGAGTAGGTTTAGCAGGGGAGGAAGGGGAAGTGTAAAGACTAGAACAGTTGTGTCTCCAGTAATTTCCAGTTACACCACTTGACATCCCCCCAGTCACGAGATGACAGTGCCAGACAGAATCTGCATAGCAATTGCCTCTGCTCCACCACAACCAGGGAGCTGAGCTGTGGGCAGAGCGTTGGGGTTTGCTCAGACAAAGTAAAGTTCTGAGAACAAAGGGTACTGATAAAAGCAGGGGAAGGGATAGAAAACAGCCAAATGGAAAGTCTTGGGGGAAAACTACACTTCCCTTACTAATGGCTGCCAGAGACGCCCACCATGACCCTGCAGGTAAAGACAAACTATGACACTGGTTATTGCCACTGTCATTTCTCACTTTCACAGTGCTACTGCTATTTTGGTTTTATTTTAAAGAGTGAATTTTATGTTCCATATATGGCACAAGTTATAGTAGGCTGGCACTTGGCAGTTTCAAAATCTCAAATTCACACCCTCCTCACCCCTTGCATACCCAGGCGATTATGCTTTTCCTTCTGATGCAACAACAGGGTCTTCAAAAGAGTAATACTTTATTGATTTTTCCCCATTGGTAAACTTAATAGAGGACAGACAGATGGAGCATTGAAGTAAGATTGTCAAAATAAAGAGATGGTAAAGATTTATCTAGCCAACAGCTCACTTTAAGAGAATAATTTGGGGCAATCTATGGAGGATAAGGTGAACATCTATCCTCAACATGCCATCAGATTCTAGTCAGACTGTACTGAAATAAAAATTGACTGCAATTCCATCACCATGATGAATGTCTTCTACAGTATGAGCATCTTAAATATTTATGGGTTTGATCATTATGGTACAGTCCCATGCTTTATTACATTTGCATACATTTGCAAATATCTAATAAAATATACACATAAAACAAACAAAAAGAATTATTAAAATCGCAGCCCTGGAGAAGTCTGGACATTTGCTACTTCCTTTAGTCATTTTGAAGGGAGTGTGACAAGAGTTTCAAAGGGCAGGGCCTCTGCTGCACAGCTTACAGGCAATGTCTTATCAACAACAATCAAAAGATCTTAGACAGCAGTTTCACAAAACATATGATGAAATCCAATACAGATTAGCAGAACACCTGAGGACATGCCTAAATTGCACTTTTAACAGCAAAGAATTAAGCATGTCCTCAAGACCCTCACTGGACAAGAAGCTGAGGCATCTTAAAGAGTAGCAAGACACCATTAGCTGTTACATCGTGCCTGAGCCCACACGTCACTCTGCCATCTGGCTTGGTCCCAAAAATGCAAGCAAAAGCATTTTTTTCTCTTCCCAGCAGACTGCAGCCACACCTGGAGTCCCAGGATCCCACTTGGGAATATGACAACTCAGTGGAAGGGCAACAGCCCAGATTATTGTCACTAAGAGGTACCAAATTCCACACACTGCTTTTATTTAGAAAACTGAGTCTTTCTCCTTCTCTTTTTCTGAAAAGTCATAACAAAAAGGAAAAACTGTTTGTTTACATGAGGTTGTTGACATGTGGGTAAGTGTTTTGAATTAAGGCAATATAGAATTTAAATTGTGGTTAATCACTTTGCACTTTGGCGTAGAGCTCAAAGTTCATTGCAGATATTTCAGATATAGTCACAGACTCTAATTTAGGTCTAAATCAACTGCTTCCTTTAAATCATAAAAGGGGCTTAAGTATGTATATGAAAGACTAGCAGTAAATTTTTATTTATTCAAGAGCCTCTGTCTCTACTAATTGCTGCCTTTGCAAGTATAACAGAAAATTAAAGTCATTCTTTCTCTGACTTCCTTCTTGATTACAGCACGATCTGATGAAATAGTTAATTGCTGCAAAGATTGCATAACTAAATGCCTAGCTATTGTTTCACAAGTATGAAAATAAATCAGGATTAATTCCATTGATTTCAAACATGGCTATAGAATTTACATGGGTGGGATCAGTGCTAGACTTTATGTACGGTACAATCAATTTCTATATAAGTTTAAGATTTGAGGAAATTAGAACTTCAAAGTGGTTTATCTTCCAGAATGTACAAATTCCACCAGAGATCTCAGCAGCAATTACAAACACCACAAGTACCGAGCTACTAAAAAGTTTGTAAATACCACTAAGTTTTTATGAAGTTCTCAGAGGTTCAAGCATTGGCTGCTGATTGCATCAAAATGAATCAACCAGCCTTCTGGGTAAATAGGCAAAGGTTTTAAGCAGGAATTAAGTAAATATTACATATATATCTCCATATATATATATATATGGAGATATATGTGTGTATATATGCATATGTATATATATATGTAGTATATATAATATTTTGTCTAGATAATGCTAGTTCAAGTTTACGTAGGTCTGTCTCAAAAGTGCCTACTTGTATTTAGCTAAAACTTTCTGAAGAACAGACATGCTTTTCCCAGGATGCCATGCACCAGACAGCAGAGGAGGAACAGAGGAGTTCAAAGTTCCAGGAAACATTTCTAAGTCAAGCTTAGAGTGCAGAGTGAACTGCTGATAAAACAAAATCAATTCAAAAAATTGTAAATTTAACAAGGAAGCCTACTGATTTTTTTTTACAGAAATGCTTTGGGACATTTATATGGACACAAGTGGAACAAAAGTAATTACTGCATTGCTCTGAGGCCTTACACCTGGGACAATGGTTTGGAATAAATGTGATAACCAATAGGTTCAGTCCTTCATAACTTATGGAATAAAGCCAAACCTTGGTTCCCTAGTGTTTGCCCGTCTTGTTTATTTCATTGGTGAACTCCATAAAATAAAAACTTGTCTATCCTTGCATATGGAGCAAAACAGGAGTGAGGTTTGGATTGAGGCTTCTGACCTGCATTATTTTATAAACAATCATGTCCTTGTGCATTTATATCTGACCATTGCCAATCACCTCTCTGGCCAGTGACCATGTTGTGCAAGACGAGTCCAATGCTGAGACTCTGAGTGTCTCTGCTGCTGTGGGAGCTGCACTGCCAACAGGTGGAGTAGAGGCTGGAAACATCTCCCAGCCAGACAAGGCTGCATCACAAGGACCCACTGCAAGGAAAGACTAAGGATGTTACTTCTCTGTTTCAAGGATAAAGATGAGGATTGGAGTTGACCCTAAGGAATCTGCTCCTCTTAAGACACTCTGAGCACATAACATTAAGCTGGGTGGGTGTTGGCTATGCTAGGATTACCATGGTAGTCTCTAGGTATTTAAATACCTAAAGCCCAGCCTGTTTCTGATTTTCTCTGTCTAGACACGGACTCTAGGATCTTTTCTTACAGAAAAATCTCATGCAGTGCTTCTATCGACCTCCAAGCAGTCCATGCCAGGCCAAAAATCTTTCACTGAGAACACTTTAGCAGATAACTAACTTTGGCCTTGCATGCAGCAGGGCAAACATCGGCAGAGGGGATCTGAGGACGGGTGCTGTTATCCTTGGATTCACGTTATCCTTGGATTCACAATTCACTTCTGCTGCAGCTTTTAAAACTTGCTTTGCTTCCACTCCCCATCCTTCAGCTACTTTAGTACCAGCTCAAAGTCACACAGTGACTTTAGCTCCCAGCTCCAAAGTTAACTAGTTTCTATAATCTGTCTACAGTGAACCTGTGGGTTTTGGCTCAACATGAACTTGCAGAATGTGACACTCGGTTAAACTGAGCCAAGGAGGATTTGGGTTTGTTTTCTCTCCTAAAAGGAAGCTGTAATCCATTCAAAGAATTACCAAGGTATTTTGGAATCAAGATAGCTAATTTCTGAAGTTCACACTGAGGTAATGTGTTATTAACCTCAATTGTTCTGTTTTAATCTTCTCTGTCCATGTGAACAAAGTTGGGTTTTGTCTCTGACTTAATTAAGAAAATAATCATCTACCATCCTGACAAAAGGCAGAAGTGAATGGAGCTGTGTGAAGGAGAGGACAGCAAAGGGCACGGAGGTGCTGGATTCTGTTGAGGCAAAAAGAGAAGGATAGACACTATTTTTCCAGACCATTTAATGCCATGACCTCATATGTCATGGGCTTACTTGAGTGAGTGGAGATTGCATCTCTCATAAAGAGTGTCTGATCACTTCTGCCCTTGCTGCTGGGTGGTTAACCTGCCCGGGGATGCTCCCAGTTTGGGAAGGGGAAAGGCAGCCCAGAGGGAGGGGTGGAGGGGAGTCTGCTCCACCCAACTCCTTATCAGAGATTAACATAATGAGCTGCCTTGCGTTCTTCACAGATGCCTCCCTCTAATCTGCTTTATTCAAAGCACCAGGGAACATGACAAACTAATAGTGACTGTGGCCAAAAAAGTTCTCCAGAAGCTACCAGTTGGCGGTAGCTACAATCCAGGTTTACTGGCCAGTTCCTTCTGAGCTGACTTTTTGGCATGTAAAATGATTCTGGTCCACTGTACTGACAGGCAGAAGCAAACAGGAGACAGAAAACAAATGGGAAACACCAGTTTGCACTGAGAGACATGTTGTGCTTACTGAAGAAATTGTAGTGTTTCATTCATGGCCTTTAGCAAGCCCCAGGTCAGGCTACAGAAGGTCTTCCCATTTAGGAAATACAGATTACTATTTTGCAATTTCTTAAAAAACCCACAAACAAAAAAATTAGTTGTTTATTTGTCCCAAATACACTAAAGCAAGTGTCACGATTTTGAAGTTCTTTCACCAGTTCACCAGCCCTCCTCACAGCAGGAAAGAAAATGTTGGTAGGGCAGATGGCAATCTGGCACAACACCTGTCAGAGCCACAAGGTGGAGAGGTGGGTGGCTGCAATCCTCCTGAAGGGAGCCTCAGCTCTCAAAAGCCTGGGAAACAATTCTCAGGACTGTGCAAGAGTAGTTTGAAAATAACAGTGCAATGCATTCTGTGTAGAGTCTCCATATAATTGCTCATATCTCTTCTCTCTTGGCAAGGAGATCCAGATGCTGATTTCACTGAAGTCAGCAGATTTCACACTCATATTTCTGTTTCCTGTGAAGTGGTTTCTGTCCTTGTCTTTCTCTCTCCTTAATTAATTCTGCATGATCCAACTGACCCTTTTGGCATTCCTGGGTTTTAATGTTTTTAGATTTATATGGTTTCCAATGATAATCCTCAGAACTAAAGTGTATAGCTATCTAATCCAGTTTTCTGCCTTCCTTCCTTTTCATCTGTGTAATATGATTCTCTCCCTCCTTTTTTTCTGCAGGCTGCCAATGCCAAAACAAAGCTAGACCTATTACTCTGGTATTGCATCTTCACCTTGGCTCAGCACAGCATGAAACAGAGCTCCACATCTTCTTGCTGGAGGTAGCTCAGGTGCAGTCGTCTCAGAAGAGACTTAGAATAAGTACATGTCTGTGCCATCACACAGCTACACCCCATGGCATTCTTCTCAGAGACAGATTCCCCTAGGAAGTGACTTTCCTTGCAGCTGCCTCCTTCAGGGTTCCTGGTCCCAATCCTGGGGCGCTGCAGTGTCAGCAGATGGAAATCCCCACTGTCCTCTTACCCTTCAAAACTGTGACATCTCAGGCTTCACTTTTTTCAAACAGCCTTGACTAAACTGTAACCATGTCAGCTTTTTTTCTGTAAGGTGTGGTTACTCCAAGAACACGTTTCTCATGCTGCCCTTATACCTTCTATTCATGCCTAGTTTATATTTATTTAGTATTTTGTATTTGAACTTCTGGCTCCTTGATTTACCCCTTCTCAAGAAGTATGCAAGTGCATTTGTCTTCAAAGGCCTTGGGAGGAGTCATTTATCCATTATGACTCTGTGACCTTTTGTTTCCATACTGACTGTAATCAAGAAGTGCAAAGTCTTTGGATTTTGGCTATTCCTGAATTTCAGACAAAATGAATAGCAGTCTTTTCATGTGAACAAAAGACTTCACTTTTCCCTGCCAGAGAAGAACCTGATAAGAAAGTCTTTTTATTTTCTTCTCTCCCTGCCAGTTTTGTACTGAAATATTCTATTGCACAGAGCTCAAACAAACTGGTCCGAAACCTTTAAATGCATCACCTTCATAAGGACCTTTCTTTAGCAGCTAAGGCCAAAAACACTGGTATGTCACTTCTTGTCATTACTCCAACACAGTGCTATCAAATCTAATTTTGAGGGCCCTCCAAGGACCAGGGTTAGCTTATATCATATATCAGATCCCTGTCTCCAAGGCCATTTTATCGTTAGAGTCTATTCAGATGGAAGGACTTATCCAAAAATTCACACTGAATGAGCTGGGAAGCCAGTCCATGGCTTCATGTTTCATCTCTATTGGACATGGTGTTCAAAATATTATCATTGTGAGCAACTGCTTTGCCTCAGAAGCCATTTGAAATAACTGGATGTTGTCTAACAAGAAAAAAAAAAAAGAAAAAAAGAAAAGAGAAAAGGTCTCGGAGTGTTCTGCAATGACAAGCAAAATTCTTCAAATATACAAATATGGATTTTTTTGTGTACATTATTCCATACAAAATGTTTAACTTATAATTTCTTAACTTCAAGTTTAAGCTACCCAGGCCATTTTCTTGAAATAGCAATTATAAAACATCAGATATCAGTAAATACATTTTATGTGTGCAGCCTGTATCCTAGAAGCCAGGCAAAAATGTTAGAAGAACATTCTCACAGCATTTTTAATATTTTTTAAAGAAAACTAAAGTTTCTGGAAAATTCCACAAGCACATTGTAAATCTGGCTGTTCTGTTGGCTTCCTCTTCCAAATTCCACGGTGATAGGGAGGACTTTGTACACAACAGCAGCTGATATTTGAATAGCTTGCAAGAGGTTTTGCTGTTAGCATCTCAGCCTCAAACACCTGGCAGTATCTCCATTCCCCGCCACCAACCCCTCCCACCCCAAAAAAAAAACAAAAAAAACCCAAAAAACTGTTTAGAAGGAAAATAATTCAGAATTGAGTTGTCTGGAATTATTTTTGGCCTGAACTTGAATCACCTTTGGCATTAAACATGCCTTTCATTTTGGCACTTGAACTTTGCTCAAGGAGATGGGGAAGAGCACAGGCACAGTGCCATGTTTCAGAACAAAATACCCATTTTACATTACATTCCCATTGCCTGCATCTAATTGCATGTGAATATCTGACAGGAAATGGAACAGGATACTCAGCATTCAATGCTTTTAGGAAACAGATAATCGGTAAATTGCTCTTTGCTATAGTTAAAGGAACAATTGTTTTACTGGACTTACCAAACCCAAATTGCACCAGGGTCACCAAAGAATACAAACAATCTGTACTCTACTGGGTGAAAATGGAATAATTATTTCTCCTCCTTTTTTTCTTTTCAGTTTTTGCTGCATTTCTTTCCCTAGTCTGATGATCTTTCTTTGTAGGTGTGTGATTGGTAAGAAAAAATAGTTTAACTTCAAATGCTGTTAAGATAATTAGCTGTCACATGCAAGTTTTACTTATTCCCCAGCCATAATAATGTCATTTTTAACAAATTATCATGGCTGTCCCTACATTACAGACATGAGATGTGTTCCTAATGACCATTTTCTGGCCTTTGAGATAGAAAATGCCTTTGCTGTTGTTGAACATCTTGAGACAGTGATCTGTTTGATTAATGATAATCAAAGGTTCAAAGGCATGGGAAACCTTTTTTTCTTTTTTTTCTCCTCCCATATTTCCCTGATAAAAGTATGAGGGGAAAGAATCCTTTTGAAAAAGATTTCCAAGCAGACATTATACTTGTTACCTCCACCTGGTGATAATTGTTGATGGTTTTCCTATGAAATTCCTCCCTAAGCAGGTTTCTTCTAGGCCATTCCAGGGTGGTTGGTGACCCCACATTTGAGAACAAGGTTCCTTCTCATATGGGCACTTTCAACCATTGGTCAGCTTGATGGGACCTAGGAGGTTATAGTTTGTGGTTGGATCCTCACAGGTCCATGATTGACCTACATGATCTTACCTTTCTCATTTCACTAGAAATTATACTCCCACCTATTTCAATAAATTACAGAAATAACTAAAGTGATTTTTTTTTCTTGTCTTTGCATGGTATCAGTAAGAAGAAGCACATCATCTGGGTGGCAAATTTCTTACCTTTGTTACACAACATGATCTGCAAGTGGCACAGAGGTCATTGGAGTGGACATGGTTTGTGTACCCACCATGTTCCCAGCCTAGGAAACGTGTTGTTTTCTCAGAGAGTCATCTGACATTCTCATTTTGCTCATTGCGGTTTTGACAGTGTTAGTGACATTAAAATATAAAACACCTATTAAGAAGCAGAACTCTAATTGAATGATATAACTAAGAAGGTAAATTCAGAGATGAACCCAGGGGACACTTCGAGTAGTTTTTGCAGTTCTAAATCATTTATCTTATAATAAGAAAAGGAAAGAGTAAGGAAAAGAGTGTGAATATCTAAAACATATATGTGATTTTAAATAAGGCTTGTGTGCAGTGATGTTATATTTTACTTTGTATGTTCCTACATAAGAGAAATAAAATATTTATATTAGAAAGCAGAGGTGTAACTTAGATTAAACCGTTTGAAGAGTGATGTGCCAGATGACAATGAATTTAATGATACTTTATAGTTTTCGACATCTGTAACAGTAGGATAGTGAAGCACGTCATTAAATTTTACAATGCCCCTGCTAGGTATTGCTATTAGAGATCACTAAAAGGAAGGTGACTTGCCCAAGGTAGTACTACATTGAACTCATAACTCATAAACCTCAGAATTCTGAGGTTTATTCTCTGGTCTAGCTATAAAAGCTGAACTGTGTCAGCCCAGTCCCTCACTCACCCTGGGGTCTGGCAGCGCTGGCAGACCTGCACATCACAGTGTCTATAGGGGCTGACTCCTGCAATCACACCTTGCTTCTGTTTCTGTCTTCAGCCAACTTGGTGTGTCTGTTTGCTTCCTAAACACCATTTCAGCTGGAGATGAGCTAATTTTTGTCAATTTTGTATGGACAACATCAAGTCAGCAATCCCTGTCTGACATATGACTATATGGCAGCTGAGAGACAGTGTTGCTGCACAGAGTGAGAATATTGGCTTTTTCTGGTAGGAGCAGTGAACACAAGCAGCTCTGAAAAATGACACAGATGTCCATTTGTTTTTTAAAGATATATTAATCTTTCAGAAAAGTGTTTCTGAAGCTGTATTTGGACTTGGCTTTCTCTAACGTCCCATATTGCTAATTGATTTTTCTGACCTTCCCAGCCCATATGAAAACAGGGCGGCTGGGGCTGCTGAGGGAAAGCACTGTTTGCTACCACAAGAGCCACATGGCTGGCAGCCAACAGCACAATTACACCACGTGCCTGGAATGATAATTGAGCTATTGCTCCCTTCTTTACTTTGAATCTTGTTATTAGCATTGATGCAGCCTTTGCTTGACAGATTGACAGACAAGATGGGCCACAAAGACTTACTGTGAAGACACTATACAGAAGGTCCTCAGAAGGCACCACAGTGAGAGTCCACTTAAGTTCATCCAAGGAGAAAATAAAATAAATAATCCTTATTGTTAATTATTACTGTTGTTACTACTGCTGTTACTGTCTCTGCTACTGCTATTACTGTCACTACTTGCTGCATCTGCAAAGGAACTGGGAGGTGCTAGAGGTGGTAGTTTCCACTAAGCAGGGAACAGGATGGACAAGAACATCACGTTCCATGAGGAAGATCTGCCATTTTTCACTCCTCCCATCCCCTTTGTACAGCTTTTACAGACTCTCCCATGGCTCTGTTCCAGTTTTTTCCCTTCTCTCATTCCCATTTGTCTGTAGCTTGACCTTCACTCCTCATCAGTGGGGCTGCAAAACTCCCAGGAAGCCTGAGGATAGTTTCAGAAGCTGGATTTACAACAAGAAATGAAGTCCTGAGCTGAAAACTGAAATCAGAAGTGGGCCACCAGCAAAGAATTTGGCAGGAACTTTCCCTGGGAATTAGACCCTTTGGAGATCTGTGGTGCTCAAGTCTGCATAGCACATAATGAGAGACAGTCCCTTTCCTCAAAAAAATGTACAGGCGACATTCCAGAGGGGAGACCAAAGAATGGGGGATACATGCTGGGAAATAATACAGAAGGACACAGAATGAGATTCTTTGAGAGAGAGAAAGTGGCTTTAAGATGAGAAATGAGGCAGAGGGGATAAACAACGGTAGGAGTGCAAAGCATTTCTGATAGATCTAGACTGAAGGAGTATGTTTTAGTACTCTTAATTTTCAGAGCATGTTTTTTTCTTGGTTGGTTGGGTTTATTTTGGTTTGTAGTTTTGTGGGAGATTTTTTTGAAGAGGTAGTTTTTTGTTGAGGTATTTTGTTTTGGTTTTAGTTTTCTGTGTGTGTTCTTTGGGTTTGGGGGCTTTTTTTTTCTTCTTTAGAAGCCCCAAATGTGTTCCTTTTTACTTTTTACTATTTTTTGGGCAGGGTATCTGGCCCTTTAGGTAATGAGATTTTGATTTTTTGTAGTAAATTACCAAGGCTTTCTTTATCTTTAGGTTTAACATATGCAAAAACTACTTCTACATTAGTTTAACATTTCTATTCTTATTACTGGGTCTTTTTTTATTAATATTTTGCATGTTTTATACACATCTCATGGGTACCAGGCTGGTAATTTTTAAACCCAAATTTACCATAAGAAGTCATTCCAAATGTAATAATAAAATAACTTAATAATGATAAACACAGCACCAGCTGAAAACAAAACCTCTGAGGCAACATGAGTCATAACGATATAACGATCCATTACTTACTGTCCTTTGGGTTTTTTTTCCTCTTCTGCCTTCCACAATTAAATCCTAATGGTCATGAAGAGATTCTCTGAGGCTTTTTCACAATGTAATTTTTCTCAGAAGCATCTACAATTTCTCGTGTACTATTGTTCAAAACATACAAATAAGCTGCATCATCCAATATTTGAAAAGTAGAATTTTACTGCCAGTTGGAGTACTTTTAAAGCACTCTTTACCAATTACAGCTTGAGAAAGGCCAGGGAAGAGATGTTAATCGAGGTGTACTGCATTGTAGGACTGGATGCAGATGCAAACTTCATGGGGGCTGTGCAGCATCACTGCTCCTCCTGTCTGACTGAGCACTGCATTAACTACTGCTGATGGAAAGATTAAATCCCATTAAACTACTATATTTTCTTCCCTTTATTCTCCTTCCACCAGGAATTTAGCTTGCAGCAGGCTAGGGATAAAGGTGAGCAGGTCACATGCGGGGACTGCTCTGGTTTTGCACTGGGGATCAGAGCAGTTCCTACAAGGATGATCTCTTAGTGGCATCCCAATATTCTTCTCGCATTGTCTCAGCCTGTCTCAGCCTTTCTCAGCTTCAGAAGCTGTAAATTTCCACCCACAAGTGACACAGGAGTGAGGATAGCTCATTTGGCCACTCCTACTGGAAAAAAAAAGAAAATGGAAAAAGATATTAAAACCACATCCAATAAATACAATGCCAATGTCAATTAATAAGGGAGAAGGAATAGTTTTGAGTTGCCCACATAGGGCAGCACTGGTTTAGTGATAATTTTTTGTTCTTCAAATAATAAAATACAGTGTTGAGAGTTCTGGATGGGATGTGAAGGAAGATTCATGAGCTTAAATACATAGAAAAAGAGAAAATTCAACATTCTTATGGAGCCAGTCTGGCATAACTGCTCAACTTAGTATAAGCACAAGAGTTCAAGTTCAGACCAGCACTCTATGTTTCGCTCATTTTTGTTGCTCTGACAGAGCCACAGCCTGACATCTCTCCTGCAAGACTGCCAACCTCAAAGTTTTTTGTTACATCTCACATTATTGCATTTTTTTCTTAAAAACTCTGCTCCTGAAAGAATGCATTGCACAAGAACCTCAGCTTGCTCTTGGAGAAAATGAGGTTTCCTGATTTCACTGTTGCAAGACAAGGCTTGGAAAACATGAACCTTAGTCAAACCCCAAAAGCCTCAGAAACCAGAAGGAAACTCAGGAACATACAGCTATCTCTCTCTTTTTCCTTTCTTATTTTGTTTTGTTGTTTTTTTGTTTTTTAAACACCTTCTTGCTTTTAAAGCTATCACACAATTGTTCTGATACTTGACTCATGATTTTTGAGGGCCTGAGGCTGGCAGTCCAGCTCCCCAAAATAGGAAGGTTTGCCAGCGAGAAGCCAAACAGTTCTGAGCAAGAGGCAAAATGAACAAAATATCACCTGTGCAGATTGTCAGTCCATAGGGATGACTCCCTTCATGCTTTGAAACCAATTGTCAGGCTGTGTCTGCTCACAGCTTCCCTTCAGGCTGCCTCTCCCTTCACTGCCCAAGCACATGGGCTGGGCAGGAGGACTAAATATTTAACAAATGCCCTTGAGTCAGGTGCTGAAGCTGTGCAACCATTAAACAGAAGACAGGGGTCTCTTCAGGATGTAAATCTAATGACTTTCGGGAGATACTTCCATTGTCTGCAGAGAAAGCCTTCTGATGACCATGACCCTAATCTAGGCATATTAATAAAGTGCCTAAACTCAGGTTGGATGAATTTAGGCTGAGTCCTCATGTCTTCACCAGCTGCCTCTTCCAAAAGCAAGGACCGCAGAGATCTTTACTGCAATCATGGAGTGATCCTGCAACTAAGAGCCAGCTCTAGGTAATGGCTACCTGAACCTACTCACAGAGAGTGTGGATAATCTGCTTCCTGTCATACATACCTCATTTTTCAAAGTATGCCATATGGATTAAAATATCTGCCACATTCATGCCTAGAGCCTACAGGAGATTTTGGTGTTACACAGAAAAAAGTTTAACAGATTCCTTCAGATGTTAACAAACACATTGACCCCATTTCCTCCCCAGATATTTATGGCTCCAAAGACTGGAAGCAAGAACCACATGTGTCTCCATGCCCAAGTGTCAGGGAGGAGAAGGTGTGGGAGTTGAAAGGAAAAGAGGTTGCAGAAGCCATGGTGATGTTTATGAGGAGAAGTGTGGTGGGATTACAGGCAGAGGGAAACACACAGATGCAAACAAACAAACCCCAAGAGGCTGAACAGAAGCAAAAGACTTCACAAAGCCTGAAATTTGGAAATACCAGAACTAAAGTTGCCAGGACAACCATAATTGGCCCCACTGTGTATAAGCTTTAATTAGATGACCACATGCTATTTTTTCCACAGGGACTAGAGATCATTTTCAGTGCAGGGAGTAGGTGCAGTGTTGGGCACAAAGGCTGATGCCTCAGCAGTCCCACTCATATGTCAGGAAACAGCTGCAGGGACAACAGGACAGAGCTGGACAAGCAGCAGCAAAGATGCTTTCGCACTTGTGGAAAGTACAGCCACAGATCCACCAAAGCCCCCTGACACCATTTAGGAAATCATTGATTCCTGTACTTTCACGACTTGTCATTAATCAGTAATTTATTTGGATATGTGGCTTAATGGAAGTGTCCGAGGACAGGTTGGATGGGGTCTTGAACTGTTGGGTGGCATCACTGCCAGTGGCAGGAGGGCTGGAACTGGGTGAACTTTAGGGTCACTTCCAACCCACACCATTCTGTGATTCTATGATTAACACTCCCTTATCTAGAGAGGAACATGTGAACTTGAAGTCAGCAGTTACTACACCATGGACCAACATGATAAATGAGGCTGATCCTCCTCAAGTACCCCACCGTGTTACAGCAGGCTTTGGACAATTAGGTCCTTCTAGTAAACCCTCATAGAAGCACCAGAGGAAAGTATATTTTCAAGTCACATAAAGGCTAGATGTGCACATTGAGTACTGGGGTCACAAACTGCTCAGAGCAGAAAAACCAGCTGCTGGGACTTGGCATAGAATCAGCACATACACATACAGTGTTTGAGAAGAGGCTGCACAGACATCTTTAACATCAACATCACCTCTCCTCATGTGAGCACCTCCCAGCAGCGGCCACGTTCCTGTAATACTGCAGTCATAAATATAACATTAGCACAAAATACACACTAGTAGTGGGCCCCTGGCCACATTATAGTGCTCCCCATGCTTTTGCAGCGGGGCTTAAAGGTGCCAACAGCCATTGGGTGACCTTATGGAGGTCATCACCTGGAGCCCCTGAACCTTCTCACCTCGTATTTTGTCTCTCTTTTTTTTTTACACTGGTGGCTTTTAAATCAGAATTTATCCTCACTGCCTTGTCACACAATGAGACATGATTTTAGTCTGGGTTTTTAAGCACTCTTGCAATCCAAAGAAAACCATCTAAAGTACTCCAAGGTCTTTAGTGTGTCACTGCTGTTGCAATGGTATCAGTACCATCATTTCAATATTTCTGTTCAGCTCCAACACTACATTCAGCACTCTGAATGCACACACAAGTATTTGTGAAGCTGTTTCTGCTGACCCAAAGAGGAGAGTGTTATTTTGAACCTTCCTTTTTAGCATTAACAAAAAATAAAACGAAGGAGAACCAGAAAGGAAGCAAGCGGCTCACACAGTAAAATTGCTTTCGAGAAGAAATGACTCAGCCATTTTAGTCTTAAATACAAACACATACACAAAAATATCTCTGCCACATTATGCAGAAATGACCCTTATTTCAGCTGGAAAAATAAAGAACTGCTGAAGCATGATGAAAGCAGCTGGAGCCAGCCAACTCCTGTGCCCAATGCCCTGTGCCGCCTCCCCCTGCACTCTGCTCTTCTGCGCCTCAAATCTGACCAAAAGAAAAGGGTTTTGAAAATCAGAAGAGGAGGGGGATCATTCCTGGCCTGAAATCAGGCTTTTGCTGCCAAGTTTCAGCCAGAAGCAATTTCTTACAGCTGAGTTATAAAACTCTGGGCAGAAAAAGGCTGGGAAACAGAGAAAGGAGGGAGACAGAAGGATTTTTAATGGAAAGATAGGCATGACCTTCACTTCAGCAATGCCAGTGGGTGATGTTGGAATCTTCCAGGGGCAGAGAAGTCTTGCATTAAACCGAAAAGATGAGACATCTTCCAACAGCAATAAGGAAATCTGAGATATTTTCTTTCTTCTTTCTTTTTATTATTTATTTATTTCATTTTCTGGCCATTTTTTATTTGAGTTGAACCACTGAGTAATATAATCAAATATTGTCATTTTAATGGTGACAGTGTTTCCTGAACTGTGTTTTCTGGTCTGTGTCTTACCCCTGGCAGTTACTGAAGATACCCCCAAAAGTTCAACAAGCCCAAGACCAGTAGGTATCGATTATAGCTTATCTGCATAAAAACTGCTTCTTAAAAATCATTATCCATGTTTTCAAAGGCTCTCTATTAAATGTTAAAAAGCTGGACCTATCTGACTTCAGACCAGTGGCTCAAATACCAGGCATTAATCCTTTTGAGACTATTTAAACATGAGACACCATGATTGCCATTCATTACTCCTCTGATGCCCCAAGTATATGCACAAACATTGAAGAAGAAAAATGACCATACATATAGGGGAGTTGCAAAGCAACTTGCCAAATATCACACATAGGCTTTTGGCAGATGAAAGACCTGCGTGTCATCACAGAATCCAGAGCTGTGCACTTTTTATCGCTGCTTTGACCTCAGGACAGTGTTTCCCACCCTTGTTAATTAAAGGGTGTACTGTTCATCTGGAAACAAAATGAAAAATATACAAAGAAAAATATTCACAGAAAGTTTGTTGCAATGTTTTAGCAATCTTTTTCTATTTCCAGATGAATAAAAAAGTAGATTAAACATTAAACATTCGTTTGTTACTTTTATTTTGCCCCTGTTTTGCTTGCTTGCATGCTTGAGGGTTTCTGTGTAGGAGGATTTTGGATGGGTGGGAAAAAGCTTTTCAGTGTCTGTGGAAATGCCTCCAGACACTCTGCACCAGTCAAAGTTTTACATGAGGTTTGCTCCAGCATAAACTGCCTCTTAGTGAGCTTGAGGTTCACCCGTGGTGTCCATGCTGATATGCCCTCACCCTGACCTACAGAAAACACCACAGTGTACAAAAATAACAGTTCTGTCTTCCACCCATTTATGTCTTTGGTTTCGTGGCTTACACCACTAAGCATAACTGCATCTGTGATTTAGGCATAGGTTTACCAGAGGTCAGCTATCATCAACAATATCATCTGTGAGGCAGGGTCAGATTTAGTTGACAATGGAGATTTCTAGAGACTGATGATCTTGAAATGATGATTAGCTGGACTGTATGAGCAAAGCCTCGCACTTTGCATCTTACACATAACTGCAATGGGGATGGAGGCACCAGAAGCACCAATATTAAAGATAAATTGTGTCTGGGTTGGTTGAGTAGTTAATTTCTATTCTGTTTTGACAACGTTATGACAGGCGTCCCTAGGTGAGTTTGGGGAACTACTTTCAAAAGGGCACTACTCATACTTGGACTTAGCAGTGACTGTACCACAGACTACAGAGATCTGTTCAGCTGATGCTCAGGAACCATCCTATTCATCCACTGGTACTTATTCATGTCCACGGTCATGTGAGAGTCACTGATTTAGGCCCTGAATAAATAATGTGAAGGAAATTCTCATCTTTCAGTAACTGGGATTACAAGTCATAAAAACATGTCTCCCTCCTCCAGACTTGACATATTTTTGTAAAAGACCCTTCAGTGCTCTCTGCTCTACAGCAGCCACTGGTGCAGCTGATTTCTTTTATACTCTCTAAAAATGTTCATGGGTTTGTATCTTCTGCTTTTTGTCAGAATTAGGAATGGGGCCAAACCATATCCAATTACCAAAGTTACCATGGATGCTGGAAAGTATGAAAAAATAAAATCTGAATTTATCCTTGTATTTCATTTTACGACAAAGTTTTGCCAAACCACATTTACAGGGTTCACAATATGAAAAAGAAATAGATTTTAAACATCTGAAGAACTTTCAGAACTGAAGTCCCATTTTTGTATATCACTTCAGCCAGATCTTCAAATGCAGGTAAGTATGTAACTCCCACTGAAGCCGTTTGAAGGCAGTTGGGTTCTGGATGTCTTTGATATTTAAAAATTATGAACTTTGGAGGTGCTAGATCTTATATCTTCTGCAAAGTCAAAAATTGGGCTTGCAAGTGACTTGTCCTGTCTGAAACTGTTTAATTATCATCATCCTGCTGAGAACAAAGACTGGGCATTTGATATAAAATTGTGTCTCACACTTTTCCCATTGGAAAACTGGAAATAAAGCCCCTGGGATGGTTCTTATATCACATCTGGTGTAAGCTGGTCTCTGTTCTGGACAGAGGTTCAAGGCTGGACACCTCAGTGAGTTCTAGAGGCTTGTATTGTCACTGTTTAAAATTCTGATTCTTGGTGTTTGCTTCTTATTGAGATTTGGTGGCAGTTTCATTGCAAAATATCCAATTCAGAGTGCTGGTTTGACTTTACATCTCTGCCAGCTCTGCAGAAAGTCAGTGATTGCAGCCTAAAACAAAACTAAAAAGTGAAATGCAATGCAGAAGGCTAATGGAAATGCTTCTGTCTGCTCCTGGATTCTTCAGTCAAAAATAATTTTTAGGTTATCTGGCCACTTCCCAGCCTTTCCTAAATGGAAAACTCAGTAGGCTCAGCTCCACTACTTTTAGATGTTTGTTGCTGAGTTGAAACCAACTGGAAAGATGCAGGACAAGGAACTGTCTGCCAGGAGGCAGGGTTTTCATCCTACTCCTACACATAAAGCTATAAATCATATTCTGCCATCAGATCATTATTTTTCTTCTGTTTCTTATAAACACAGCAGCAGCATCAAATGAAATATGAGCTTTCCAAGGCTGTTGGATTTCCTTGTATGTACTGTAGAAGGCAACATTTGCAGACATATGGCATGCAGGCTACTCTTAGAGAAGCATTTTGAAAACTGAACTTGCACATTTTTCAGTCCAATAATTGTAGGTGGTCTGGGTTACTAACCCTAAATCACTGCAGTGGTAATTATTTTTCTGAGTCCTACATATCAGTCTTTATGACATGAGGTTTGAGGGGGTTTTATTAAATAGAAATCTCAAATATAATCCCCTGAAATGAACTGTAAAATATTTTCTTTTGGACGTGTAGCTTTTTTTTTTTTTATTATAATTGCTTATTCTGTTACAACACCCAGGAGTACATGGGTCAATCACACGCCACTTGCAGTGCTTTGGTGAGCAGGCTTTGGGCAAGCTGGATCTACTCCATTCCTTCACCCTTTTGTATTTCTTCCTGCCTGTTGCCTCTCCTTTTGTCACAAAAGTGTTGTTGGAATAGCAACACAAAATTTTTCAGGACTTCAGTTGTTATGGGAGGGGAAGGCCATGGAAGCACGTTAAATATTTTGTTAGTTTTTCTGTTTTGACTTACATTTTCCTCCCTATCTACATATGTGGAGAGAGAGAGAGAAGTGGAGGTACATAAATACATATATTCATATCCACAGATAAATACACAGACCATATATTTTGTAATTAATGATTTTCATGTGATTGACCACTGAGTTATACTATTCTACATGGGAACGGGGCTGCATAGGCCTTTTTGGAAGGGGTGTGTTTCAGGCATGGATATAGAAAACAGCAAAAGAACAACAGCTATAGTTTCCTTTGTTAAAAAAATCTGTATGGGTACAAACCCAGAGATTAGAGAGGATGATGTGGATTGCTGTGGCAGGCAAGGAAGTGTGAAAAGCTCTGTGAAGAGATAAAAAGGCAGGAACCAGCCACATGGAACCTTGCGTGCCAGGATGGCAACATTGTCTTGACAGCAAGCACATCCAAAAATCCTCCTATGAACTCTCGTAAGCTTTGTTTCTTGCATGCTTTGCTCCTGGATGCTCCACTGTGAGCAGTGCAAGGGCTGAACCCAAGCCCAGAGTTCCCTGCTTGCAGGTTTGGGGATGGTGCACCCTAAACCTCACCTGCACCAGCATGTCCATGTGCCCAGAGTTGTTTCTCAGCCTTTGGAGAGCAACCTGGGTCTGCCCTGCAGAGTAGGGTGGCCACATTCAAACCACCTGTGAAGGAGGATCCTTATCCCATGTTGTTCCCTGAAACATGCCCAGGGGAGGTTTAAGGGACAGCTGATTTGAGCCAAGCCGTAACAGTGATGGGGGCTGGTATTTTCACAGTACAAATGATCAAGTTCCAGTTCCTAGAACAGGTCCCTGACACCATTTAAATTACTGGTGTGAATACAGCCCTTCACCTTGCCCTAGCTACGGTGAGGCACGCGGTCAGGAGCAGCTCACCCCAGTCAGGGATCCTCTCTATAATTCCCTGCCGCAGCACATGGCAGATGTGACCCATCTACTGTGAGACTGGTCTGAGGACATCTTTTGTGCTGAGCATGCAGCGGGTTTAATCACACTGTGCAACCTTTAACATGATTGCATTCATATTTATTGCTGCACTGACACAGACAGTTTAGCTACACTGCTGATGGATACCCTAGAAAACCTCATACATTAGCTCGGTTAGAAAATCTGATTTCCTGCCTCTAAGTGAACTGAGAGATGCTTTAGACACTGATACAAATGTCTTATAATCCAGCTATAACATACCATTAAGATAATTGTCTTGAGACCAGGTAGTGCCAGATTGATAGTCCCTGTTCCATTTGGCAGTAGCGCAGGTGCAGATGATATTAACAAATGCATCCAGGCCCTTTTAAAACACTACTGGGCACTTTGCTCCAAGGCTAACCTTCAGCAAGGAGTTCCTTGAGTTAATTATTCACTGTGTCAGTGCAGATAAAATCCCCAAATTAGAATTAATAAAACACTGAAATGTTAACCCTGAAGGGAATATCTCAGAGAAGGATGCCAGACTGACAAGGAGATTGAGTAGATGACCTAATAAGAAAAATTTAGTCCCTTTTCTAATTTCTGAGTTTACCAGATGTGCTCAAATCTCAAGCATATTACATGCATTAGAGAACTCATTCAGCCCAGGGTGCCTCTCAGACTAATTTTTTCTCTGGATATAATATTCCTCACTGTGCTCTCTTTGGCCTTGCTATTGCTGACAAGACTGATATGTGCATTCACACTCAATTCAACTCAATTAACACTTAACTGTTTGTGCTTGAGTGTTCATAGTGAAACAGCCTTAAAGAACACTTCGGATAAAGCATGAAATCTGATTAGTTGTTCACATTTCTTTGCTCTCAGCCCACCTCTGCTTTTAGTTGTGTTTTCAGAATTATAAGTATTTAAAACTAATGAAGTAAAGAGCATAAGCAGAAGGGAATAATCAAACAGGTCTTCTTCATGCTGAACTCTGAGATTTTAAGTAGCATTTAAAATTCAGTCAGAGCTGCAACTGCATTTTCTTCTCCTCATTCAATCCTTGATCATGAATTGGAAGTATTCATTATTTATCCACATCTGTCATTCATAAACCTGTTTATTATGAAAGGGATTAGACACTTCCTCCATACAAATCCCATTATTCTATAGGATTTATAGTCATACCATCCTTCTCCTTTGAAAATTACACTTTCTGTCCTTTAGTACATTGAGCAGTTGCTGTCATTTAGATAAACACAGAATAAATTCCATATTGCAATGGCCCTTCTCAGAGTAGCTACACTCAGTCACATCATCCAGCACCTCACCAGCCACTTGCACTGAGAAAAGGAGTAGTAAGGCCATACACAGTGCAGAAGAAAGACCCGAGGGCCCTTCCTTCCCCACATGTGGTGGAGAAAATCAGACCCTGAGACTGGGAGTGTGGAGTTGCCCTGGACAACACTGACACCACATTGACACAACTGCTGTCCCTTGACACCCGCTGGGGTAAGTGGCACAAGACACAGTCCACCGACTGCACGGTAATTAAATGCTGGTAGGAGAGTGACATCTGTAGCAAGAGTGAACAGGGGACAAAGAAACAGCTCTGGTCACCAAAACCATGGCAGACTTAGGAGTTGTCCCTAGAAAATGAGCTAACAGACAGGTTTTTCAGGCAGCAAAAGCAGGCAGAGAACCCATGCCATGTTTTTTCACCTGGTAGGAATTTTATGGTACATACCATTCCAAAGGTAGATCTCTGAAAGGTAAATATTAGAGCAAATATGCTTTTGAAATGCAAATTTTCTATGCAAATTTCCCCAGACAGAACATAGATCTGAGATTTTTTTTACTAGTATTATTAATTATTATTATTAATAGTAGTAGTAGTATTGTTGTTGTCATGCTACTCCTAGACCAAATGGGATGGCAGCACATTGAAAAAATCTCTTAGTAGAAGTGCAAGGAAATGTGACCATTCTGGCAACAGTCTTGTTTTCCTTCATCCCCTCACCCCAGGATATTGCAGAAAACTACTGATTTATAGCCTGGGTTCAACTTCTTCTAGGCACTACTGCAGGCACTCAAAAGCAGATCTAGTGGTACTGCTCCCTGCATTTCCGAGCACACTGCTGGCTATGTGGCTGGGCTGGGTTCTGCTTCTCGGATGAGCCAGCTCTGTGCAGCCAAGACAGCTTTCCCCAGCGAGGAAGCAGATGGCTCCTGGGACCAGAGTCATCTCTGGCATAAGTAATTTGGTTTCACTGAGGTAGGACTGCAGCTACACTCATCCCAGGGGTCTGGACCTTGACTGCTCATCTGCATTGCCATATGCTCCACTATAATTGCAAACTGTAAAGTAAAAAACAAATATGTAGCTTAAACAAGCCTGCTCTGTGTGGTGTTATTTCATTTAAGGATTAGGTGAATCAGCTTCACTGAAGAAGGCAATCCCTTGCCATATGCCCATACAGGCCCCCGGGGGCTGCTGCAGGGCAGGAGGGAGGTGCATGTTGTAAGCTGTGTGGCAGCTCCATGTCTCTCTGTTGTTAATGCCTGACTATAACAAATGGTACTTAGAGAAACAGATCTATATTTAAATAAGGCCTCATTGGCTTGAAATCCAGCTGAACTCCAGCAAGGACTATCCTGAACTCCCCGAGAAGGAGACTTGAACCTTCTTAATACCAATGTGAAAATTCCCAGTGTCATCAGTAAGCCCAGAGCATCACTTTCAGACTTCTCTGTTTTAATGCATCAATTCAGAGCACTGAAATTTTAAAAATAGAATGACCTCAGCTCTTAATATTTGCATCTCTGAGGTGGCACTTAGTTACCTAAAGCTCTTCTTTCAGTCAGAGGAGAAGCAATTAGCTCAAGGAGTATCACCCACAGACAGTCAGGTGTATATATATATATATCTCTGAGCAATAAGCTGTGACAATCAAAGTAATGGAGCACCAAAAAGCCTCCAACCAACTCCAAACTAAAAAACCCAAACCTTCCAATCAATGAGAAACAGTAGAAAATACTGAGAAAAAATTATCAAGAAGTCAGCTATTAAAATTGTAATACATCCTGAGCAAGGAAAAGTAAACCCAAGCATCTACCACGAAGACGAGTGATACTGAGAGTTTCATAGGCAGAAGCTATATCCTTTACTAAACCAATTAGTACAATGGGTAAAAAGGAAGCAGTCTGGTGGGCATACAGCCTATCCTTTCAGTTCTGAACTTCTGCAGTTGCCTTTCATGGACCCTACAAGCACACCTCAGAACTACAGATGTGTGCCAGCTCTTACCCACCTCCCTTCGTGCTGACAGAGGATGTGGCCTGACTTTGAACTGTGCAAAGCTTCAAAGCATTATAAATGAAATACAACTGTAATTTCACCACTTTATAGCTATACAGAGTGAAGCCATGGTGGGAAACGAGTCAGATATTCCCTCCATGAGGCAAAAGGAAAGAGAGAATCCTATTCTCTCTCCTGAAATACTGTTCTGCACAGTTAGCAGAAAGAAAACACTATTTATGTCACTAGCAGTGACATATTGTATTCTGAATTCTTGAAGGAAACAGACCTCTAGAGTAAGGAAGGGACAATAACAATAATAATTTGTTTGGACGAGAGAGATGCTTTAAAATTCAAAAAAAAGTACTGGGCCTATTGCTCTTATAGGAATCATTTATCTTGCATCGGCTGCCTCAACTTTCTCTCGAGCTTCAGTCATGTACCAACACACTTGTGTGCAGGAAGGGTAAATATACCCATGAGTTCAACAGCCCAAGAACTAAGTCGTTTTTCTTCCCTTCAGTTTTGTATTTCACCCCTTCATGCAGCCCTACTTACCTTATGGGCCTGACTCCAAAATCCCAGCTGTTGAAAGGACAGAAAGTCTTTCTGCAACTAGCACAATAATTCTTATTGTCTCAAAATATAACCCAAACATCCAAAATGTTTCAGATAGAAAAGAGAGGTCTTAGCATTAAAGGAATTTGGTTCTTTACAGTTAGAAAGTTTTTTTCCCAGCAGATTCTACCTAGTTGACTGTAAGATACTCACTGGATTATTTCACATAGCAGTATCAGAAAACCACAGTAGATATGAAAACAGTATACAAATGGCACTGATTTTCATCTCATTTACTATAGTTTCATAACACTTCAGTTTCATTTAACCACTTTTTCAACTAATATATATCAGTAAGTTTCTACTGCAACCAATAGTTCCAGAGTGATTTCATCAATTGAGGTTTAGGTTTACTGGGCTCAGTGAAACTACTGCTATTTGTACCACAGTAAAGAAGTAAACTATCAGGTTCCATATATTATATTTTATTATACTTCTCCTTATGAAAATATTGCTAAGTATATATGAAAAAAAGTTTTAGAGAGGTAGGAATGGATGAATGCCGTGCATTCACAGGATTTCCTAAGCAGGAAGATAAATAAATTTTATTATGCACAATAACTAGCCCTAGAAACATTCTCAGCATTTCCAAGGTACTGCTCACACAGCAGCTTGCCTACAGCTGGTTTTTTGTGGCTTGCTTTTTCCAATGCCCCAGACAGTTTAGGTTTGTTGCATAAAAATGAAAAAATTAATTTAGATTAGATGTGTCAACAGAGAGTAGTTCCATCAGCAAAGTGCAGTTGCCTCATCTTAGCCTCTACAAGATTTCCAGCAGAGACACGTCCATTTATTCCCTTCCCTACTCACTCCATGGAGCTCTGTAGGGTAGAGATAATTTTCTCGTACCTCAGTATGGCTTTGATTCTGAAAGGGAGAGGCATGGATTAAGGAAACACCCCAGCTGAGCAGCTGTTATTTGTGACTCTATCCCTCAGGCTAATCATGTAGCTCAAGCTCTAATAAAGCAATGAAACAGGAGCCTCAGTGCTGGTAGGGCATTTTTTGGCATGAATTGCAACTCGTCTTAACCAGAAAGGTAAAATGGTAAAAAACCTAAGAGGGTTACATTTAAAGCTGTAAGACATTGTTCTTAACAAACAAGATTGTGAACCTCTTACTCCCACTTTGATAAAAAAACAGAGGCAGAATAACCCCCAACAGGCTGAAATTTCAGGTACTTTGGTGAGCAGCCAGGAGAGATATTTTTATGTTAAGTTTTGAAGTAAGTCCAGCAAGTCATTTCTAAACCAGCAGCAACAGCCTGAAAAGCATTTGTTCAGAAATAGTCCTTATTTGAAAGGTCTGCTCCCCATGTTCACAGACCAAACAACTTTCATGTAAAATTTCTGTACCTACCAGTAAATGGGGAAAAAAAAAAAAAAAAAAAAAAAAAAGGGGAAACAAAACAAAACAAAAAAAACCAAACAAAAAAAACCACCAAACACCAAACCTATTAAAAAACAAAAAAAAAAAAAACCAAACAAAAAAACCAAACCTATTAATTTGTAAAGGGACTATATTTGATCTTATATCATCAGAAGTTCAAAATTGCTAACATCATCTTTCCAAACAGTGCTTTTTGATCTTCACATTAGAAAGCTACAAATTTATCTTGCCTTCCCCTGGTACTTTCCCACCAATTATAAGTCAGAAGGCTGGTAAGGTACCAAGTTTTTGAATTTGGGGACAAAACCTGGCAAGCTCCAATGAATTATTATGAAGCATTTACAGGTTTTCTTGATTAAAAGAAAATAATAAAGCCCCAGATTTCTATTTTGGCCTCTTTCTTAGGGAAAAAAAAAAATAAAAAATGGATACAGCATGTTTTTAAAATGCCCTAAACAGGAACTACCACCTCTTTATTCAATGGTTGCAGAGTTCAGCCAGGAGGTAGAAGGTTGGGGTTCAGTTCCCACTTCCCTTGCAGAGATCAGAACTTAGAGAAGGAGATTACAGCTATTGCACAGGGGAATATTCTGCTCGGAAATACTTTGTGGTTTGTTTTTTTTCCCCTTGTTGATGTTCCACTCTATATAGAATACTGAAATATTCATTAAGCCAGAGAGAAAAATTCTATATCATGGTGTTTAGCTCTGCAGTGGAGAGGCAGGACATCACCCTCATGAATATTTCAATATTATAAACAAAGTAGAACATATTCTATCAGAGATATTGAAAGAAACCCAACTTTCCCTTTCTCTCCATCCTGCATCCTGGGGGATATGGAACAGTCTGGTGATTAGGGATTGTTCCTGGGAAATTAGGGTGGGCTCAGATCTCCTCTGGCAGGTGAGGAAACTAAAGCCTTCTTTTCTGCATTTTGAATGAGTCCCTTGCCAGATGAACTATTGAAAGAAAGGAGACAGGTGGCTTTTAAACCAAGTAATCTATCTTTATGTATCTCTTTGTCTTTTCTCCCTCTCACCTTCAAAAATGACAAGTTTACACTGACTTTTCAAGCAGTTCTAAACCCACTGAAATGCCACTTTTGGGCAAAACACTTAACAACAAAAGCTTACTCAAATATGAGCATATTTGATGATATTTATGTTTTTCACAGCTTTAAGTTCAGCTCTAGCATTACACAAACCATGTTTTGGCTTTTTTCTACACCTCCTCATACTTGGACAATTTCTTGCCCCATATCTGGCTGTGCACTGCAGGTGGGGTTAGCAAACTAATGGAATTAATGGTCCAGAAGGGGTCTTTGTTAGGTGGTCATTTCCTTTTGGAGGTGGAAATCTCTGCCTTGGTGAAGAAGTAGACAGATGAACTGGAGGGAATGAAAGAGGTGCATAGGAACCCAGTTACATCTCACTGTAAGTAGAAAGCTGTATTAGAATTGACATTTAAGAAAATACATTGATTTGATTTCTATGGTACAAGTTTACAGCTGAAAATTTTAACAGCTACTACAAACTGTGCCAAAGACTGGAATTTGTCTATAATTTGTCCATATTAAAGTTATAGGATTGGTATCTGAAGTAAAATTCTAATGAAGTGCCTAAAAAAGTCCTAACCACTATTACATTTCTGTCTAAAAAAAAAAAAAAAAAATCCACAAAAAAACCCCCCAACAAAACACAAAAAAACCCCCAGCATGCTCTGTTGAGCAAGACTTCCTGATTTATGTTTGAGTCCACTCTGGAGGCACAGCATGGTATTTCTTCACAAGCTATATGGAATGCAGTGCTCCCCTCCTACCAAAAAGTAGCTACCCTGACAGAAAAGAATTTAGGCCAGCCATTTAATTTGATTGTGAAATTTGCTCTTATGCCTATATAGTATCACAGTATATGTAGAGGCATGGGTAAGGCCACAGAAGAAGTGGAACAGATGTGACTTTGGATGTTCAAAGCTTTAACTTTCCAGGCTTTGAATGATAGGCATGCTTAGATCAGAATAAAATTTCTTCCATTTTCTTTAGAGCTGAGAATATCCTTTTAGCTGGCTAAGAAAAATAATGTTTGGAAAATCTCTGTGTGATATTGTATTATTTATATTATTTATTTTGCCTGAATTTGTTCTGTAGAAATCATTCTGGAAGTAATACAAGTAAAATAACTCTTCAAGGAATGACATAAGTGCAGTGAACTGTCATTGCATATAGCTTCAAGAAACACTTTCCACATATATCTACCTACTTTTCTTCAGTGCAGTTGTCATAGGAGACTTTGCTAAGGATCCTAGATGATAGAAATTTCAAACACATCTTCCTACCGCAATTTATTCACCAAAGAAGAATCCCCAGACTCCTGAGTACCAAGGGAATCATTGATGCTCTGGGAGGCAGGCTGTCACATACAGGCAATGAGTTTGCATGAGTGTATATGCTCCTTACAGCCACACACAGATTCAGGCTACATCTGCATTAGAATGCAGTGCAGTAGAAGCACCAGATTATCCTATTGCACATTTCAACAGACACAAAGCCAGTTGTATCAAACACTCAGCAGCTACATCACAGGCCTCATGCAGTTTTACTTCAGGACAACTCTGATCCTCAGGAAAGGGCTCCTGTCAATTGCTGGACCATATTAGGTGTTCGGTTGCCTGGAGTACAACAGTTGGCTGGATCTGGCTCAGGTGGCTCAGGGGCTCTGAGACAAATGATGCAAATCAAAGCTGGAGAGTGGGGACGACCAGGAGAGTCAAAAGCACAAAGCTTGAAGCTAAAAGCTTTCATATTCCTGACTTCAGACTCACCATTTCTACACTGTTAGCTCAGAAAACTGTTTGCTTCATAAAAATCTTCAAGTCTCTTTCTCACAGTGGTGAATAAAAGTGAAGACTTTTCCAAGCTGCCAAAGCCAGGATCACAGAGAGCATTACAGCCTGGGTGCAGCTCCCATAGTAGCTGTGAGGCATCCTGGATGCCTCTGTCCTGACAGTGTTAGAGGCTCCACTGAAGTAACACCAGCTCTGGAGTCACTTCACCACACTGAAGGAGCAATTTGGATAATCTGCTAGGACTACACAGGCACATGGAGCTGGGGGCTCAACCATCCCAACTGGCAAGAGCTTAACTTTCCTCATCCGTTAATGTCAGGATGAACCTTAAATCAAACCTCTGTGTATTGAAAGAGAAGATAGTAAAACTTAAGCTAAGCATATTGATCTGAGAGATGTCTGATGGCAGATTGGTAGTGGTAGTAGAAGTACTACTATAATTTTTACTTATTTGGTGGTTATGCAGAAGAACCCGGTTCATAACGTGGCAAACACCACATGCCTTGCAATGCCTAAACTGAGGGACATGGAACAGTCACACAGTTAGGAAAATACCCAGAAAGCCTCATTTTATATGACTAGCAAATTCTTAGGAAAATTCATACAGCTTTGTAAAACCAAAGCATCTCACCAACTTCATGGGTGGCTAGAATGCATGTTTTTATACCTGTATACAAAGATAAAACTCTGCGATGCTCGAGTCTCCCACATCAAAACAAAAATACATACATTTTTCCCTCTGCAGCTCTACCCCAGCCATGGGAAATGCCCTGTTCAATTACTCAGTAACATCCTGAAAATACATTATCAGAACCAGATCCCATAATTGTCTGATTAGACATTTAAACTCAGCTTTTAATACTATGGCAGAAAACTAGAAAGGAAGAACTTTACTTGAAACTCTCAGTTACGATAGTAAATTGTCCTAAAAATGCACCTATGGTTTTGGAGATGAGGCCTACATCTTAGCAGGATCCATGGGAGGCACATTGCAATAGTTGCTCAACACAAATAAAAATAATCTAGATAATTTTTGGTATCTGCACGTCACACAGCAGGGATCAGACCCAACTAGCTCCTGATGACAGTGTCATATAAATATTAAATATTAATAGTACTGTTACTGTTAATTTGGCAAAATGTGATACTGTGTAAATGGAACTTTGTCTCTTTTGGCTGTCCTGCAACAAGGAAAACATATGTTCTCAACATTTCTAGCTGTACAGCTTTCTTTTACAAATGTTTGCTTTGCTTAAATTAACATACATGAGTGGGTTGGGGAGGAGGGTAGGGGGCTGTTGCCTTTACCTGAAGTCCTTCAACCCCCATTTTGTGATATTTAGATCTACTAAAAATCTGGGCTTGGGTCATACTTGTCTCTGATTCAGAAACAGTTGCTTATTCACCAGAAAAAAACTAGGAAAAGCTGTCTAAAACCATTCCTGTCTTTTACTTTTCTATGTTTTAATGCAGTTCCTGTCACAAATGTAGGTCAGAGACTGAAGGTGGTGGCTGGAGCAATTAGGTGCTCCATTTGACACAACTGAAAATCAAACAAAATACTTGAGAGTTTAACCACTATATATACACATTTATTTTTATGTCTCCTGTATGCTGCAAATAAGAAATATTTATTTTCTTGCAATCTGGAGCCACAGTATCAACAGTGAGAAATAATCCTCATGAATATGGCTATCAGGATATTTGCCAGCATTCTCTCTTCTCCAGCATGACAAAAATGTTTCTACCTTACCACTTCATAAATGTATTTGAACCTTGAAAGATGAACTACAGACAAGAAGAAGAAGCCTGCAGGAGGTATCTCTGACACTCTCTAAGTACACGTAGGGTATGAATTGCATTCTTACATAGTTCTGTAACAAAGAGCTTGCAAACAAATGAAAACTATGAAAGCCTAAATGTTATTAGTTGCAACACAAAAAAAAAATAAATATGAGGTTTTGTTGGCCATTTCATTTTGAACAGAGAGAAAATGAGAAATAAACAGGAAAATACAGGGAAAACTGTGACCTCTAGAGAGAAAATAGAAAGGCATAATGAAGAAGCACATGCAGGAAAAGAGTGAAAGCTGGCAATGACTCTGTGTTCCGGCCTGACTGTTGAGTACTGGTGAGAAAATTGTGGAAAACTCATTATCTCACTGGGGAAAAAGGAAGAAACAACAAGCTACAAAAACAGCAGTGTTTGTGGAGATAGGTGATAGATTAATCAGATGAGAGAATGCTCTGGCACTTTGTAAATATGATGAGAGAGATGTAACTGCCCAAACTGGGTGCCCCAAGAGACAACCAGGAACAGCAAACAGAGGCCAAGCAGGGGCATCCCAAGTAGCCCCAGACACTTTTCCAATAGTGAGATAGACAATCTTATGTGCCTACATGTGGGGTGGGTGTATAAAGTCCTGTTTTTGAAGGCTGATGTGTCCAGTTTTATTTTAGGTTCTGTGGAGTATCTGCCTTTTTGAATCTTTGAGGGGTTTCCAACCTAAATTATTATGATTGTATGACTCGCTGGTCTCCATGTGGACTCTCTGTCTTACTGTGATGTGGTATGGTTTAGTGGGCATTGTGGTATTCAACCAAAGGTTGGACTTGATGATCTTGGAAGTGTTTGCCGACCTCAGTGACTCTATGATTCTATCCTGGTCAATCCTCTGCACATGTCCCAGATATCCTTGGGGGTCTCAAACAGCACTAGACTCATTTTAAACAACAGCACTCCCTCTTTTCTCACTACAGACAATGTAAATTGCAAGGAGAGCTATTCAGCCATTCCGCCTCAAAGTAGGCACCCAAAATTGTCTGATTGAGTCCTTTTACCATTCTGGACTGGACCTTCATTGGCTAAAATGTTACATTTTACATCTCATGCATATGTAGACTCCTCCAGGTAATGTACATTTAAGTATTTTACTCTCGAGATGAAGTCATTCTAAGGAAATAGAAGTTTGGAGAAACAAATCTAAATCTGGGGCAATTCTTGAAATTTTGTCAGTGCCACTGATCTGGTAAAGGGAGAGAACCAGACAGTAAAGTCACGAGATCAGCAAATACAGGTTACAGATGAAGCTATTGGAGAAACAGAGCACAACCTGGGTCAATTCAATCGTCTGATGCGGCCTCATGCTGCCTGGAAAAGCGAGCTGCCAGCCATGCACCCAGTCCGCCCACCGTGAGGCTGCAGGATCAACAACTGGTTCATTTCCATGCAAACAGCAGAGTCAGTTGCAGAGCTCATCCCAGCAACAATAAACATCAGTGTAAGGCTGCAAAAATGTCACTGTATGTTGGTGGGATGCAAAAAGCCGTGAAACCATGCTAAAACCATCAGCTGAATACAAACTGCCAGTAAGAAACTCAAAAAAAATTGTTGCCTGGGGTTTATAGGACCCAGAACAAGGCAGGACAATGCATACCCTGATCTGATAAAGCAGAGCCAGAGAATGTCCTCAGGGGGAGGCAGCAGCCACTCTAAGTTAGCACTCTAATGGACAGGGGCACAAGAGGAGGAACTGAAGCTATAAATAAGCTTCTCTGCAGCCAATGAGACATGAGAAATGCACTGTGTAGTCACCGAGGAAGGAAGTCACAAGCCTGCAAAGAAAATGGATTGTTATATCTCGGGAAATTAGCACAGACTGCCTCAAACAGCACTGAAAGTCCGGCAGATACTTGGGTATCTGTACCAACCCAAAACTACTGAACGGAATTGTACCAAAAATAATGTCACTGCTGATTACCAGTGAGTGAAGGCAGAGCACTTGTGTTGTTCAAGGCAAAACTGCCTGCTGATGATTGCAGTGAGATGAGTCTTTTGGGGAAATGCTGTGGATAATGAATTTCTCTGGGCTTGCACTTAGGCTCTGGGAGCCACAGGAAAGGTCTGGTGAATGTTGAATCACTAGGGGAAGCCCAACCAGCAGCATTTACACGTTTTTCAGGGTGCAATCAAGAGTTTGCTGGATTAGAGGAACCTCTCAGCACACTGTAAAGTGGCTGTAATCTGATGGGGCAAATGTACAAGCAGCTGGCATATGGAAATTACATGGTTGGCCCAGTCACAGGGAGTAAATCCTCCCAAATGTCCAGAAATATACAGACAGAGTGAAGCACACAAAAAAAAGTATACCAGCTGTCAAATCCCAGACAGGTCCTTGGAAAGATCAAAACAGACTTAAGAGAGGAATTGCATCATGAGAGAGAACTTTCCCAAACTTCTAGTAGGTGGAAAATTTGGAAGCTGTTCAGGCAAAACTCCAATGGGGAAACAGAAAACACATTTTGCAAGATATGACATAACCAGGTCCCACACTCAGACAATCGAGCACATGACACAGTAGCAGAGTTCAAGTGACTCAGCACTCCAGGAGAATTTTAATACAAAACCTCTTCCCCCGGGTACACACAAAGCAATAGAAAAACCAGATCAGCACTAAATAGCCTGAGCTAAACATCCATCTGGACAAAAGAACAATCATGCAGGCAAATCTGGCAGGCTTATATGAAATAGCAATAGGCTTGGGACAGCAGATGAAATGAAACCAGTAGCAATAGCATAATAATGGCAGGGAGCTGGAGCCCTCGTAAAACCGGGGCCAAGGCCAGGAAACGGCTGCAAGACATTCAGCAATCAGCTGAGTCAGAGGAGATGGGAGCTATGAGAGGAGAAAACCCTAAGGAGGGGTGCACCGAGCAGGAAGCACATGGTAGTAGTGGCAGACTTCTTCGGAGACCTGTGCATGAGAAAGGCTGAATGACTTAGTAGGTCACAGCAAACTGGTTGTGAAAGAATAATCATATATATAGAATTTTAAAAAGTAAATGCTTTAAAAAAACCCAAAAAAAACAAAAAAACAAACAAACAAAACAAAAAAAAAAAACACACAAAAAATGAACAAACAAACAGAAAAGCACCACCAGAGTAGTTAGTGTAACACCTGTGTTAAAGCCAAAAGGAGAAGCACAGGTTGCAAGTGCATACATTTTGAAAGGGTCACTAGAGGAGGCAGTCTGGGTGCACACGACTGGGGTGCTGAGCTGGAGAGAGGAGGACAAGACTCTTTCAGGACTCTGAAAAGGTCAAAAGGAAACATAATCTTGAAGTTCAGATCCCTATCTATTTTTCTCTTCCCCTATTCCCTCCTAGCTTTTTCAGTATGTGCTGCCCCTCTGTGTACATCCACAAACTCTGTGGGTCCGTACACCAAGGAGACATCACGTATTGAGCTGGGAATGATGCAGTCTCCCTTCTGCTACCAAAAGCTCCCCAGTACATTCCTTTTTGCAGTTCTTCTGCTTCAAACTGTGCAGGGACACATCAGCACAGTTCCTCTTAATCCCCTCTTGCTCAAACATCCCCGCTTCCTCAGATGCATTTAACTGCTTATAAGGCCACTGCTACCTTAAGGTCAATCATGATTACGTCCTTCAAAATTTCTGAGTGTTTCTTTCCTATTGACTAACCACATCATACAGCAGACTAATTAACCCACCAGGTTCTCATTAAGCAGTATTCCTTCACTCTCCTCCAGGACCACCAACTGTGCTGCAGATTTCCTCTGAGTTTAGGGAAATAACAAGATTCATTATCAGAAATGGATTTTCTTCTCCTTTGGCACGTCACAAGGCCCATGGTCAGGTTTAAAATAGCAACCCCCAGGGCCTGGGACTTGGGTCAGAATTTAGATAGGCTCCTGCAGGAGATGGGGATGATGTTTCAGCAATGGAGTGGGGAGTGAAGGAAGGATCCTGTCACTAGGAGGCCTGGATTCCTACCCACAGACCCAGGATGGAGGAAACAAGTGAGTTTCACTCTTTTACAGATCATGATGCATTTGCTACTGCTGCTTAGGGGCACAGCAGGTCTCCAGCCAATGTGTTCTCCTGCTCTTGGGCAACTCTTCCACCACTCCAGGGCTTATGTTCACCAACTCACTTGTTTTCCAGAGGAAAAACTGTAATACCAATACCAAAACAGAGAAGGGTTCTGAGCCCAAAACTGCCTCAATTTACCCAGGTGTGTAACAGCTTCAGACACTACCTAGGTTGGAGTAATTCCTACACCTGGTTTGGGCACCCATTCCTCACATGCCAGATGCCTTGTATCCTGATGAAGGAGCATCTCTCATGTCTGTGCAAGCCCTGTCCAACCCGTGAATTCACATCCAAACTTCAGGCCTTGCAGCACAAACCATCAGGACATCAAAGTCCTCTGGGCAGGCTGGCCAAAAGGTTTGATCCTCATACTTATGTTGGTGGTGAACAAATTAGACACCAGTGTGTGGGCAGGTGCCTCAGCTGTGAACAGGCTTTAAAAACTTTTTTTTTTTTTTAAAAAAAAAAACTTAAAAATTGGCTTATTCAAAGAATAATGGGCTATTTTATTGTCTCTCAACAACTTCCAAGTCAGGCTGGACAATGTTTCTGATATGGCTTGCAACCAGTTGAAGAGAGAAGGTTTCTCAATTTCTCAATCAATGGCTGTGATTTGGGGGATGTTACCATTGTAAAGGAATGTTAAAATAATGTTAAAATATCACTGATGTGTTTATACAATGAAATTTAATGTTAATTTTTATTAAGTGCAATAAAATGTCTACTAGAAATAAAAATTTCTATTGGCCTGTTGTAAGTAAGAGAAAGATTTTTAAACTAAATCTGGCATAGAAATGCATACCCCATTTCATGAGACTTAGCAGCTAGTTCCTATTTTGAAATGAAATAAAAAAGCAAGACTTCAGAAATTTTCACTAAAATGTAGGTAAAAAATTAATTTGTTTTGATGTTTCCCCTAATTCCAGTCACTTTGAAGTATTTATTTAAAGTTTAATATTGCTCAGCTATTTATGAAAATGTATTACTTAAAAAACATGTTGTTTTGATTAAAATAATTCCTTCCGAGAATGTTTTCATTCAAGCTTTTTTGAGTGTGATATTCTTTTGAGTGTGACACCTATAAATTAACTATTACCTTTTTAACTAAGACAGGAGGCTTTTTGTTTTTGTTTTTGCTTTTTTTTTACAGTTGGGCCATCAGAAAATGAAGGTATACTGAAAGATTACAAGCCGACTTTTATTTGCAAAAAAAGATTTTCCTTCCATAGCAAATTTTAATTTTTAAAGTTTCTAATTTCCTAATTAAACTGTGCAAAGGGGAAATACAAATGATAAAACATTCATAAGGAGGAAAATCAATAAATAGCTAAAAGGCTGTATATTACATGGAGTACATTAGAGTATATTGATTTTATGAAGTTGTCTTTCAACTGCTAATTACAGATTCATTACAGGATTATAAATCTTAATAAAGCAATTGAGTCAATGTATTAGAAGGAGGAAGCCTTTTCAAGTCTATTATTTGCAAGACCAGACTGTGGGTTTCCAACATCATACCCAGGCAAGTCTGTCATGAGAACAGGACTTCAGGCTGTGGAAGATTTTTGCATGAAGTCAGGAGCAGCCTGATGGGACTGCTCCCTGCCTGTTCCTTATGGGTGGGATTTCCCACCCTGCAGCCCCAGAGATGGAGCTGGGACTGTTTGAAGAAGGGCCAAGCTGCAGAGTGATACAGCTTGCCAGGAACCCAAAGACCTGAAGTGATGTCTGTGAGAGGAAGCAGCATCATGAACACTGAAACTATCACTATCACCTTTTTTAATGGACACTTCAGGTTGCTTGGAAATCTTTCCTGTTCCAAAATCCCTAAGACAATCAGAACTGTCAATTTTAAGAGAGACAAGTGTACAAATCCTAAGAATACATCCATATTCAAATTCTGCTTTTAATCTGGCTATCCCAAAGATCACAACATCATGCCTTATTTGGTGATAAGTGGTCAAAATGAGAGCATTTTATCCTACAAAAAGTACCACTGGGAGCCATGGAAGTGCTGAACACAAAGGACAAGATGGGCAGGTTTCAGAAGTTTTAGCTGAAAATCTTCTTGCTCAGATGACTCTGACCTGGGATCACTGTGAACAGGTAATGCAAGAAAATGTGGATTATATACAAACAATTCTGAAAGACTAAGGACTACTTCAGTGCAGAACAAGCTATTCCACTTAGATGCCAGAGTAGTCATCCAGGGAAAGCTGTAGTTTCTTTATGTGTAAATGACAGAAGTTCACTTGCACACCCTTAAAAGCCACGTTTAACCCAATGGGTGGACCCTGCCCAGCTCTGATTTATGGCATGTTCTGTTTTACAAAACCTACTTAGTCAACATATGGGAACAGGGATAGAGGAGGAGACATGGACATCTGCTTTCCTTGTCCTGGCCTTGCACTATTGCTGTGTACAGCTTTTTGCTCTGGAAGATTATCAAGTCTGAAACAGTCACCAACCACTTGGATCCAATAGTGTGTGCTCTGATGTTGTTGCTGTCTGTCTTCCTGCTGTGACTAACTCAGGATTTTTCTGGTTTTGACAGAGTGCTGACATGCCTGGTGGTTTGCTTGCAGTCCTCGCCGCCAGGGCCAGGGGCCAGGGTCTCCAGACTCCACATCCACCAGCCACCTTGTGCTCATGGCCATCGATACCACCAGTGCAAGAGCTGCTTCTTTTTAAAGATTTCCAATAAGGTGATTCGGAAAATGACTCAGTTTGTCACAATCTATACCACTGCTGTCACTTTCTATGTGCCTTTCTGGGATGAGGCCAATATTTTCAAGAAAGACCAGCATTTCCATTTCAGAGGCGGCAGAGAGGGAGAGGAGACAGCCAGATGTGGCATTTCGCTTTGGAGTGCGCCAGGGCTCGGGTCCAGCAGACAGAGCAGAGGTATGGCTCTGGTACAGTTGTACTGCGTAGACTGGCTGGCTTCTGACAAAAATAGGATGTGTCCTCAAGAAGAAAATGGCACAAATCTTATGAAAGCCTGTCCCTCAAGCCTCTACCGCCCTGGGATGAAAGGGCTTGAAATGCTCTTTCTAGTCCTCGTGGTTACATCTACAAGTGCTTATCCCCAACACCATAATTTGTTTGAAATGGCAGGAATTTCATCCTTCCCTTAACAAAACTCTCACCCCTACATGCGAGTAGAGAAATTTCTGCTTGTCTGAAATGCCTCTCTACTCCTGCTCAGAATAATGTGTGATCAGCAATTGCACAGAAGCAATCTCTGTGCCTGCATTTCAGGCAGAGAGCTTTCCTCAGCCTCTCTGTACATGCCACAGCTCTCCCACAGATTTTCTTGTTCCCTGATGAACTCCCAGCAGCACATAAAGCCTTTGAGCAGCGAGCAAGTGGAATGCTCTGCTTTGCTTTATTACCACAGTGATCAATTATGAAATCTGTGTCTCCCAAGGCACCACAGTAAGCACTATGTGATGTGTTAAATCACCATAAACATGGCCACAAGATATGGATCTGAAGATGCCAAGAGCATGACTGACTTCAGGGAAAGAAAACTGAGCAGCATCTATTGTTCCCACAGGGCCAGATCCTGCCACTCACACCTCTGTTTTTTTGAAGTCACTGCAGCATTAAAGATTTGGTGTCTGATTTGGCTGTCTGGTAGGTGGCAAGTCAGGGCCAAGGAGGAACCTCGAACGAGGGAGGAAATGCAGCATGGCCAGAGGCTCGCTCAGGAGCCCTTTGCACAACGGGGTGCTCAAAGACACTCCCAGCAAGAGGCACCAGCCTGTGAACTGGAACAAATTAGTCAGATGCCTGCTGTCCCATGCAAACAAATCCCTTTCCAGTCCCATGTCCTCCAGGCAGCAGACCTGCTTCCCAAAGCAATGACCTGGGCCTCTGAGCACGAGGGGAAAACAGGAGAACCGTGAACTGGAAAATGGTCTGAGAGCAGCTGCGTGTGCCTCCCCGAGCAGCCTCTGCTCCCAGTCGAGTGAGCACAGGCCTGTCTGCAGCTCAAAACTATCTGAAGTCACCACTAATGAGTATCTTCAAAATCACTGCTACTTTTTGTCTCCATTATGCTTCTCTATATATATATTCAATCTTTCTGAGTCACACAATGCCAAAGGATGTCATTCTGTTTGTCATGCATGTTTTCTCTTAGTGCAGTAGCTGAAAGGTGGCCCCAGACATTGTCTTGTCCATGGCTTTGTCATCTTTTTGGCAAGTTATTTCACAGATTTATTCCTGTACTCTTCAAACCACTGGGCTGAAGGAGCATTTGGTCACCACTTTTCCAGTAAGTAGCAACTATGATTGCAGCTGTAGAGAAATTAATATCTCCCAGGCTTCCACATCCCTTTCCCAACTCCAAATGGAAAGGTTTTTCAGAGTGCAAAGTACAGATCAGGACATTACCCCAGGTGGTGTCATTTTTGGGTCATTCTCATTTTTGTCACACAAACAGTGAAGCAAATGACAAGGCAGTTTGATTCAGAAGCCATGTTTCTGTGGATACTTCTGCTTTGGTTTTCTGTGCTTCTTGTTGCCTTCACAGCCAGTAAGGAGAGATCACAGTGGCCTTCTGGAGGTACAGATCTACAAGGTGGCTTACACAACAGTGTAGAGGAACACACTGGTCTGGACCACTGCCTGTGCCTTTACACCAGTGGGGGCCCATCACTGACATTTGTAATTCAATGGCCATCCCTTGTGATGCTCCTTGGAAGCAAGGAGTCCCAAAGACTAATCCAGATTGAGAGGCTCTCTCATCCTGCATAGATCCTGACATCATCCTTGATGTTACCATGGTATCATCTGCTGAAATATCACAGTATTTTAGCCCCTTCAGGGAAAAACAGAAGGCAGGTGGGTTTCTGTTCAGTTTCTCCTAGAGAGTTTTCTTGTGAAAATGGAAAGGAAGTGCTGGTTTGAAGCAGAAAGGTTAAAAAAAAAATACAAAAAAAAAAAAAGGCATCTGCTTTATATAGCTGCACAGAATGCCTAATAAAAATACTAATATCTTCCTTCTTTGATTCAAACCCATGCACATTAGGCAGAAATGACACGAGGCACCAGTGACTAGAGCATACAACATAGACTTTGTCTTATGGCATAAATATCTGAAGCTATTCTTGAAGGAGGAATAAACTACAGTTTTTGTGACAGCACTAGTCAAAGGACAGCCCATAGAAATGCAGAAACCCACGCAACCAAGAGAGATATGGAACAAAATCAAATCTGAGGAAAAGGCAAATGTTATGATAAATGCACCAACTGTATTTAGGAAAAATTAGAAGCAATATTTTGCTTGTCTTTTTACATGACTTAATGACAGAAACATAGCAGAGGAAGCCTTGCAATTGAAAACCTTCCATCTCAGCATAGAAATTATCATCACAGGCATAGATCCTCCTAACACAGCTTCTACCAAACATAATCCTGAACTAATCAGTTTGTCATGTCATTTCCCAAGCCAGGTGGAGATACTACTGTAAGAGCTACCCAGATGAAATCAATTGTCTTTTACTTGGGCCAGCCATTTGATTTGGCTTTCAGAGAAATACAAAATCTCTGAACTACAAGGAATAACTACAAATGACACTGAAATCACCAAAAGCAAGGCTTGACTATGCCATAAATCCAGTGTTAGGACACCCGGTATCAAATGAAGACCACCGCAACTTCATAATATAAAACAATTAATCTGCCATCTCAAACTTGTTCAAAACCTGTGGACAGGTTCACTTCACACTGTCAGGCTTCAGGCTGGAAAAAGTTATCACTGGTTTCGACTGTTTAACCCGATGACAGACCTGTCATTCCAAAGGCAAGCTTCACCCCAGCATGAAAACATGGAGCCAGCCCAAACCTCATGGTGAGTGCTCAGCTAATTCCATGGAAAAGTGGTTCTCAGACTTGTTTTTCTACACTTCATCTCAATCGAAATGAGTGCTGCTGGGCAAAGTCCCTGGAGGGTGACTGTGGTCTCTATGCGTTGCTTCCTCTATCTGGGGCTTGAAGGAGGTGAAATTATTTTTATTTCCAGTGAATGCTTTAGAAAGATAAAGTGAAGCAATGCCAAAATAACAGGGAATCCTTATCACCACAACATTAACTCACTTTGCCTCGGGTCTCTATTGCAGTAGCGCGCCAGGTTGCTACGGTCCCTGCACAATTTGGATTTCCTGCCCTGAAAATTCAGGTATGAAAGCCAGGTTGGTATCAGCTGGCAATGTGCCACCTCCCTGACACTGCATGGAGTGAAATCTCCCTCCCTGGCATGCAACTCACTGTGCCCCAGCAGCTGGGCAATGGGAGCACTGCAGCCAGCAGCTCTGGAAGATCTCTCTTTAGTCAACCAAGCTTTTTGACTGTTTTCGCCTGCAATTTTCCTCCTTCTTGCCTCCCTGTGGTAACATAGCCTGTTTTGTAAAACCAGATAATCCGAAACTCCACAGGCAATTACCCGCGTCTCTGCTGAAGCCCGTGGCTTTATTTACAACCAATCTCTCTGCCCACAGCATCCAGCCAAACCCACCCCAGCGTCTGAGGAAACAGGAGTCCCTCACTGCCTTTAAAAATATTTTGCTTTTCCAGCCCTCTACATTCAGTGTCTTAATGTTGGAAGTTGTTGTTTTTGCCTTGCTTTCCTTGTCAGGGAGCAAAGCTATTTCTGAGATAAAGCCCATGTGCATGTGTGGGGCCACATTTCATTTCAGTCCCAACAGCAAACAGTATTTCACAGACTCACGCATTTAAAAATCACAATGCCTATTTAATAGAGGCCATCCGAGGGAGATGCACACATGCATTTTTGTTAGCAAATGACACTGAAATGAGCTATTTAGCTCAGTGAGTTTTTCACATCATTTAACAGGCGTTGTGAAAAGTGCCTGCGTGTGCACAACCTCTGTGTATCCACACACAAATAAACCAGCTACCTTCCACACTTCCTATGGCTATTCCTTTTTGCCCATCCCAGAATATTTTCTTTTCTTTATTCTTCAGACATTGCTGGTAGCAACAGTACTTTTCTGTTCATAAGTTGAGCAATGTGTATGCTGGCAAATCACAAAATATTTGGCAATGGAAAAAGGCAGCAGTTATCTCCATGTTATCAATGAAAAAGCTACTACAGGAGGATTTTGGAGGAATATCTTATTTGTAGTGTATTCCATTGCACAGTTACCCCACTTATAATAACTGTTACAACTGATAGGAGAACACTTTTGTTTCACTCAAACATTTTCATGCATTCATAAAAATATACTGAACCAAGATGAAGAGTGAAAATAATGAAAATACTTTATGGATCAAAAATCCTAAAAATATTTAGGTTTGATTTAAAGTCTTATTTTAAATATTTGGAAATTTTTCATTTAATCTTTACCTTCTTTTCCCTTATTTTTCTTTTTACCTATTAGTGCTTACTAAAAAATAATCCATTAGTTCATATATTAATGTATCCATAAATTCCAGTAGCAAGCCTCTCAGAAGCAGCTGTTACAAATAATGCTGTTTATTTAGATTTATGCAACTTAAGTAGAAACAACAAAACAAAAAGTTAATTCAGGGACTCGGAATGAGCAGAATTTATTGCTACCATCATTAGCTAAACAGTCTTTTTCTGTTTCCCAACACCATGAATTTCCCTCAAACAATTCAACACACCTGGGCACAGTTAGGAAGAAAAATACTAAACACCTCCCAAGTATCACAATTAGGTTTGTTCTGGCAAGTTCTGCATCTGTATTCTGGTGGCAATTGGCTTCTGGCACAAAACACTGAGCCAAAAGTAATGTTTTCTTTTGCATTATACACATGGAGCTCTTTTGCTGAATTCCACAGTGCAGGGTGCTTCTGGTAATGCTGTTTCCAGCCTGGGAGTGGGGCAGCCCAGCACCAACTGATTCCTGATGGAGTACTCAGATTTTATCAGGGCTACTAAAAGGAGAGAGTGACTTGCAAGTTGGTGCAATGGCTTTTGGTGCAATCAAAAGTTAACCAGCAGCAAAAGGCTTCTAGCAGGGGACATTCCTGATCTACATCTGATGGCCATGAGCACCCTCAAATCCAGAGGATGTAGACAGGGAGGGGATTTAATGAAAATGTGAAATAAGAAAAATGCTTAATTTGCAAAATTTTCCAGCCTGAGTCTGCACCTCCAAAGGACAAACTTGTGCATCATGTTGAGCGTGCATGTATCTCCAGCTACCAAGTGTTGTTTTGTGTGACAAGTCTTTGGCCTCAACCACAAAACAGATTCTCCATGAAGAGCACTTGCAAAGAACTTGGTGATATTATTTGCATTGTTTCATTTTCCTCTTAAACTAGTATTAAAAAATTTCTGAAAATGGTTTCAGGTGTCATCCATGTAGTCATATTACCAAGTTCAGCAAGATGTATTTTGTTGGTGAAACTCTTTAGAAACTGAAAATAAATTGTAAACTGAAAGTGAAAAAACCAACCTCAGAGCACTCATTCTTTCATAAACTTTCCAAAAACTGAAGGTAGTAAATTGGAGTGCCACTGCACCAATTTGTCCTTGTTATTGGTAGCACTGTCGAGCCCCCTCTGTGCCCACTCACTCTTTTCTGAGCTTCTGGGACTGGGCTCAGGATAGAGTTGAGGCATCACATAACAGCAGGACCAAATATTACAAGAGAAGCTTTATCAGCTTTTCTGCTATGTCCATAAAACCTCTGCTTTCTGGCTAAAGTAACAGATATGCATTTGTGGGGGACAGACTGAGGCAGGTCAATACGGTCCTGGAGTAACAACCTGAAAGTACAGGGAAGAGATTTGTGCAGAGAGACTTTGCCTTGGACCTGGATAGAGCTGGAGGTTGTACCTGCTGAGGTCTAGCAGGAACCATCTACAGCTCAGGGTGGGAGAAAAGCCTGAAGAAATTAGGACTCTGGAAATACTCTGGAAATAATCTGGAAAATAAACTGTATAATTAAAACTGCAGACTAAACCAGCTCTTTCATGTTCAAAATCTGGAGCAAACATTCCCAATGACATGCTGTGAGCCAGAGAGGAGGCTGCAAGGCAGGTTGAGGGCCTTCAGGGAATTTAGGGCCAACAACAGCAGGTATCAGCTAGATTTGGACATAGGAGCATGGCAGAAGCATCAACAGAAAAGCCTGGCCACCTTGTCTGGAGGGTGAGAAGGGTTTGCTTTTCACCAAAGCATTTGCTACAGCCCTTGAAGAGAACTGGGACAGGAGCTGAGATGCTAAGCCACAACGTGACCTTCCTGTGTGCATAAAAGGCCCAGAAGCTGGCTTAAGATAAGCAATAAGAACAGTAAGGAGGACTTTGCCAGCTTTTATAACTGATGTCAGTGACTCCTCAACACTCCTAAAGCATTGTCCTGTGTATGGCTTTTTTCCACATGGAGTTTTTCAGCATGTACAAAGCACTGAACACTGGAGAGATAGGAAGCCGTATTATTTCTGAGCAATCCTTTCTTTTTCAGACCAACAAAGCTGTCTTCCACTGGGCCCTGGTTCATGCCTCACCATCTTTGGGCACCTGAGGCATCTTGAGCAATTTCCAGGGGCTAGATACCTGTGCGAAGTGGCTCCAGGTTGTGTCACCTGTCCCCAGCCTCACTCCTGGGAACAGCAGAGCCACCTTAGTTAGAACTACCTTAGAAAATACTGATTTTGAAAGACTCTCAGCAAAAACTACTGTATTTTAAAAACAGAGACCTATAGTGGAAATGTTTGGTAACCTGAGCTGCAGCATGGTCAGCAGCAGCTGTGCTGCAAGGATAGGAGAAGACTGGAAGTCTGCTTCATCCCCGGGTCCTGTGACTCCTGCAGCTCCTGCTCACAAACCAGGAGCAGGATTCAGTGTCACCAAACTTCTCTTCTGCAAATCTGTGTATTAAAATCACATTTTGGTTGCCATCAAGCACAGGGACTCCAGAATATTAATGAATCCATCCTCAAAGAGATTGATGAGATGTGAATGTTTGGTCTTTTTTTCTTCTTCTTCCTTTTTTTTTTTTTTTTAATGCCTGAACTTTTCCTTAAACTCTTGAGTTGGAAAAACAAGCCAGTAATGTTCACTTAAAGAAAAAAAAAGCAAAATTGGCAGAGATAGAGGGCAGTTTGAAAGTCTTAAAGTAGTACTTGGCCTCAGTTTTGTTCCAGACCCGCTAATCTTATCATTGATGGAGGCATTCTTCATGGGCCCTTCAAAAACATAAATAAATGAAAGTGGGTAGTTCAATCAATGTACTATCTTTAATTCAATATTCATCCCAATTGATTTTCACTTCCAAGTTTCACTTCAGTATGAAGCACAGCATTGTGTTAAGGAAGTTGTGGGGGAGCTTGTAGGTTTTGGCAGCTGGAGTGAGGGGAAACTGTGGTTTTTAGATTAGAGGAAGGTGTGGGAATCAGTTCTTTAGCAAGCTGCTGGAGGAGTAGTCTTGAGCATGTTGTTTGTGTGCATTTTTGTTGTCAGCCTTCAGAAGTTGTCACCAGGCAGAGGTGAGCAGGACAAGGAGGGTGCACTCACACTCCAGACTGGACCTTGCCCTGCTGCCTGGTCACTCTGCAGCAGTGATGGCACTGAGCCATCCCAACATCCTGAAACTGCTCCCCAGAACTCCCCTGCCCCCCTAACAGAGGCATCATCCAGTCCCCATGCCCACATTAGCTGCCAGGGGAAAAGAAATTCCCTTTCCCAGCTGGGGCATCACCATTTACAAGGCTGCCAAACTCATGAGGACTGCAGCTCTCCGGCAAACATATTTCCAGATATTTTCTATGGCTGCACTATATATTCTGTGGTTCAGTCTCATGAGATATGCCGGGCTTTCCATGGCAACCACAGAGATAGCTTTCTTCTTAAAGAAACAGCTAGTAACAGAAAATGAGACGTTTAAAGGGATAAAAATCAACCCATATACAGACATCAGGAACACCCTCAAAACAAACTTGGCTCCCAGGAATGCAGTTCTGTCCCCACAGGGAGCAGGAGTGTGAAAACTGCATGTGACAGACATTAGTCACAGTCTTGGATACACTATGGAAAAAGGCAGACAGAGCAAGAAGAGCAAAGTAAAAGCCTGTCTTGTTTGCATCTCATCTGTCTCTGCACTACCTCACCTTACCCCAGCTGAGCCTGTTCCTGTTCCAGTTCCCTCACCAACACCCTGGGGCCAGGTTTTTTCCCTCACAGTAATTTCTACCAAGAAAAAAAAAAAAGAAAAAGAAGGTAATTTGCCTATGCCTCACTATGCCTGCCCAAACAACTATCCAAACTGGCAACTTGACCACAACCCCAGCTGGTCTCCACCTTCCTTTTCCCTCCATGGTCAACGATCTTCATTTCTCATTATGTCCTTCAGATGTTACTCTTTTTATGCAGCTCAATGACCTCCTCTCAGCCACATCAATAGCTGTTAGTTAAGCAGTTGGACCATTCATAATGGTGTGTGCAGCACTTCTTCCTGGGAAACCCTTTGGGAAGGCATCTTTCCACTTCATGTTTAGTGATAAAAGCAGGGAGCAACCACTTCTGAATTATTCTGCTAGCTGATAAATGTGCTAAATATCATTAAATCTGTAATAGAGAAAAGGAATGTTGATAAATTAGAGATAAATTTGGAAAACTAGAGCAACACCAAGGGATCTGAAGGGACTAACTTAGGATCATTAATATCTCTAAATATCCCCCCCAAGTAAAGGTGTAGAAAAAGTTTCACTAAGTCCACAAAATTGTAATGGGTACACATAGAAGGAAAATGCATGTTCAGGGTGGAGCCTGAAAATTAGCTAAATTATGCCTGGACACGGTTCTCCATACATGACCATACACCACAAAAAGCTGGAGTACCTAAACCAAGAGCTTCCACAGAAACCCTCCCCACATGACCACACCTCTAAATGCACAGTAGCAGTCACCCATGACCCATGGATGCTGAGGACTTGGACCTAAAACAGACTGGATTTTACCCGTGAGAATTAAACCTCAGACCCTTGAGAAAGCATTATTACCAGGGGGAGAAGACAATATTTCCATAGGAGGCCAAATAATGATCCTCCCTGCATGTTTTGCCTTCAAAACACGGGTGTGGTCATTTGGAGATGTTTATATAAAAACAGTGAAATTCATTTGTTTGATACCAGTTAGAGGATGCAGTCACAGGATGCCGTGACATGGTCGCACCAAGTACTACAGAGCACTTTGGAAAGCAAGTTACTTGATTTGCTTGGAGTTGCATGGAAACAGAGGACAGGACTGGCAGCAGAGCTCTGGCATCCCATCTTCCAAATCTGAGCCATAACCACAAAACTCTCCTTCCTTCCTCCCACGGCTGCTCTTGTGAAGCTTCACTGGGGAGAGGAAAAAAGCCGTCAGTGCTCACTAACTGGAAAACTAACTCAGTAGCAAAAGCAGTCCTGTTTCCCAACTTTTAAACTATGAAGAATCAAGGGAGGGAAGGTGTAAATCTATAAAAACAGATAATCTACAGTGTTCTCCTAACTGGAATATATTGTAATCTGTGTAACTGAACTATTTCCAGCTAGAGTATGTATCGTCCTCACAAAACGTCTAGTGTAAGAACCACAATAAATTGTTGCAGCTCCTTTGAAGTCCGCCAAGCTTCTGCAAGCTGGGCAGGCTGAGGACTGGCTCTGAAAAACTTTCTCTTCATCTGAATATTAAGAGGACTAATAAAACAAAGAGGACATAGTAAGTTCTGGAGGTTTTTCTTTAGTTGCCAAGGGATGATTTGGATGTCAGCATGGCTTTTAACAGCTCTCTCCACTCTAGTCCTTTAGTTGTGCTTACAGAACCAGTCGCAAAAAGCACCTCCTGCTGCTTTGCAGATTAATTACCCAGTGCTGGGTGAAGTGCTGTGTCAGTGCTAACTGTTATTGCTTCCAGCAGCACCACTCAACAGTGAATGCAAGTGGCCACTTTGTTTCTGCAAAACCTCCACGTTCCTCAAAGGAATGTACTGCCCTCTGCTTCGGCAAGGGGCATTTCTCCATAGAGTTGTAGCTACTGGCCCACTCCAGCAAGCATGAACATAAGAAGCAAACACCACATGGTGGTACAGCTTTTCGTGCACACTGACAGAACAAATAGAAGCCCTCAAAGAACAAATCCTGATTTGCTGCTAGCATACATCAAATCCTGCCTCACTGCTTCAGTTACCCAGCTTAGCTGCCTAAAGTGCTTTTGTTCTTCCACCTTCGATTTCCTGTGTAATTGGACCCTATATAATGATCCCCATGGAATTTATACAGCCACAGTGCCCAGCGACACTGAAATGTTGCTCCCTACAGAGTTCCTTGCCATAGAAAGCAGAACTTCAGGGTCAACAGTACCTGTTTCTCACTACACCCAGCAGTGGCTAACAAGACCCACAATACCAAGTAATTGGTGTATTTTCCCCATGTCCTTAGGAAAATGCTGTCTTGTATCCAGAAATACACGTGTGCTTTTACAGTAGAAAGTCATAAAAACCCTTTTCCTCTCCTTGACTGTTTTATTCAAAAGCCAGCCATCATCACAGAATCACAGAATATGCTGAGTTGGAAGGGACTCACAAGGTTCATCAAGTCCAATTCTTAGCCCTGCACAGGACCATCCCCAAAAGTCACACCATGTGCCTGAGTTCCAGACAGTTCTTGAACTCTGTCAGCCTTGGTGCTGTGACCACTTTCCTGGGGAGCCTGTTCCAGCACCCAACAACCCTCTGTGTGAAAAACCTTTTTCTAATATAAAACCCAAACCTCCCCTGACACAGCCTCAGGCCATTCCCTCGGGTCCTGCCACTGGTCACCACAGAGAAGAGATCAGTGCCTGCCCCTCCCATCCTACACTCAAGAGACATGATCAGTGTTTAGCTGGCATGTTCCCTGTATTCCAGCTACCTCAAACTCTTTTTTTGCACTGATATCCTGGCAAGACCCTGGGAAGCAGCAGTTCCACTCTTTCCTTGTCAGGAGATTATTTAAAAGAATAGCCTTGGCAGTATTCCCTCCTACATATGCTATGAACCAGCCAGTGCACATTCATCACTGTTTCCAGGACAAAGAGGAGGAAAGTACAGAGCGAATCAGAATCAGGCTTTGTTTTCTCATCACCTTTTTAGCAGAAGTCTGGGAGAAAAAAGGAAGCAGTTCTGAGAACTGAGGTTCCTCTTTATGTTACTATAGGAATTTCCTATAAAATGGTGTGTGCATTTTCCAAGGAAATGAGTTATTCACTCAACACTTGTGCTAAGACAATCCTGTGGGGAAGAGAGATTGGAAGAGAACACTCACAGAAAATATATCTATCCACAGGACACTTGTATTAATACAAGGTTACAGCTCATTGCTGAAATACACATGGAAAAAGTTTCACATCACTTTTATACTGCTCATTGGATTATTATATTCCTAAAAGGAGCATTGCAGAGAAGATGGAGCCAGACTTCTCAGGGGTGTACTGCAAAGGGACAACAGATAACTTGATCTAACTTTGATGCTGACCCTGCTTTCAGAGACCTTCAGAGGTGTCTGCCAACCCCAGTTACTCTATAGTTCTATAATAGATAAAAATTAAATGTATGTTATGTAGAATGTCTATTAGGAGGCAACATGATTTTTAAATGTGCCTGATTTTTTTCAGTACTAAGCTTCTATTTGAAATCATTGATATCTCCCTGAAATTCTCCCTGAAATTGTCTCCATTTAGCTGAAAATTTCCCCGATTTTCTTCAGAAGTCAAAATGAATCAGCTGTCTCTGCATAGGAGCATAAGCTCATTAGAAATGCCCTACTGTGTTAGATCCATCATCCACCTATTCCACCAGTGACAGCCAGAGATGCTATTTAAAGAGAACACACAAGCTCAGATACTATTTGTGGTTTATTTCCCACACACTCCCCCAGCATCTACACTCGCTGGAACGGAGATGTTCAAGTTCCCTCTGGGTGCTTCTCATGGCCTGTTTCAGTCTCCTGTAGCAGCATTGCCAGGAGTTCAGTACACCCTGTGAAAGAAATTCCTTCTTTTATGTGCTTGTAGTTCCAGCACAAGCGCTGGACCACATCCAGTGGGATGTGGTCAGTAACTGGCCTGCAGTCACACTGCCCAGCACCTTCTTGAGGCTGCCAATCCCAACCATATCCCCCCTTCTGTTTTCTTTTCAGTCAAGAGATCCAGCCTTCCTAGAGCCTCCTCACAAGGCAGCTTCTCCAATCCCTAAGTTATTTTTGTCACTTTTCTCACCATTTCCCCTAACTCTCATGTCCTTGAGGTGCAGAAACTCAATCACACACCAGATTCAAAGCATGGGAGCACCAAAAATGTAGCAGGAAAATGACTCTTTGTCATGACTGCAACATCCTTCCTGATGAGCTCCAGCATTTTATTGATACTTTTTGTTTCCACTTAAGTCAACAATTTCAGGGAGCTGTCAGTGAAGGTTCCAAGATCTCTTGCATGAGTTGTAACAGCATCATTTTTTTTTCCTTTTTGCTACAAAAATCCTATATAGATTTCTAATTGCAAGAAAGCTCTGTGAGTAGGAGGTGTAAAATCAGGAGAACCTAAAAATACTTAACTCTATTCTACATAATGAGCTAATAATCTGGATAATTAAAAATACCTGCCTTAGGACTGCAATAAAAGTAAGACTTAACTGCACATTCTTAACTCTGTCCACTGTCCATAAGAGAGATGGCCTGGTCTTTAACTACAGTATTACATATTACCTCTCAAGCAACACATTTCTTCAAGTCCTGGAGCTTGTTTTTGCTTCTTTGCAGAGTTGCATTTCATTCTATATATATATCCCTTGGAAATTTTTTTAGGGTTTGCTTTCTTACACTCTTTAGAAGAAAATATGCATTTATGCACTTGCTGTAAAGAATCCTAAAACATCTACATTAGTGTGGCTTCTTAGAATGACATGCATGTGTTTTATTTGAACAGTGATATTCTTGCCATACTTTTCTCCCTTGTATGTCCAGCACATAAGCATGATAGATCCATTTCTCCTACAGAGTTTCCATAGATTAAATGTTTATCAAGAATTACACTTCTAGAAGATATATTCTTGAAATGCTCAGATCCACTCCAGGACTGAACCAAAGATAGATGATCTTCTGGGTGAAAAAATCATAGAATCATAGAATGGTTTGGGTTGCAAGGGACTTTAAAAATCATCTAGTTTTAAGTCCCCCACCATAGCAGGGACACCTTCCACTCAACCAGGTTGTTCAGACACCCATCAAACCTGGCCTTGAACACTTCTAGAAATAGGGCATCCACCTCTCTGGCAACCTGTTCCAGTGCATCAACACCCTCACTGTAAAGAATTTCTTCCTAACATCTAATCTAAACCTACTCTCTTTCAGTTTGAAGCCATTGACTCTTATCATCTCACTACGTGTCCTCATAAAAAGTTTCTTTCCATATTTCTTGTAAGCTCCCTTCAGATATTGGAAGGCCACAATTAGGTCACCCCAAAGCCTTCTTTTTTCCAGGACAAAGAATCCCAATTCTCTCAGCCTTTCCTCATAGGAGAGGTGCTCTATCCCTCTGATTATTTTGGTGGTCTCCTCTGGACTTGCCAAAACAGGTCAATGTCCTACCTGTGCTGGGGACCCCAGAGCTGGATGCAGCACTCCAGGCGGGGTCTCACCAGAGCAGAGTAGAGGGGCAGAATCCCCTCCCTTAACCTGCTGCCCACGCTGCTTTTGATGAAGCCCAGGACATGTTTGGCTTTCTGGGCTGCAAGTGCACACTGATGGCTCATGTCCAGCCTCTTACCCACCAGCACCTGCAAGTCCTTCTCCTTAGGACTGGTCTCAATCCTCCAACCTGTGTTGATACCAGGGGTAGAGCACCTTGCACTTGCCCCTATTAAACCTCATGAGATTACCATGGGCCCACAGATTGATGAATAATAATCACAGACTCTGAAACCAATATCAAAAATGTACTGTGCCTTGAAGAGTAGTATATTTGTAAGAAAAATGTAGGCAAATAATCAGATGATTAACTATTATGACAATGAACACAGTGGGGGGAAAAGAAAAACACTAGGAAAAATTTTACTGAGTGGTATCTGCAGCTAAGTTAAATAGGTTTATGTCATCATTTAGTCCCAGCAGCCCCCTGCCAGTGCAGGAGATGTTTATTCCCAGTGTTTGGCAGCTGCTGAATTCTGGGCTATGGATTGTGCATTCTGAATTTTTTAGTGACTTTTATTTTGTCATGGCCTACAATTATGAAACATTTGGTCTGAAGAGCTCTTAAGAGCTTTTCACACTGCTGCCTCTTTTATTGCCATAAAATGGGAACATACACAACCTAAGGCTAAATGCTGCTCTTAGCTGGACAATGGATGAGTTACTATGGAGAAAGCCATGTATGCAACTCATTTCAGAATCTTCCTCCAGGCCCTGAACACAAATTAAAATCTTCTTATACTGACTTCTCAGCTTGCAGAATAAAACTGAAGGTGGATGAAGAGCATCCTGGAATTCAAGTGCACCTCAAGGGGATCCTGGTACAGCAAACCTGATGTTTGGACTGACAAACAGGTGATGAAGACACAGGAAACAATATGAAAACTGAAAACTCCATGGACTTCAGCCTCAATGAGAACAGTTAAGTCTTTTATAAGCCAATTTTGTTCTGCCTTTGAGAAAGTCCAGGTCACTCCTCTACTGACAGTGTACTGGTGTGGCAACAGCATTTCCCTGTTGATGTTATCTCAGATAAAACAGCAGCATTTAAACCCCAGAGAAGGAATCACTTGGTTCTGGCAGAGTCCGAGCTCCCAGTCTGGAGACCCCCTGTGCCTCACCCAAGCCAGACATGGAACCAATGCCTTTGCTCAGAGGAGGGAAACCTCCCTCTCAAACTCCCTTTTTAAAGGCCTTCTCTTCACTAAATGAGACTTTTTTTTTTTTATTTTACTCCACTGAATGGTTTTCACAGACATACACTGAATGCAAATGTTGATTCTAGAAATCAAGCTGTGGAGAAGGCATGGAGAGCCAGAGGATTTAGGACCCTGCTGGATGCAGTGAGGCCACCTGCAAGTAATTAGCTCCTGCCTGAACTAGGATGTCCTCTCCTCTGCCTTTGAAATTGCTGTGGTCAGGCCTGTCTGTGCTGCCCTCATGGTAACTAGTTTTAAAAAAAGATTATAATAACCAGATTAGCATACTGACATCATAAAACCAGCTACATGCAAATTAAGTGTATCCATTCTTATGCTGTGAAGTTATGTAATCAAAAGCACTATACCATCAAGGAAAGGAAATATTTGGGGGTTTTATGATGTCAGGGTCAAGCTGTGGAGTGGCTGCAATGAGTGCTGCTTCTCTCATAGCAGTCAGTGGTTTAAAGATGATGTTGTTTATCCACAGCCATCACTGAAACAAGTTGTTTAAAAGGGAAGTTTGTTTACAGCACAGTAGTACCTACACTTCCTCTAAACATACTCCATTTTCCAGGACCAATCTGCTCTGTGATGTGCAGAACTACTTTAAAGCAGCTCAACATGGGGGTCACACTGCCTGGAGAGGAGGAGTAGCCTGCTTGACCTTAACATCCTTCCTTTCCTCTCCATGTAGCAAAATCCCAAAATCCCAACATCAAACAGGAAAGAGAATGACTGCAGCTACATTTTCAGAGGTTATGTGCAATGAGAATTTTTTTTTTTCTCTCCCAGCGTATTCCAGATGGCAGACATTGCCAATGGATGGAGATAACAAACAGGAGGAGGAAAAATCACGCAGAAGGAGTCGCATATCCGTCCTTGGTGCTGGGAGAGAAATTTCATGTTGAGATGCAACCTTTGCTCCAGGATCACTTACAGATGTCATACCCATAGTCAAGGCAATCTCTGGAGTCTCCTACAGCTCAAGCAGAAACGGCTTTAGAAACTGCGGTACTTTAAGATCAAAGAACAATCACTGACACTACTGGAGTATGACACTACCTGGTGGAGACCTGGTCTTACATCGATGGTGTTTCCTGGCTCTTCTCTTGGTTTGAGGAAAGTTCTGATGAGCTCAGCTTCACACACTTTTCTGAACCTCTGTACCTCCCTAGCTTGCATTATACTCTGTGTTTTGCTTAGTTTGTGGCTTTCTTATCTTTGCAAGGAGAACAAGACAGCAATCCTTTCCAGAACCACAACTGCATCTTCCACATTCAGATTGTCTCTGTATTTCATCCCATCATCTGTTAGTATGATATGACAACAGTCATTATAAGAGAGATAGACCATCAGCCTTGTTTGTCTTTGCTGGGAGAAACATCTTTGGATCAACAGGCTGGCTACTGCTGTAGTAGAGTTAACAGGATAGTAAATAGTCTGGGCTCCATTTCCTTCCAGTTCATCCTGTCTCATGAGGAAAGCCCTTTGTGTCTCCTGTTTAACACCAGTCTGTGCCTTGCCATTCATGGGCATGCAAAAACAAGTGATGTTATTGCACAAGACCATATCACATTCAGCTGTGGACAGAGTTTTAGTTCATTTGGAAAAACATACACCACATCTGGCAAGACTGGTATTCCTTTGATTAAAAACAATGAGCTACATTTTGGTCTGACTCCTGTTTTGCTAAAATTGTACAGCTGTTAAATATAATGCATGTGAGTATTAAATAGTGCTTTCTCTGTGCTCATGTGAGTGCATGCATGTGGGGAATAGGCAAGTCTTCCTGCCTTAAAAGACAAAAGAAAGCATTTGGGCTTGGGACAACATGAGAAGAACTTGGACAATTGGATAACTTTGTGAGTGAGAGAGAAGTTCTCTCTGCCGTGCTGTGAAGTGTGGCCAGCTATCCTTCAGCAGACTTGTCACACACAGAGGAAAAAACAACCCATTACTTTTTGCCTCAGCCATAATTTTTATCCGAACAAATACCTTTCACCAAATAGAATAACTGTTGATGCCGTTCTGTATGACCAGACCACAGAAATGTAGCCCTCAGAATCCATGCCTGACACCAGGCACTGCATCAGATAAGGACAATGCTGGTAGAAGGTGCCCCACATCTGCCTTAGAAACCTTGCGGCCCCACTGCAGCTCTTCCTGGCAGCAGTGAGCTCCAAAATAAACTATGCTGAACATGAGGAAAAATTCTCTAAGGTTGAGCAACACTCTGTGTCCATTGCAATCACATTCAACATCTGTCAGTGTCTTCAGCAGGCTACTGCAGTGCATCTTGCTGTAAGAGAAGCAGGGCTTGGGTTGCCTCTACCTCAGTCCTGCTTTGCTGGTCAGTTCCTCTTAGGTTGTCATCTCTACCAGCAAAGTGGCATTATGTTGGTATAATAAAAACAATCTCTTGAGGAAAACAACCTTTATCCTTAAAAGACCAGAATTTTCCAGCAAGAGCATTTATAACAGTGACCAGGAGAGCAGCACTGTTATGGCAAAACCTGTTTCCAGCCCCAGTGTGACTCAGCAGCATCGTGGACGTGCTTCAGATGGGGTAAAACCACAGGGAAAACATTAGGGCTATATCATATCACCCTCAGGCCAGCACTGAGAGGATAACCAGAGCAGTGCTAAAGTCCTATTGAAATGCAAATACAAGTCCCTATCCTTCCTGCAAGTAAGGATGTAGGCTGCCTCTTCTGCTCCCTGCTTTGCAGGCCACTACTTAATTTTTTTGTTTGAAATAAAGTCCAGGAAAACAGGGGGGCAAAATACTGCATAAAGATAGGCTCTCCTGGCTTTATTGTTCTGCACTTCCCAAGCCTGGGACATCATCAGAAAATACCAAATTGTGGACCTGGATGTCAGTATCAAAGTATGACCTTTTCAAAGAAACCAAGTTTCTAAGCCAAGAAACTTGGGAAATAAGCTGGGGGGAAAAAAATCACATCACATATGAACCTGCTTCATTTGAGGGTATCCTGTACTCAGAAGGGATATTTGTCCTCCTCTAAATCTCACTGCAATCAATCCTTAAATTACACTGAACACCTTAATTACAACATCTAACACAAATGTCAATTCTGTTAATCCTTTCTGTGTGCTCCAACTTCACAGAAATCTCACAGTAGTTATTATTATCATGGGCATATTCCACAGCACCCAATCACTTCTCATTGCATTCACACATCCAGAAATCTGCCTACCCCGGATCTCTGCAATGTTGCCATGAGCCTGCAGTAAAAAATACTGCACCCAACAGAAGACGAAAGCAAAATATTTAGGTCAGCTCAGAATAAATCAATTGAAATAAGACTCTGTTTGGCAGCCACATTAAAAAATAATAATAATAATTCTGAGGAAGAAAAAAGAAAAACCCCTAATGTCTTTGATTCTGCTGAGTCTGTGATGTGCTGCTTAGGTAAGTTGGTAACGCAGGTGTTTTGATGGAGAAACTAGGTCAAGTTTCTCTGAGACGTGGGCAAGGCCTCAGATGTCATTTAGCATCGTAGGAGTCTGTGGTACTTCCAGGCACTAATGTGAAGACAGGACACAGAGGCAGAGCCTTTTTTGTGGGGGTACAATAGCAGACAGTGCTAGAGGCTGGGGAAAAAAGTCTGTAGACCTTTAATTTGCATCTCTCTCCTCCCAGTCCCTGGGAAATCATCTGCTGAGAACTGAGGTGAGGTGCCCTCCCGAAAGAAGTAATTTGCATCTAGTACAGAGCTATAGAAAATGAAGGAGGCTTTCACTAGTTCTTTGTTTGGGTTTCATGTTTCACCTATTTAATCCAAAAAATAAGTGCAACATGTAAAGCATCACAGAGCCCACAGTGAGATGAAAAACAGCTGCTTCAACAGGAATCCAGACACGTCAGGCAGGGCACAGACCAGACAGGGCTACTGCCCTCACCAAGGGCATCTGCCTCTCCCCTGATGGGTAGCAGACCATCACGAGACCATCTGGGAACTGGGCCTGTTCTGCCAGGCCACAGGGCAGTACTAAGAATCCATCCCTGCCATCTTCAGCCCACCCAGAAATTACCCCACATCACCTCAAATGGGAAGGTGAGTCATTCTGAGAGCAGGAGAGGTCCTGGTGGTGTTTCCATCCGGATGCACATGCTGGCATGGCCAGAAAAAAAACACACTGGTTTCACACCACCACCTTCTCTGCTTTTCTCAGCTGTGACACCAGCCTACAGCATCCCAGCCATCAGACCAGACCACGAAGAAGTGGCATGTCACATGGTGGCACAGATATTAAATGTGCCCACACCACCAGTTCTCAAGGCAATGTGAGCTAGAGGACCCCAAGTGCTGGACTGTGACAATTAAAAGACTGAGAAGCAGACTGGCTGCCAGTCGAGCCAAAGAGCCTGCATATTGTGTCACTGCTGCTACCCCAGTGGTCTGCTGTTTCCAGTCCATTTCAGATGGCAATTGAAGGATCTGCTTTTGCTTTGGCAGCCTCTCCATTCACAGCTCTCTGACACAGCTCTGCTGGTGACAAAACATTTCCGGATAAAATCTTCTTCTTGACTCAACCCTCCTGACAGGAAAACAGAAGCAAGACCCTTCCCCGCATGCATGGCACATGACTCACCTTCTTTACAGATCTCTTTCCCAGACTGAGGAGAAACAAAACAAAAAAAAGGAAGTACAGCAAGAAGGAAACAACAAAACAACAGAAGCACATCAGAAAAGCAAGCAAGCACTGAAGTCATAAAAACAACTGTTAAAGACAGCTCTACAAATCTACAGTATTTTCACATGACATTATCAGGAAAAAGCTTTGGAAATACAGACAGCAGCTTGGTGTAGTAAGAGTTAGTGTTTGCAAGAGGACAGAGAATCCAGGACAGCATCCAGGAAACTGCTGTTAGTGTGGTATCTATCAGGCCACATTCACACAGACAACATCTTAGTGACCTGCAAAAAGCATTTGAGAGAGTGGGTGAATTTCCGAGCTTTGTGTCCCTGCAGCTTGTATCCTGATAGTCACTAAGTCAAACTCAGCTGAGTGCCCCTGCCAAGCCCCAGCTGACTGCCTGCAGCCCTCATGTGAGCAGCAGTCACAAAGAGCCACATCGCCCCAGTACTACTTCTGCCAGTGCATTAAAATTCTTCACCTGTTTTAGTCAAGCATTTATCTAGAAAGGAAGGGTGGGATTCATACAGACAAAGATAAATAAAATACAGAGAAGTGCATCTCAGGCCATCACTGAGCCTGCTCTAGCAAGGAATTGAGAAGAAGCAGCCCTTGGAGGCAATAATTCACCTCTGCCTAAAGCAGGCAGCAGATCTACAGGAGCTTGGAGGGCTGATATCTCCCTGTTGGGCATTCAGGTAGCCTCCCTGACAATGGAGGCCACCTGACAAGTTGCAGATGTTAAAAAGGAGATGATTTCCATTCCCACACACAGGTACATGCTGCAATATAGCTGGTCCAAGAGACCACTGACACCCAGGTCCAGGTTTGCTGATTCCCTGAATGAAGCCAACCACCAGATTTCCAATTAAATCCAGTTAAATCAAAGGCAGCAAAGAAATGGGGAAATTGAAACACGCTGCCCAACTGATCAGATTTGTTTTGTTTTCATAATTTCCTAACTCTTCTGACAAGGCTTTTGCATTATTTTATTTCTTGAAGCACTTTAATGAGGTTGGCATGAGACACCCACTCAAAATCTGACATGAAAAAAGCATGGATGAAAGAAACAAAGGTGGAAAGAGGCAGTTCAGAACAACAACAAAACGAAACCACCTTGGCAGCCCTAAGCTTTTCACAATTATGTTTGCAGATAAATTCCCTGGTCAGTTCTGGAGTGCTCAGTACACGGAAAGAGTCCTATTTATCCCATACCAGAATTAAGTTCAAATAAATGCCAGCTGTCCCTTATGTGAGGTCCTCCCTTCTTACTCCCTTTCTGAGGAGTCCATACTGAGCAAACTTGTCCCAGCTGCCATGCCACTGTGACCCTTTGGGAACCCCAGTAAGGGGAAGAGAGAAGACCTCTGGTAGCATTACAATAGCAGAATACCTTGTATTTATGTCCATGAAGAGAACTACTCACTAGACACCAGTCCCGCTCCCTGAAAGAGGCAACAGCTTTTCTTTTAATGCCACTCCCACCCGGTTTGTGCTGAAATCCAAATGCCTCCTCCTCCACCAGCTGAGCAGACAAACCACAGCCCAGACACTTTCTCTCTGTGTGTTTCAGTTTTCCTCCTATGAGAGGGGATAAGAAAATTACCCACCACTCAGAAATGTTGAAGCTGTAAGTCATTAATATAAATAAGTAGCTTAGAGATTCTTAGCCACAAAGGCCTCTGGAAACACTGGTGGAAATGCTTTGCATCTTGTTGCTGCACTTCGACTTTCCAAATTTCCCTATTGCATCCACCAATTCCAATAACTTGAGTTCTGAATTTTCTGACTTGGCAAATTGGAATCAGCTTTTCTCAATGATTCAGTGAGTAAAAATGTGCTCTTTGTCAGAGAGAGGAAATGGGGAGCAGCACTAGGCTATCTGTATGCTGCATGAATCAGCCACAGTTTGTGCACCTGCTGTGACTTACAGTCTGAATGCATTGACTGCACTCCGAGATGCTGGTGTTGCAAACAGATGGATTTTGTAAATCCTGTCAATGTTTCTGTGTGTAAAGGCTTCCCAGCAGAAAAGGATCATGTCCATGTGAGTATCAGATCCATTTACGCTTATAGATTTTAGAACAGTAGCTTCATTTTACTCAGGCTGGAGATATAAATAGATTCATCATAGAGTGGGCACCAGGTTGTGTTTGTGAGAATGGTGACTTTCAGGAAATTAAATTTTAAATTAGCTGCTCTTAGCTGTAAGAAGAGGAGAAATGTGTGCCTCTGGACACACCCTGACTCTGGAGGGCTCAATTCCACCATTCTCCTGCAAAATACACAGCTGGGAGATAACAAGGGGTGGGGGGCTGTGCCCACAAACAACTTGTTCTGCTCTATCTCAATCACAGGGGTTTATTCCAAAAAAGTTACTGGAATGTTTTGTTCTCGTAAGGTTTAAGCAACTTAGGGAGGGAGAAAATGCATAACTAATTTTCTATGTAAACTTCAGACTCTGACATGTACTCAACTCCCTTTGCTCAATGCAAGTGCAGTCGCCTTTTGCATGGGATGGGACCTGAGAAGTAAACAAGGGACTCAAGCTGGATAAAAACGGGAAAAGGGTCCTGGGACCTGCTGCTGTGAATACAGCAGAAAGGGAAGGGGAGACAGCAGAAGCACAGCCTGTGTATCAGCAGTTTACACATGAAATTGCTGAAAACTTGCTCTCACCTAGGCAATGAGGCTCCCACAGGGCAGGGCAGGGCACACGTGTGCCACACACCTGGCCATGCACGCCATCACCTTCCAAGTGCAGTGGCTGTTCTGGATTGACCAAAAATAGCAAAACAAGGCCAAAAAGAAAAAAAAAGAAGAAGAAGAAAAGAAACCAAAATAAAGAAAAGGTGGTGAAGGTTAGCATGCTTCAGCAATCGCAGCAGGATGCTCTTTTGTCACCCCGGGAAGCAGCCTCTCTTGGCTGCCTTAGCAGTGGGTTTAAGCATTGCTGTGGTTTGGGAGGAGAAGGTGAGAACTGCTAAAAATCTCACCCTTTGTTTTTGATGGAACCCTGACATCAGGAGGTACTGAGGTGTTCAGGCAGGGAGGTTACAGTAGGACTGTGACCCCACTGCCCGAGCTCTGAGATCAGCTGAAGGTGCAATTAGAAGTTGGTGTCCAAGAGGATGAACCCAGGTCTCTCTGAACCTGCCTTTGTTTAGGGCAATGTCATGACACTGTACTTCCCTGCATTGCTGCCATTATCAGTTATGGAATGCTAAAAACTCACTGCATACTGTAAAACCCTAGCTGCTGTTATAGGAATTTATTATGTGGGCAATTAACATAGGCAACCCCATTACCACTGATGGGATTTATCTGAGTAAATCTCACATCTGTTATTCTTCTACAAAAACAAGTGATCAACTTTTTGGCTTGGCCTAAGTTTCTGAAGATAAATGTCTCCCCTCTTATTACTAATAATACACAGCTTGTGGCCATGTGGCGTGAGTATAAACAAGCTGAACAAATGTCTAGTATGGGAAGGAATAAAATGTTAATGCAAAAAATTGATTCAGTGATCTCTTTGCAGGCAGTGAGATGGATATGTCATTGCCAGGCCAGACTATGTAATATAGTAACTGTGTGATTAGCTCTTAATGACTAGAGTTTATTTCTTTTCCTTCCCAATCATTAAAGCCACGTTTATCTGCTCAGAGAATATTGATAATTTCTGAATATATAGGCAAGCAAATTAGAAATCACAACAGCCTGCTCAGGCTCTGTTTTTATCTCTGCATTGACATGCAGCAGACCTTGGCAGAGAGAGGTGTCTTGGGCAGGGCAGAGCAGAGGAAAAGGAGCAAGGGAATGGGGCAATACCTGAGCTGTCAGGTCTTAGAACAAGACAACATCCAGAGGAAGATGACTGAGGCAATGCTGCTGTCAAATCTGGGGGTCAGCATCCAGCACAGCTGCTGAGCACACGGAGCAGGCCCCCACTTGCTGTGCACCACACAGAGCTCACACCCCTGAGCATTGAGGTTAACTGCATGAGCCTGCCGCAGCAAATCTCCACCTGGGCAAGACCCAAAACACTTCTCTGTCCATTCTTGGCCATAAAAGTCTTGTTTTTCGAGGTGGTTTCCTTATTCTCTCCCCCATTGCTTTCTGCATCCTTTCAGAAATTGCAAGGCAAGGCTGCCCTTCATGCAGAGAGCACCGTGGCTCTCTGCACCACATGTCCATATGCCTTTTAGCACAGCTAAATAGCATAGTTATTATTTTGCTTTTGATGATATCTGTAGCATTTCCCAGACCTAGGATTTTCAAAGGTGTTTAAGGGGGTTAGGGTCCTACCTACTGAAGTTTTACAGGAAGAAAGGATAGCTAATTCCTTTAGTTATGACTACTTGTAATAAAAGAGGCTCTCTACCCACAGTGTGCAGCAAAGATGCTCTCATGCATGCTGTGAACTGACCTGTGTGAGCACATTTATGTCCCTGCCACTTGGCCCAGGGCAAGATGTATGTAGGCTTAGTGCCAAAATTACTGCAGAGATGCTTATTCGTGTTCTGTGGGAGGAAAATCCCAAAACAGAACAAGCTACAGTTATAGATAAATATTCATCTGGCATTCAGGACAAAGGCACCTTGATGCATCTCGAGCTGGTTTCCATCTGTTAGTGACGATCCCAAGCTCCGTTACTGGAAGCAGAACCCAACCAGCTAATTTGTCCCTATTGCCTTATACCTCTAATGCCAGAACAGAAAGCCCATTCCCTACCCAGGTCTGCATTACCAGTCAAACTGTCTGCCTGACTGATGACCTTTATTATGAGTAGGAACAGTGCCAGGGCTTTGACTCTGCAGGCAAATGATGGCCACAAGTAGGAGGGCGGCATGGTCAAAGGGAGCTGGAGTCCATCCCTCTGGGTGTCTCCTTGCTAAGGGATGTTCCTGCTAATGTGCTCGGATGGACAAGCAGACCCTACCATATCAGCTGGAAGCAGTGTTTTCATGTATCTTAGATGTAAAAATTATGCTTGGCTCAAAGGAAAAACCTGTATTGGTAAATAAAACAAGTCAGGAGACTTTGCGTCTTCTTCAGGGCAGCTTAAGGACAGCTCTCTCCCACTGAACTCTGCACCCCCAAACCAGAACAGCTTCATTCTCTCTACCTGCTGACCACTGCTGTCCTCACAGCTATGCCACAGCATCTGTGGCAACAATAGTTGGGACAGGCCAAAAGCCTTGAGGGATTAATAATTAAAAGGAGGGTCTTCAGCTTGTGCCCTGGCCCTGTTTTTCTATGTGTAGCCAAAGGGGATGACTCAGGAGTCAAGCCCTTTGGACTAGGGAGTCCAAAGCTGACTTTTCTCAGTGCTGTGGGTTGTACTGAGTCTATGAGTCTAAACTGGGAATTCCCCAAGGGCCCTGAATTCCCATGTAATTAGTAAGGAAGGCTGGAGACAGCAGGCTGTCCTGCTTACAGCCCATTTCCACTGGACAGGCAGTGGGCCCGGATGGCTGATTTTGATATAAAACATGTTTTCTGGTTTTGCTGCTCCCTCCCTGATGTTCATGTGTTTGCTTCACCCGGCTATGGCTGCCTCCTTGTTGCACCCTGACTGTGGCCGTGACTCCCGATGACTCACAGTACAGCCCTAAATGTGGGGTTCAATACCTGAGTGTGAGCCAACACACCCCCACAGAGCAGTACCAATCAGTAAAACAAAACGGGGGACATGGCAAGGAAAAGGCATAGAAATCTCCCTAAATCCAACTTCAGAAAACTGGAAAATAACCTACCGGAGTCACTTTATTTCTGGGTTTGTATTTCCGATTGATACTACTGTAGGTGGACATGTAAAAAATTGTAGGTGTCCTGCTGAATTAAATTTGGAGGCAACTGATGATGTCGTTCTACAGTATAAATAGTGCTTGCTTAAAGCAGTCGAATTCATTTTTATAATGCCTTTTTTTTTTTTTCTCCCCAATGAAATCCTGGTGCCAAGCCCAATAAATTGGTAGAAGAACTCCCACTCACTTCAGTAAATTTTGGATCAGATCCTGCAGGATTAGCATACATGAGCTTTACAGAGCAAGGACTTGCAGGCAGCAGTAACAGATTGATGAGACCATTTCTGTGACCGTGCATTTGCCGACAGGGGTTAAGTTTCCACAGCCAAGCACTAACAGACTTAAACCATCATCTTAATAGCTTGTGCATCCATTATATTGAAAGTGAAATGAGCACATCTGGGTGCCTGGACATGAGAGTGATTAATACAGGGGAAAATAAAGGCAGACAACTTAGTGGGTAAAGTGAAAAGGATGGGACTGTTGTTCAAAGAGTCATGCTCAAACACAGGGATCTGATGAGTGGTATGTGCTCTTTTACAAACATGCTATACTGACACATGAGCCCAGTGCTTGATTCCCACCTGGGCACCTCTGTCAAAGCTGTGCTGCTGGCACAGAAGGGCAGTTCCTGCTCCCTTTGGTAGGAGCTGCCCATACATGATGGAGAGAACGGTGTGAGCAGTAGGGCCCCAGTTGAAACTCTTAACATGAGGAAATTGGGGGTTAAGTCTAACAACTGACTGCATGCTCAGAGAGAGGGTTTAAATAAACATGCTTCGGTGAGGGGACAGGCGATATGTTTGGAAATCTAGGCAGTCTCTTTCTGCCGTCTGTGTTTTGTTTCTGAATCCAGTGCTATGATAATGAATAAGCTGTTTGCTCTTTCAACTGCACACCACATGACAGCTAGTTTCCATCCAAAATCTTTGGCCCCTGCTTGTAAATTGATCCTGTAAAGTTAACTCCTTTGTTCAAGAGGTTAAGTATGTGATGTATCAATTGGGCTTTTTGCGTAAAACCTACAGAGCAATGCACTTACTGAGCCATATGTGTATTGCAGAATAATTTGCAGTAAAGGTATGTGGAGGAGCAAAGATGGATCGTACAAAAAAAATGTAGGCTTCAGTTCAAGAAAGTATCCATTTAGAACAGCAGAATTGAAGCATATGCTTAACTCCCACTGAAATATGTTTTCTAATCACATGTTTCAGGTTAAGCATGTGGTTAATACTTGCCCCAATAGGGAGGGATTTAGACATATGTTTAAAACCCCTGAACTCGGGCAGGGGTTACAGAAGGGCCTCTGGAGTCTGGACTGACCAGACTAGGAATCCAAACTTGCACCCAGTCTCTATCAAATGTGCCAGGGAGATGCACATGGGAAGAAAAAGTCAGAAGAAAACAGCAAGATTACTTGGAGACATGTCAGAAGGGCAGAAATACAAGCTCAATTTGATCCCAACCACAAAATACTGCAATGGCACCTCCCCAAGATGCAGCAGCACAGCCAGGAGCTGATGACACGTTGGGCTTCACCACTCCTATATGGGCACCCTGCTTACAGGCAAGTGGATGCTGAAGAAACCAGCCCTGGACTCACAAAATCCATTTGTTGTTTTGACTCATGCTTGAGGCACGATTTTTGGGCTATATTCTCACTGTAACACATTGACTCTAGTATCTGTCCCAACCTCCCATGTAACAGTAGAGAACTAGGAAATCTCTCAGATCTGGGAGGCCACAGAAGTCCCTCTTGTAGATGGAAAAGTACCTACATCCTGTATCCTGGTTGCTGGTGCTATGAAAATGTTCCAGGGAGCAAAAAGGGCTCCTGTAAAAGTAATTCTACCACCACGGAGAATTTAGAGAAAACCATGAGGGAAAAAGGAATCTTTCCCGCAGGACACAGGGCCATCTTTGCATTGTCTTCTTTGTTGACATCAACATTGCCTAGGTAGAATGATGTCTCCTCTGACATCTTAATCCCTGCCGCCTACCCTGCTGGCAGTGGGATCATATGCATCTTTGGCAACAGGCAATTGGCATTTTCAAAACATGTTAAATTCTTCCCTTCTGCTGCAGTGCATCTGGACATGGAACATACTGGCAGCCTTGCTCAGTGTTATCATTTTATTAGAAACTCTTGAAGAAGCATATTTGTCTTATCCCTTCAGCTTTTTGTTATTTCTCTCTGGTAGCAAGAACCAACAGCCAGCAAGGTACTTTCCAAAGAAAACAGAGGCACAGCCTCTGCCTTGCAGAGCCATCAATCCCTTTAAGGTCCTCTGCAGTGTTGTGAAATAAGAGAATCAGAAACCTAACCCCACTGTTGTGAAAATGTAAAGGTACTTTTAATATTTCTCTTTTCTGTGCAGTTGTGTGTGTGTGTGCAAGTGTGTTTAACCTTCATCTCTTTAACAAGGAGATTTATTTTTCAGTTGTAGATGGGTAGACTGGGAAAAGAAGTGTTCTCCTTGATTTCCCTGCCTTAATCCTGTTCCTGCTCCAAGGTGAAGCATCACATCAGCTGTGCTGTTAAATGCCTAATATGCTTTTCCTCCTTGGGGACCCTGGGAACAATCAATTTCTATGGATGTCCCAGCAAAGCTTGGAACAGCACAGGCTCAAAGGGTTTGCTTGGATTTCAGGAGCACAGTCAGCCTCTTGTTTGATCTAAACTGGTGGAGCTCTGCCACCTTCCTCAGAGCTTTGCCAGCTCATACCAGGTGGGGATCTGGCCCTCGGCCTTTATTAATTATCACACGCACTCGGAGATGAAAAATACATTTATCACAAAGCAGGGAGAAACCCATCAGCTGCACAAGCTGCCAAAAGGGAAGGTGTTTGCTCAGCTTGGCTCAAAGGGGCATTGCCTCAGTGGCACTGGTCACATATCTGCCAGGAGCAGGGAAGTGCTCACTGACAGTAACCAGCAGCGACACAGTGCCAGACAGTGCTTTAGAGTTCCTCCCTGCCCTACTTTTCTGATGTCTGTTATTTAACAAGGAATCAGGTCTTCCCTTTTGGTACAAACTATGCCAGGCAAGGCCAGGCAATGTCTTGCAGGAGCAGAGGGCTCAGTGCGCTGTGTGGCTCAGTTCAGACAGGATTTTGAGGATAAATTTGGGCTTCAGGGGGTTGCAGTTATGAAGGGGGTGACCAGGAGCAACCAGTGGAGTAGGGCTACATGCAGTGATGATGGTGGATGAATTCATAGCAGCTGACTTTCCCAGGGCATTTATCTGCCTGATTTGGGAGTTTCACAGGGATTAGGGAAGGATTTGTCAGACTGCAGTGCCAAACCTGTGTTTATCCACAGAAGCCTCTTGATTTTTTTAATTGTGTCAGAGATTTCTAGCTGGCATCTCTCTCCAAACCTGGCCAGTCAGTGGAAATGGAAGATTTATGCCCAGCCTTTGTTTTAGGGCTGAGGGGAAGCAAGGGGAGGGCTGAGCTTTCTTTTATCTGACTTTAAAGAGATACCCCCTCCTCTTCATCTGCTTCCAGCTCATCCTCCTGGCTGGCAGACATAGGGACTTTTCTGCCAGGGCTGGGGAGGGATGGGGGAGCCAACAATGGCTCTCTTGGTGTGAGAGGATCAGTAAGAACACAAGGCCTCCTCAGATGCACACGTGCCTTTCTGTTGACTGCTGTGGGAGTTGCCTGCATATTTTAGGAGACAATTAGGTTGATGCTGTGTACACTGCCTATTCACTCTTCATTTCCAACCCTGGGGAGCAGGAGGAATGATTTATTAGGGAGACAGGCTTAATGTCTTCTGGCTTTGGTCAGCTGTGATGTGAAAATAGCCTCATTGAAGGCAATTAGTATCAAACCCTAATTAAAAACAAAATCTTTCATTGGTTTCCTCACAGACAGCTACTGCACTGGAGCACAGTCTTGCAGGGGGAGGGTGAAGACAGTGGGAGAGGAGATGGGGAGTGGTGGGGAAAAGGCAGGAGCACAGCACAGAGTACCCAGAGGTGGCTCATTACCCCAAGCTCCCAATCACACTAAGGGCAAGTGTGGGCACTGCTCGGGAGCACTCAGCCCCTCACAGAGGATGGCCCAGCAAGGGGAAAGTCTCTGTCTGGTTCTGCTGTGACTGTGCAATGATCTGAAAGGCTCATGAGAGATGGTTTGTGTCGGCTGGTGCATATCCAGACAGTTCAAGAGAGACTAGCGCCACTCTCCATGACAAATCCTCACTAATCCTCCAAAAGCAGAAGCAAAAACTAAACAAGTGATGCTGCCTGAGCTTGCAAACAGGCTCAGGTGACGTTGTTTGACCTTTGGTTCCTGCTCAAATGGGGCTGGCTAAACCCCAGCACTCCCACAAGGTTTGCACCAGCAGAAAGCGTGTGTTCCACAGGTGCCAGAAAGAGCTGCTCACCCCTTTTCAGTGGCTTTGCCTGCCAGACTTTATGTCCTTGCTGCTGCCCTGAAGCACAGCATGGAGCCCCACAATAGCTCTCTCATAGAAAATGTGCTCATCCTGCCCTTGCACTTGGACCTCTGTCAGGTTCATTTAGTGAAACTGATTGAAACCATTGCAGAGAGGGTGTTCTGTGCCTTTCCACTGAAATGTGCCCTCTTTTGGTGTCCCAACCCAAGCCAGAGGCTCCAGAATGGGAAATCATGTGTGAGTGACAGGGAAGCCCTTGTGAGGCTGGATTATGTCCCCAGTCCCTGTTAGCCATGTGGTGGGGGTGTTGCCCATGCCCACCTGCAAGCAATGCCCTGCCAGGGCTTCTCATTAGATGTGCTCCAGGGGATACATACATGCCAGGAGACACAGCAGCTGCACCTTTGCCTATGACTCTTCTCTGGCACTGAGGCCAAGCAGTTTAGAATAGCCTGCACCTGTACTTCTAAGTTTTTTTGCTCTCCAGAACAGTGTAATCTCTTCTAAATTGCTTACTAAGAGAGGTGGCTGACCCATGCTAGTTCCTGTGATGGGAACTTTTCTAACAATATAACAGTGCAGACAAGTTCCAGGGCTTTGGAAAACCCCTTAGCAGTATTTAATTGATCCGTCAAAACAGAGATTAGATATCTTCAGTAAATTCAGGTTAACAGAGGACTTCTGTGATGGAAAGAGCTATTCCAAAGCACCAACGGTGTGGGCAAACTTTGTAGTGCTGGTGCTCTGGGAAAAGCAATCACTGCTTGATCTGAAGTCATTACTAATCTGAGCATGAGTCTATTCAGCAAGTTCATATCCGCCGCAGCGAGCAGCTGTGGAGCTCTCGGTGCAGGCCTGCCCATCTGCTGAGCATCACCCTGTGCCACCCACCTTCCCACCCCAGCCCGGCTTCCTACAGTGAGGAAGGAGACAGAGGTGGGGACCACAGGTGTTTCCAGCACAGCCCCCTGGGATGCAGCAATGCCTCGGCCTCCCGCCAGTGGTGTCAGCGAGGGGATGTGCTGGTGCTCATGATGTCTCCTTCCACACTTCCCACTTGCTGTGCCTGCACCCCTGCCTTCAGACCCGTCACACACGGGACCTGTCAACAGCCTGAACAGAAGGCCAAAGCAAAGCTTGTTCACAAACATTACAAATTGCTTCTTGTACTAAAAAACAGACTATTCCAAACACTAGAGAAATTTGGATCTGTAGTCCACTCCTTGGACTTATTTAGAGCTTTATTAAAATTAAATATATATCAATTAATTATGCATATGCCTCATCACAGCTTAATAAATCAGATAACACATTGCAGTCAATTAAACCAACCATATTTCAGTAAACCTCACTGTACAGTGTGTGGTTCTGTATGCAGCAATGCATACAGGGGTAAGAGAAACTCGCTGACGAGTCTGTACTGAAGCATGTTGATCCCACTTGGTTCTGGTAAGATTTTCATATAAAGAAGAGGTTTCATCTGGGATAGAGTTCATCTTCTTCTTTGTAGCTGGTGCAGAGCTGTGTTTTGGAGTCAGTATGAGGATAACCTCGATAAAGCACTGATTTTTTCGTTGATGCAAAGCAGTGCTTGCCCTGAGTCAAGCAATTCTCAGTGTCCCATTCTGTCAGGGAGCAAGTGCACAGGAAGCCAGGAGGGAGCATGGCCAGAACAGCTGATCTGAACTGGCCAAAGGTATATTCCACACCATAGAATGTCATGCTTAGTGTATAAACTGGGGGGAGCTGGCTGAGAGGAGTCGATTGCTGCTCAGGGTCAGTAGGTGGTCAGCAATTGTATTGTACATCACCTGTCTTTCTTGGGTTTTACTCCTCTCTTTTTGTTATCTCTCTTTTCAATATTAATTTTGTTTTACTTTATTTTGATTATTAAACTGTTCTTATCTCAACCCAGGGGTTTTAACTTTCTCTTATTCTTCTCCCCATCCCATCAGGGGTAGTGGGTTAGTAACAGAATGGCTGTATAGTACTTAGTTGCAGTCTAGGGTTAAACCATGACACTTCCTTATCTGAGGTTTCAATAAAACTTGGGTTTCTGTTCCTAAAATGAACTGATGTGTGCTATAATCTGTCCAGTTTATTCTGAGATGTTTTTTCACCTCAGGTCTCCCTGCATCATGATGAATCATTTCCCCAGAATTATGTGCAGATATTTAAAATGCATGCCTGGCGTATTTTAAAAACAGAGCTAATTGTCAGTTTTGGACTCCTTTTGCACAGTCTACCAAGAAGATTTTGAAGATTAACTGTTTAATTCGATAGCCAGGATTAGATCTTCAGCTGTATAAACTGGGGCAATCTCACTGCATATTTCCATATATGATCCTTATCTCACTTGTGCATACGTCTTCAGCCTTAAGGTACACTCACTTCTTCTGCATCCTAAAAGAAATCCAGTGGGTGGAATAATGTGTTATGTATCCTAGTAGGGGGAAGATGCTGTCATAGCACCTGCCCTTGGGCCCATTGAAGGCAGTGAAAAGCTACACTTTGATTTTAGGATCAGGCCTAAGACTGGCACTGCTTAAGCAAGTAATTTACTTCCACCATATGCCTCATTTTGAGTAACTTCAACAAGACTCAGAAGTGAGATTTTCCAGAGACTGATTTGAGGCCATGGTGAACAGGTTGCTGAAGCAGAGCCTGGCTGAGGTAGTTTCATTTTCAGAAACTGGAATGGGGGGATACTGCTACAGACGTTCCAGGGAGGATGCTCTCACTGTCACTCAGTCCATCACATGCCAGAGCCAAAGCTCTCAGATGTTGCAATTAACCTGCCACAGTCCCTACAGAAAAGTCCTTCACAGCTTAATAGGAAGTTCCAGCTTTGCTAATGCCTATTTTGGGGCTTTTTAATAGTTTAATTTTAACAGGAAATTACATATAAAATGTTGTAGAAGAGACAGGAAATCTGCTCGGTTTCAAGGGGTAGTTCTGATTTTTTTCTACAGTCCCCCATCCTTGAAGATCTTCATGATTTCACCAATGTTAAATTCTACAGGAATTTTCCAAAGAGGAAATCTGTCATTTATTTTCCTTGCAGTTCTGACTGAGCAAATACAGACAAAATAAAGTTTACTGTGGCACAAGGGAGACTTGAATTTGAAGTCATTTTTCAATTGCTTGACGTTGCAAATACCTGGAGCTGTGACTGATACCTCATGCCCTACAGCTGAGTATGTTGTTTGAAAAATCCTGTTACATGAGAAAATGAGAAGGGGAAAGTATATTACTCAAAGTTTTACACTTTTGCAGGTTTTTTTTTTTAATTATTATTTCTTCCTCTATCTGCCTTGATTTTGAGAAGCTGACTCACTAAAAGTCAAAAGAGAGCTGTATCCCTAGAATTATCACATCTAGTTCAAACTGGATCCTGAACCACGTGTTTCCTTCAAGCCCCACAGTGTTTGAGATTCAAGGTTGTGATTCAAGTATATCTTCCTAGTGAAGACTAATTACATCTGGGTTTCCTTGAACCTTCAGAGACCTCAAAGGCTGCAGAGAAACCAGGAGAGTCAGATCTATAAATGAAGAAAGAACACACTGGTACATGTATATCTTCATATACCCAGTTCATACATGCAAGAACAGGATGATTGAGTATTTGCATATGCCTTTGTTTAATTGGAAGACTAATTATCCAGGTACAGATTTTTAAAAAGAATGGAGAAAGAGGGCTGAAAAGAGGTAGAAAAGTGGATTATGTCATCTTACTTGATCTATGTTCCTGCATCCCAAATACCTACGCTGTCTCCTTTTTAGTGTTGGATTCCATCTACTACTGCCATTCAGGCATGTTTTCATGCACACACAGGTGTTGTTTTAGAATCACTGAATCATTAAGGTTGGAAAAATCCTTTAAGATCACCAAGTCCAACCATCAACCTAGTACCACCACCATGTTCATCATTAAATTGTGTCCTTAAGTGCCATATCCACATATTTTTTTAACATTTCCAGGGACAATAACTCCGCCACTTCCCTATTCCAATGCTTTACAACCCTTTCCATGGTATTTTTTTCCCTATTATCCAATTTAAACCTCCCTTGGTGTAACTTGAGGCCATTTCCTGTCATCCTCACATTGGTGTGTTATACAAGTCCAAACACCCATGTGTTATCTAGATGCATCCAGCACTGAAACTTGAGCCCTACTATCAAAGCCGATTGATAACGATAAAAAACATAAAAATCAGATTCAAGAGGATATTTTATGTCTTGAGTTATCATAGTACAGGGAACCATCCACAATTTTCAAGTGGCTGCTGCAAAATCCATGTTTTTATTCAATACCCTGGAAGGCTCAAGTCTGCAGCTAATATTTCTTTTCCAATTTTTGCTGTAAACAGATAAAATATATTTTTAGATCTTTGTGCTAAGTGCCCTACCTAGAGAGAGAAAGGTATTTCCACTGCGCTGCAAGACCATTACATTTATTTGCACAATTCACTTAACTCTGGCCCATGATATTGCCAGAAGCCCTTGATGGAATTACAGTTCCATAATTATAGCTTTATAAATTACAGCCCTTAATAGCTTTAGGGCTGGATTCTTGCTTGCAGTAAATCATCAGGGCTTCATTGATTTTATTGAAGTATATGGAGGTATGTCAACTTATACCAGCTGAAACCTGAGGTGAGATCTTCACCCTTTGAAGTCATTGGGAGTTCTGCCATCAGCTTAAAGGCAACCAGAAATTAACCCTTGCTCCTCATTTTTCATAACCACTTTGCTACCATGAACTGCACTGAAACAATAAAATGTTGAAGCTAATGCTATCACAAACCAAGATGCTGCTGCTAATTAAAATCTATCATTATCACTCATACTCTAAAAGGCTGGGCACTAAAAGGTTTGATTCCGTACCACTCTGCACCTTAGACTCCCTTTGTATAGACCATCCTCAACTCCTGCTAATACACTAATACATTTTTATGGATGTTCTTAAATATGCACACATAAATTTAAAGTTTCAGAGTATGTTACTGTGCACTCTCAGCTAATTTACTGTTCATATATGAGCCTCAGTGAGAGGAACAGATAAATAACTGGAAGACATCCAGCATTTTAAATGGCCAGCAAATTGATGGACAAATTCACTCAGGCTCCTCTGGTAACCTTCACAGCCTTTCGCTAAGAAGCCAGACTGGGAGAGGAGCATGGGGAAAAGAATTACACTGGGGCAAACAATATAATATTCATATATAAGTAGTGAAAGTCACTCACTGCCACGGGTCAGATTTGACCTAGTATTGATCACTAGGGATGGCTACAACTATCAGTCACTTAAAGAATAAGTATAACACATTGTCAAGTCTTTCCCACTAAAATATATATATATAGCACTTACATAGCGTCAATGGATTTTAATGGCCATAATACTTTTGTAAGCTTAGATTTGGATATATACATTTTCAATTATGGAAGCTACTGAAAGTTTCGGTCCAAAACAACCATCGATTTCTTTTTTTGGCAACTGAAATGTGCATGTCTCTGCTTTGCCCAAAGTCAATTTTGGCAGGCACATCAGAGATCAGCAGTTCCTAAGTCTGAGCAGTGAACTTTTGATTACAGCTTATTGCCCTCCAAATGTAATTCCTTTAAAAATCAAAACAGGTCCTCCAGAGGAGGATTATTAGGGGTCTGGTAAGGATAGAGCAGCACAGGCCCAAATTTACCAGCAGATGAGGCGGCTGCAGCGTAGGCGAAAGAAGGCATAAAATGTTTATCCCTTTAAGCCACAGTGACCGATGAAGGGTAAGCTGGAGGGAATGCTCTCCAGAAACCTCTCCTGCACTGCACTGCTCCAGTTTTCTTTTCCTCTCTGCTTGTGGTTACAACTGTATTATTTGTCCCTCCACTAAGATAACTTTCCCACATTTGAATCCGTTATGACAAATTTACCGGGTTCATCCAGAAAAACACTCTCTGTTGCTTCTTGATAAGCTCCACCACAGAAAGATAAAGGCAGGCTGGTGAAACACTGAGCTGCTCATAACTATGGAATCCATGGCCAAGGGACTGGCAGGTGATGAGGAAGCTCCCGCTCCAGGGTGGGCTGTGCTTTCCTCAGCAGCCTGTGGCAGCTGGAACACCCTTTCAGCTCTGACACACCAAAGGTATCATTTGGGAACAAGGCCAACTTCAACTTGTGCCTGGACAGTGACAAACAAAAAGCAAAAAAGTCAGGAAAATGGCAGAGTGCTGCAGCCAAACCATTTCCAAGGAGCGGATAACTGAGAAGTTAAAAACACTTAGCCAGATACTTGCAAGTGGACGACTCAGCTGAGAGGGTGATGTGCTGATGCCAGAAACTGCCTTGCAAGAGTAGAGTGGCTTCATCACAACAGGCAGCTGGAATCCTTTCAGGGCCAGAGCAGCACAATGCAATGACAGGGAGGAGTCCACTCCAGCATACACTCCTGAACCCACATGCTTTCTTGACAACTAAGCCCTAAAAATAACATGCTGTATCAAAAATGAAGTGATAAAGTCTATCCAGGGTTTTTTTTTCCTCCACCATTGCTTGAAGCATGTTGTAAGCAGTTTCATCTCAGTCATTCAGCACTAACAGATGCCTCTGCTCCTTGCACTGATGGTGGAGAGCAAAGTTTTCACACAGGGAACACAGTTAGTCCAAACTACCTGCAAGTCAGTGATGAATACGGCCCCAGGGACCATGTTTTTCTGGGTACAGCACATTAACAGAGCATTAACCAGGAGAACGTTAATTACACATTGTCGCTGCTGCTCACCCAAAAGGAATTCAGCCTGGCAAAACATGATCATGAAAAAGAAGGCATTTGGAACGGATCAGTGTGTGTGTGTGACATATATAAATGCCATTTGCACCCTGCCTAGGAAGGCTCCACAAGCTGCCAAGGACTCTGCAGCGCCATCAAGCACACCCTCAGATGATGGTCCAGTGACTCTGCACTCCACTTAATGAGCACTGACAGGAAGATTAGAACAAAAACCAAAGTACCCTCTGGTAACATTTCTAGATATAAAACCTCATTTTCTGGTGAGTTTTAAGCTCTATTTTTCTCTTAATAATTCTGTTTTAAGGCAGACTTCAACATTCCAGTGACTGTGGGCCAAGACATCTGGGTCTCTGAGGTTAGGATGTGCTGTGAGGACACAGTTCCCTGATTCTCTGCCCAGTTTCATCCCCTGAGTCTCCCAATCTGCTCAAATCCACACTGTCCCCAGGGTCCACGAGCCAGATGGGGACAAGCCAGCGCAGCACACCCCGGGCACTCAGCTTGCACCCATCCACCCCTCGGGGAAGGAGACCAGGAGGTCCATTTTGCCACATCTAGGTCTGCTGGAGATGCCACAGTGTAGGGAAGACAGTACCAAAGAGTCAGATCAGGTCCTCTCAGTTACAGAGAATTACATTTGGTTTTTATTCAGACCAGTGTTTAGTGGAATACTGATCATCCATCTTCAGGGGACTCTGAATGAAAGCATACCTGTCACCACCACCATTACCAAATCGCTGTTCAGACGAGCAAAGTGACCTGTGTTTTAAAATCTATACCAGAGTTACATTCAGCAGCTGTTTCTGTTACCCAGACGCTCTGCAGTTAATGTATGCACACACACGGGGCACAGCCTGGTGCGAGTGAGCGTGCGGCTGTGGGTGAAAGCCCCCCTGCTTTATAAATTGTGCACAATCATCCTTAATCTTTGCAAAATACAAAGTACAGTTTGCTCTCTGTTGCCTGTTCTGCACAGCCTTTTCATTACAGAAACATCTGTTAGAAGTGCTTTAGCTAAGGGCTCGTCAGAGTTTCCATTATAAACCCCCATATTCAAGGGGTTACTGCAACTCAGCCATAAAAAGTTGCTCCAGGCTCAAACTTGGCATAAAAGGTCTCCAGTGGGAGAATTATTTTTTTTCTAAACCTAAAATGTTAAAATACATGCAGTTAAACAAAAGAAATTCACTTTCTATCAGAGACTGCCTCTCCCAATTCTCTATGTGTCGGACCTACTTACATGCACTAACATTGTGTATGAGCCCTTAAAAGCAAGATATTGATTAATTCATTCATTAAGCTATTTGTTAAAATAAAGTCACTAATTTCACAGCCTTACGTGTTCATTTAAATATAAGTGGCCAGGTGATTTCAGAGAAAAAAGCAGCAATCACAGAGAAAATAAATTATCCATCTATATAAAAAGCAAGGGGGAGGGCAGCACTTTTAGGTCCTATTTTCATCCAGGGCTTTAACTAACTTTTCTCTTGCAGACAATGGGTTTACCCTTGGGCTGACAGTAGGATCCAATGTCCAAAATGACCTGAGGGCAAGTAGAGAGGATACTTCTTTTCAGAGGCAGCCTGCTCCAGAAGGATGGTGGAGATTAGCAGAAAGATGTTAAGCAGGAGGAAATATGCTTGTTTAGAGAAGATAAGCAGGGGTGGTGGGTGTGTGTGTTTCACTGTACTGTACTGATCAAGGCAATTAAGGTGATCCACTGATCCTGAAGCAGTGGTAGATGCAAAAATCCTCCATGCAGCCTGGGGATGATGAAGAAGAGGCAGAAACCACAGGAGAGTTCAATTTAGGAAAGTCTGGTTTGCAGGAAAAGAAAGATGAAGCAAGGCTAAAACCCAGGAGACCTTTGAATTGAAGGAGGGCTCATTTTTCAGGTTTGAGGGTACGAGCAGTGCTGATGTTCAGCAAGGCAGCCCTTGGGTATAGAATGAGCAAAACTCTTGTTACACCATTAATTGCGCTGCCCCCGGCAGCTGCAGCAACAGACCTTACTGCTGATCCTGCAGGAATTTAAGCCCATGAGTAATCCCATTTAAATTAATGGGATTATGCTTCTGAAGTGTAGAGTTAAGCATATGTGTATTCAGTTGCTAGAACTGGCCTGGGGCAACAAGCAGGCTCGAAGAGTGCCCTGCCTGCAATGCTGATGCTCTTTGTGTGCCATCCCGGTGTCTACTGTTCTTCCATCCATCCACTGGGGAGAAAGGCTACAGATTGAGCTGTAAGGTCTCTAAGGAAAACCCCCAGACTGAGGGAAGTCACACACTGATTCACCATTGACTGAGTGCCACTATTGAGTGGCATCATTTTCTCTGGGTCAGTCCTGAAAACCAGTCTCAGCACAGCTTTGAGATGGGAAACTACTGCTGGATGTGCAGTCCCTTGGAGGAGATGGAAAACAAACATCCGTCTGGTGACCGCCATGCAAGGTCTCAGCAGCTCTCTAGGAGAGTTCCTTTTTTCACCCTGGTGTTTCTGGCCAAGATCCAACTGCTGTAATTCCAGTTTTCTAGTTCACCCTCCCAGCATGGGCTCCTGCTCTCTTGTGGCCTTGGTTGCATTTCTGAACACCAACAAGCAGCTGCTGGAGCTCTGATGGGTGAGGGACAATGTCTCTGTACACACAGTACATGACCCAGACACCCCCAGAGAATGAGCATGATGTGAAGAAAAAACACCGCCTCCTTCACTTGCACTGAGAAACTCTGTTTTATATTAAAATCAGGCATTGCTCAGCATGATTGACTACAGCAAAGTGACTCTCCAGCCTTTGCTGACATTGGAACAACTCAAAATTTCACTACATGCAAATCTTCCCTTTAATCCCCTCAAAAGCTTCAGCTCTAACAGTGAGCTCAGGGAAAAGCTGTGAACATGGTGTGGTATCTTATGTGAGTAATGCACGTTACATCCTGCCTATGGCCATAAGAGGAAAATTTCTCCACTGCATCTTGCTATCAGCATGCAGCATGCTTGAGAAGCTCCTGATTCTTGGGCCTTGGCCAATCTCCTCCAGAGCTCTGGAGTCAACACTGCCATCACCTGATGCCTTGTGACACACCCCCTCTTGTGCATCAGGAGCTCCTAGAAAGGAGAAGCTCAGACAAGGAATCAGTCACTTAAGTCATAGGTCATCTGAAGTGAAGGGTACCCATGGCTTCCTTCCTTTTTCCTGTTTTTTCAACTTTCTTCTAAGGCAGTGGCCACCACATTTCTTAGACAAAGATCACTGAGATGATCCCTCCTCATATTATTAATTACTATTATTATAAAAATGCAGAAGTCCTCTCAATTAGAAAAAATCTCCCAAATGTAAGATCTTTGACTGAATTGCTCCCCAAAAATTCAGTTTTCCACTTTTATGTGAACCATGCAGATACATGTTTTGAATGGTTCAAAAACTCTTCTTGAAAACATAAACAAATATTAAAAATCTGACAACAAAAGCTGACATTAAGTTGCTAGAAAGCTGGGACAGACATCAGCTAATTGGAATTTCCTGCTGCTACTATGTGTATCTCTACCTTTAATGACTGTCATATTATTTTCTTATCCCTGATTGTCCTCCATGTCATGATATGAGCAGACATCAGACAGGTCCTAAAGAAGCCTTTGAGAACAAAACAGCTTTTAAAGATTCACCTTTGCAGTAAGATGAGAACAACATTCAGAAAAGTTATACACTGTTCTATCTATTAAAATACTCTTCCTGTGCAGTTATAGTTAATGTCAACTCTATGTATGATTCCATTTTGGAATTTCCAACATGCTCATCTTTACAAGTCCAAGAAAAAAAGCGCTCCTTTTCTTTGCATATTCTTTACATGAAAATGCTGAAAATCATATATTTAAAATGAATGGGGATTGATGTGAGTCTGATACTTTAACAAGAAACAATCTGGTATTTCCATAAGCAATTAGACTATGTTAATAGTCTACAATCTATCATTCCATGAAATGACAGAAGCAACTTCTTAACTATATATAAGTGTCAGGAGTTTTGTTAATGTTTTTCCTTTAGAGAAAAGATAACTCGTGTTTCCATCTGGATCCAACTCAGCTGTTGTGAAACAGCAGCATCAGCATCCAGAACAGCAGAAACAGCAGAGAGTCAGAGTTCAGGTCCCAGTGCCATCCTGTTGTTTCTGCAAGAACAAGGCAAATGACCCTGGAAAATTACAGCAGAATGCATCGGGGAAAGGTGTTATCCCTGGCTGTAAAGCTCTCTCTGAAGTGATTACTCAGGGTGACTTGTCTTTCTTTTATTTTGCTTTGTGATCCTGTTAGTGCTTTGCATGTTACAATGAAACTTCACATTAGAAAAGGACTGGGATGGAGACTCCCTTGCTGTGGTTCACGGTGCACTGGTGAGCTCACTGTGCCTTCATTATTCTGGCTTTCATCCTGGACTTCATCTGAGAGGCAAGGAGCCAAGAGAGGAGATAAACAACAAAAGCAGAACCCATGGTCAACTTTTACAGGAAAGCCAATGCCCATATTCCTCTAAAGACCTCTTAAAAAGAGGCACAAATGCTTTTTCAGTATGGTTTTCCATGTAATGTAAATTACCACAGGGATGTTACACAATGGCTTGGAGGATAAGTGCCCGTGAGGCAATTTCTTTATTGAGATGTGGAGCTCATCACAGAAAAGCTGGAAAATACCTATAGGTGTGGGAATAGCATTCTACTTTTACTGGAATGAAATATGCCCTGGTCATTGTGCAGGCTTTTCAAGATCCCCCAATGTACAACATCTATTTCTGTTTGTCCTCTGAAGGATTCCTTCTATTTTTTCATCCTTTTTTAAAAAAAACCCAAAACTGATGAGATAATTTACCTGGCATTAGCAGAAGAAAAACCATTAAACCACACATTAAACCACACATTAAACCACATAGTTAAGGTGGCCCATGATGAAGAGAAGCCAAATGACATTGGCAAGGGGAGCAAATGAAGTGTGTGAAATGCAATATTATGCCAATGCAGCATTAGAATTGACTTTCAATAGACTATATATGTTGTATTCTCTACAAACAGGTACACATCTGAAGACCACAGAAACTGAAGGGAAGTTTCCCATTGATTCCAGGGCCTTTGGATGACAAGCATTTGCAGGAAGCACCACTGATTACTGAAATAGCCTCTACCATAGGAAACTCCTGAGAAATCTAGTTCAGTAAGCTGTACCTCTTGCTGCCACTATTTCTACCTTAGCTGTCTTTCTCAGGCTGATCAATTTTAAATAATTATTTCTTTCTGGAAGTTTAAAAGCTTGAGTCATCTGAGATGGTGAAGTTGCAAGGAAAGCACCTTTTCCACCTCCTCTCTCTGCCCCCATGTTACAACACTGTGGAGGCCTTGTTCATGAAACTCATTAGAAGAACTTGAAATTTGACAGTGAAATGGCTTTTCAGACAGAAATGTGCCTTTCACATCTTTGAAAGCCAGCATATATGCAGAAAGCTCCAAGTTTCCATGACCAAAATTGCTTGACACCCTTCCTATGCAGGATATGCCAGCCTAGAGCTGACCAGGACTGACTGACCTGGTCTGCTCTGCACTCGTGTGGCCTCATCTTGAGTATTGTGGCAGTTTTGGCCACCACAGTGTAAGAAAGGTAACAATCCATTAGAGAGTGTTCAAAGGAGGACAACAAAGATGGTGAAGAGACGTCAGGGGAAACCATTTGAGGAATGGCTGAGGGCACTTGGTTTGTTCAGCCATTGCAGTCTACAAATCCTTCATTAGGGGAAGAGGAGGGGCAAGCACTGATCTCTTTTCTATTGTGACCAGTGACAGGACCTGAGGGAATGGCCTGAATTCGTGTCAGGGAAGGTTTAGGTTGGATATTAGAAAAAAGCTTCTTTACCCAGAAGGTGGTTGGGCACTGGAACAGGCTCCCCAGGGAAGGGGTCACAGCACCAAGCCTGACAGAGCTCAAGAAGCATTTGGATGATACTCTCAGGCACATGGTGTGACTCTTGGGGATGGTCCTGTGCAGGGCCAGGAGTGGGACTTGAAGATCCTTGTTGGTCCCTTCCAACTCAGCATATCCTGTGATGCTGTGATGCTGTGATTCTGTGATCTAGTCTGCAGCTGGGTCAGTTCACAGACATCTGAGAACTGCAAAACTCACCCCTGCTGAGAAGAGAGGGAGTGAAAATCAGGGATGAATCAAGGAGTGAGAAACTCATATTCACATATCCAACAGGGATGGGAAGAAACTTAGTGGCCAGAGATGAGGAAGAGGCAGCTTTGCCGCAGCTCTACCCACACAGCTTTACGTGACCGATCTACACTCCCTTACAGTATGGCTATGGCATATTTTACAGTATACACTGAATTTTAATTTTTCTGTGCAGATTTTCACAGCCTTTCCTTCCTCCTGTGGCTTTTACTACCCAAGAAGGGAGAGAGGTGGAACAAAAAGCTGCAAACCGAAGGCAGTGTGGGTGTGAGGGGGTTTATGTGTGCTTTGGTTTTGAAGCTTTGGCCTGAAAAGAGATATTTTTGCTAACAGACTACAAAAGATGGATGATTTGCTGTACTGAAAGAGTTAGAAACTCCTGCAACGTTAACACAGTTCATTGAAAGTTAAGAGGGGGCGTGTTATTTTTAGGTGCTAAGTAATTCACAACATTTTGTGTTTTAAAGAAAATATTCATCTGTATCATTATGAGTCATCTTTGTTCAGATAGTTTACTAAAATATTCTCCTTATGTAATACTATCATCCAACATGCCTGAGATCTCTATTTTATTTCAAAATTGGTGCACAGTAGAAAATCTACAGATACATTTGTGTTTTCAAGGTTAATGGCAAAGTGAAACAGTATTTCAGGTATAATCACTATTAACATGCAAAACATTGACCTCTCATGCTGTGTTTTCAAATATTCTGTGTCTTTTTCTATTATTATTTTCTTCTGCAGTTTATGTGCTGTACGCCTGCAGCCAGGAACATGTGTTTCCAATTATCTGAGCTTTCCATACCAGCTTTGCATTCAATAGCAACTTTTTTTAAGGTACAGCTCCTCCTCCACAGAAGTTAATATTCCTCTCCTTTTTCACACAGCTAACAGCAGTGGCTCTTGATTTCAGGCTAATTTTAGAAATCATTTGATTTGGAGCTCCCCCAGACACGAACATTATTTTCTTCTAAACTTATTGTACATTTTAAGAGAAAAAAACAAGCTTTCATATTGAATGTATATGAAGTGTTGAAGAAAGAGAAGGAAAACTGATGTCATCCAGTCTGCCTTGTAGGACATCTTCTCTAGTTTCTTATACAGTGAAGAGTCAAATCTGACCACCAGAGCCACAATGGAAGAAATATTAGACAGTACCGAATCCCTACAATTCATGCTTAGGCCTTACAAACGCCATCCCTGAAGCATCTGTGGAACCTGTATCCAAGTAATGTGTTGTAAGGTCATAAATTGTGATTATGACCTTTTGTATGTGGAGAATTGAAGCAGATAGATGTCTGTGCCTCTGTGTTGGCTTACGGCTAAAGTTTGCATTTGACTTTTCTGTGTGCAGTTCTGGGACCGACCATTTAAGAAGGATCTGAAGGTCTTGGAAAGTGTCCCGAGAAGGGCAACAAAGCTGGCAAACAGGCTGGAAGGCATGTAACTGTGAAGAGCAGCTAAGGGCTCTAGGCTTGTTTGGTTTGAAGAAGAGGAGGCTGAGGGGAGACCTCATTGCTCTCTACAGCTTCTTGAGGAGGGAAGGGGAGAGGGAGATGCTGTGCTCTTCTCCCTGGGATCCATTGATAGGACATATAGGAATGCTTCAAAGCTGCACCAGGGAAGGTTTAGATGTGGTATTAAGAAGCACTTCTTGGAATCGTAGACTCATTTAAGTTGGAAAAGACTTTTAAGATCATCAAGCCCAATCATTAATCCAGCACTGCAAAGACACCATTAAACCATGTCTCTAAGTTTCGCATGTACACGTCTTTTAAATACCTCCAGGAGTGGTGACTCAACCACTTCCCCAGGAAGCCTGTTCCAATTCTTAACCACCCTGTCTGTGAACAATTTTTTCCAGTGTTCAACCTAAACATCCCTTGGTGCAACTGGAGAACATTTCCTCTTGTCCTGCCGCATATTACCTTGGGAGAAGAGGCCAATCCCCACTTGGCTACAACCTCCTTTCAGGTAGTTGTAGAGAGTGATAAGGTCTTCCCTGAGGCTCCTTTTCTCCAGGCTAAATACCCCCAGCTTCCTCTGCCACTCCTCACAGGACTTGCACTCTAGACCCTTCCTCAGCTTCACTGCCCTCTCAACATGCTTCAGAGGGTGTTAAAACAGTGGAACAAATTTCCAAGAGAGACATTGATGCCCCAAGCCTGTCAGTGTTTAAGAGGCATTTGGACAATGCCCTTCACAACGTGTTTTAACTTTTGGTCAGCCCTGAAGTGGTCAGGCAGTTGGACTTGATGAAGATTTTGGGTCCCTTCCAACTGAAATATCCTATTATATTGATCATCTACATCAATTAGACATTGGCCTCCACTCAGGCTTCAGTCTGAGGAAGGACATGGGCTTGCCATCCAGAGAAAGCTCAAACACAGAGCTGTAAATTGAGATGCAGACCTTATGGACAGTGCAAACATAACAAACATGAAGTACCTAACAAGAAAATGGACCCCAATCTGAGGCACAGTTCCTCAAGGTAAGAGGTGTAACCAGAGAGACCCAGGCTGTGTTTTATCTAAGCACGTATGGGGCAGTGTATGAGAGGAGCAGGGCTGGTGCATCCCGCTCCAGGTTGGTATTAAGCCAAAACACAACTAGGCAGCAGTTTGAAAGTGCCCTGGTATTTGTCAGTTTAAATGAAGTTTGAGTGAGTTGACCAAGGCCAGCATAGGAGCTTGGACTCAGAATTATTCATGAATCTGCTTAATGAATCTTCATTAACAACTCAATCTGCTTCCTAGGACTGGAGAGGGATCAGAAGGGGCAAGCCACTGGGGCAGAGTGTAGTTTGGGCCCCAGGAAGCAGAAAGGCTGGTCAGAACATGTTAAGGTGTTTAGAATAGGTTATAAACCCCTGACCTTTAGTCACTGAGTAACCAAAGATTGAATAGGAGACCACTCATCCGACCTTCAGGTAAGAAAAAGTCACAATCCCTCATTTGTATGAAAGATCATGTGAACAGTACTGAGCACCACAAGATACAGGTATCTCCTTCTGAAGTACTTTGTACTAGTGAGGCAGTGGGTGGTGCAATTAAAAGGTAGTAAAGCAAGATGTTTAACCAAGATGTTTAAGCGTCATCCAGAAGAGGGATTAATTCATGTTTGGTGTTCTATTATCTTCCTCCACAGATGTGCTGTGTAGCCCTGAAACAGATGTTTGATCAGCATCACACTCTGAAAGCTCCACTGATAACAGGGCAGAGCACAAGTGAGAGATCCTGGCTGAGTCAGGATGAGAGCTTCCACTGGTGAACACTCGGAGCGACTCACAGCAAGTGAGAGTGGGATGAAGGCTGCCACCACCTCCCACAGAAGAGTTGAAGGAACCTCTCCCAAGGAGAAGCCTAAAATCAGAGTGTAACCAGCCAGAACAATGATGTGATGGGGAGAAATATGGAAATGAGACATCTGCAGAGCTCATTCCTCCGTCAGGGAAGTGCTGCAGTCTCTCTGTGATAGTAATGAATCTCCTCTCATCACTACTTCTCCCCAAGAACCTTTCTGGTGATGGTTCCAGGAGCACTGGCAGCAGAGGACAGGCACTGCAGCCCTTCTGAGCACGGGATGCAGCACTTTGTGGCTCACTGGATCTAATGTAGGCAACCCCACCATCTATGCTGTCCTGGTTTCTCCCTGCAAAAGTAGTATCTTTCTGTTGCAGTCCCAACCTTTTGCTGGGCCATCTTCTGCTCATCTACATACTTCAGGGACATAACAGAGCAGACTTCTATTTTACCCTTCTGCTTTGTTTCTCAGTCGTTTCCTCATCAGCATTTGAGGGCTTGGCTTCTGACTACAGACATATATGGATGTGCATAAAAATCTAAAGGTTTAATGAATTGCAGTTGTGGAGAAAAAATTGCATTTGAGTTTGTCTTTGTAGATGTGTTGCCACGATGGCCATCACCTATTTCCAAAAGCTGTAAATAGAATTAGAAATTGCATTTTTTTTCCCAATGATCTTTATTTTTTTGGACCACTCTAAAGCTCCCTAGGCTAATAACTCTTGCACACAGCCTATGCTGTATACAAATATACAGTGCTTTGAGCATATGACGTTTGCAGCATTTGTAAGTGTTGACTCTCACGTCTGTGACAAGTCTCATGGCACCCATCCATACTTTTAAACGCTCAGCAACTTGTGATAAGAGATTGACAAGAAATGTAGCACTAATTTTTATGTATATATTTAGTCTTCATTTGTAAAAATGCTTAAAATAATTGCTCACATGACTTCCAAAGGCTCAGATCATGAGTAGCTTTTCTTTTCTAAAAAAATCCCGTAATAGCTAAACCAATCTGGTGATCAGCTGGGGTTTGTCATAGTGTTTATTAATGTCTGAAATTCATGAGTTCTGTTTGTCATTTAACTTTTCTGCAACAAGACAATGACAACAAATTGAAAAGACATCTTTTTCAACCATTTTTATAAAGAAAACTGAGGAAAACTTTGCTGAAAAAGGAAGTCCAAGCCTGGTGTGATGCTCACAGTATGTCCAAGGTGTCCTTCCAGCCTAGCCCTTTCAGCACAACTGATGACCTCAAAACCTACAGAGAATGATGCAGAGAGACTCAGAAATTCAGATTTCCCCACACAACAGCATTTTGTTGCTACTCAGGTCCATGGTGCATAACTCAACTTATAGTTGTTTCTCACTGTTATCTGGAGTGCCCACATATCTCCGGTAAATGAGGCAGCCAGCAGCTATGTTCACACCATGGGGACATCTTTAGGTAACATTTGTTTTCTTTAGTACCCTTTATGTGTATTTCTATACAGCATTTTTTGAACAGAGCTGGTTAAAAAAAATAATTGTTTGGACACATCTTTGGTTACCTCTTTTCACATGCCACATTGGAAAAAAGAATAGGGGAGAAAAAGAAGACTATGAAAAAATTCCCTTTTTTTGCCATTGCAACAAGGAACAATGAGTGTAAAGGAAAGGCAAAACCCAAAATGCTTCAGTGAGTGGGGGTTTTTTTTCCTATTTTAAAAAAGAAAACTTTGAAAATGGTTAAAAATGAAATATGCACAGCCTCTTGCTCATTGGCGCAGCCTGTAGCTACCACCAAGGGTCAAGTGCTTCCTGTCAAGGCAGTTTCTAATGCCCAGACCTTTTCATAACGTCAAGAGGTGCTATTTGCTTAATAAATGTACAAACATGTCGTTAAACCTGTTAGAACACAGCTTCTGCTGTATTTCACTGAATGAACAGTGGGGAAAGTGGCAATGTTTCTTGTGTAAAGTAAGAGCACATGGTTTGCTGCTGGATGGAGGGGGCTTGGTGCTTTTCCTAGTGCAACATTGCCAGCAGGGATGCTGATCTCAAAAGTAAACCTTCTTGCCTGCTCATTTAGGAAGGAGCGGACTAGTAATAAAAGTGGTAGGGATTTCCAAGCAAATGTTAAAATTGAAAGCCAGTGCACAAAGAGATATGTTTTGCAGCTCAGTAAGAAGTCTCTAAACCAGTTAATTACTGAAGTTTTGCAAGAAAAATAGTGTTTATAGCTTATGGTAAGTTGTGTCAGTGTTTATGAAATCCTTTTGCATAGTGTTTTCTACTCATTTTCTCTAATGTTTGCTAAGTTTTAGCATACGTTGTAAATCCAGACAGAGTCACAGTGTGATTGGGGAACTTTGTTTAGCGTGTCACAGTGTTTCTCTGGCATCCAGTTTCTGGTAGCTACTGAGAAAGAAGTCTGGGATGGCTGAGTGCACAGGGCTGGCCATGCTCTAAATGGAAAGTAAATTAGTTTCATGTGAATATATTAAGTCATTTTTTTTCAAGAATGTAAAGCCTTCGGGTGACTGAAGGGTGGAGAATGACAAAGCTGGAACCTGCGATTTCTGTCTCCACATGTTTTAATTATTCCGTTGAAGTCTTCTCAAATCCAATAAGTAGGGTGGTGAAAATTAAAGAACTGATCTTTATTTCAAATCTATACTGAAAAAAAAATTCCTAACTCTTATAATGATTAGGCTTGTCATTGAAACATGAAAAATAACTGAGCTTGGGGCCTCATAGGTTAATGATAACTTTCTTGAGAATTTTGTTCACAATCTAAATAATGATTTCATGTGCTTTATCTTTCACATACATAACTAAACCCTTTTAATCTTTAATTAACTGATTTGTCTTAATTCAGTAGCTCTAGAGTTCTTTGTGGAAAAAGTGAGAATTCCATTATCAGCTCTAGGAATACACAAAGCTACATCCTGGGGATATAGAACAAGTGATCAGAAAGCTCAGATGCTATGGATACATCAAGGGTGAATGCAGCAGAGGGGTTTTACAATTTAAAAGCAAGTATCTTGACATCTGTACTGAGTAAGGCCATTGGCTTTTATTTTTTTTCTCTGGTGACGGGAGATTTTTTGCAGCTGCTGTGCCCTTTCAGGAATCTTTATCCACTTTTTAGCTACTATAACTCTGCTGGCCTGAGTTTGAAGTTTTCTCTCTACTCTGTTTCTGCTGAAATGTTTCTGAACAGTTTATTACTGTCAGCTTCATTATTTTGCCGACCATGCTGTTCCTGTTCTCTCTTTTAGCAAGACTGACAATAACATCTTTCTGTAGAGTTTTTCAACAGAAATTTCTCACCAAATGAAACTCTTCATAATAAGCACAATCTTTTTTTTTTCAACTTATTTTTAAACTGGAAAAGCAGAAAAGTATAATACTTTTTTGTGGTTCTGTATGAAAGTTGGTGGATATGTTTTATAAACTGATAGTTTCCAATTGAATATAACAATGATTTTTTCCCCTGCTTTGAAATTTTTCTAGACAACAAAATAGTTTTACAGCAAGCACTTGTTATTCTGCTTACAGCCTGTTTCAGAAGGTAGCTGGGGGATGCTGGTCTTTTTAATTATTGCTTTATCCTCTCTCACCTTGACCTAACTGTGCCCTGGTAGGGAATGTTTGCCTACCTCTAACTGATTTACAGCAGATGTTAGTGGTAATAAATTATATCCCACTTCCCCCAGCTCCTTTTTTTTCTAGAGCTGCTTGAATGTTTTCAAATGAAAAGTCTCTCAGTCTTAAAAGGTGCCTTTTTTTTTTTTTTTCTGAAATGCATATTTCGAAGGTCTATGTTTCTTTTCTCCTTTCCCTTCCATGCTCCCCCCACCCCCCTCAATTATACTGAAAAGCAAATGTTACACTTTATTCCTTTTCTTGATTTTTGCTTTCCTTTTGCTACTGGAAAGAGTGGCACAAAGGCAAAAATACAAGAAAAGGGAAGGTGAAAAAATACCGTGACAACAGAAGAACTTCTATGGAAAAAAGTGAATAACTGAAATAGCTCACTGGCAGAGCACATGGAACACAGGAAAAAAAAAGTTCAACCCTGACATGTTTTAATTTTTCCCTGTTTTTCCAACACTTCCCTCCTGACATCACCAAGCAACCATTTGGTCCTTGTTTCATGCAGCACGTGCTAGGCCAGGCAGATGACTTCATGCCTCTAAAGTCAAGCATTTGTTCTACCAGCTTCTTGCACAGATGCAGCTGCCAGTGCTCCAACCACGCTCACAGGAACCAACCTCCATCACCAGCCTCATGTTTCCTAAAATGTAGTGGGAGAATGACTGTGAACATGAGGACTCAACTTGAAAGATATCTGCTGAGTCAAAAATAGGCTGCAGATCAGATGAGAGTTCCTGAGGCAATGAGTTCCCAAAGCCCCATTTTCCACCTCAGTTCTGCTGCCAGGCTCCCTGCAGTGTCACCTGGCCAGCACAACCTAACTCCATAGACCATGTATGATGCCCAAGCCTGGACACTTCCAGAGAATGCTGTAATGAATGCTAGTTTGCCAGAGCTTCTGTCTGTGAAATAACAAGCAGAAACACACCATAAGTAGTAGAAGGTGCTGAAAGAAGCCTTTTCCTATAGTGCCCCTCTTTTGTTTCTAGCAGGGACCTTAATATAATGACACAGGTTAATATTGCATGTGGGACTTACACTAAGGCTATTTCAGATGAGCTGATTGCCAATACCTTAAGTGAGGGCACCAGTTGCTGATATTACCTCTATGTCTAATTGCGTCCACCAGCAAATGGCAAAGTGAAATTCGAGGTACTAATTTTTATCCTTTTTTTTTTTTTAATTTATTTCAATGAAGTCCTAGAAGAACCAGAAAATATGAAGATGCGATATCTTCTTTTCAATGTGTTTTAAGCAGGACTGTCACAAAAAGTCAATTTTCAGGGAGAAGAAGCATTTTTGAAAGTGGACTTTTGCCTAAGGAGTCCATAACCTATAAAAAGAAGAGAAGCCTGCAATTGTCCTCCTCCAGAAAACACAGTGAGGTTCCTCCCCATTCTGCAAACATGCAGGGGCTTAATTGTGTGTGTGTGTTCATGCTCATAATCCTATGAATTTAAATTTGGCAACTCTCATGTAAACTTCACTTTATTAATTACATCTGTCAGATCAAGGGGTCAGCTCTATGAAATATTATTGCTTCTGCTTGCTTTCGTAACTAACTAAGAGCTTTACATTAATAGTGCAACCAAGGTAGACCCTATAAAAAAATTAGACCCAAAAAAAGAGAAGTGATTTTTTTAATAATGGCTAGTGAACCACAAGATACAAAGAGCGAAGTCCATATTCTGTAAACAGCTAACCAAACAGGCTTCATCCTAATTTTACTAGGAACTGCAGAGTTTGTTTCTCAGATCATAGAATCATACAATGGTTTGGGCTGGAAGAGACCTTAAAGATAATTTAGTTCCAGCTCCTCTGCCACGGAACTAGATTCTTGACAAAATGGCATAAAGGGAGTTTCCAAACTCCCCTGTTCCTTTACATAGTCTTTCCCTACACTTTCTAAGAGGGTGTGTGTGTGGGGTGTGTGTGTGTGTGTGTGTGTGTGTGTGTGTGTGTCTACTGTACCAGCCCTGGAATAAACCATCACTGTCAAATATCCCACCGACAGCCATACAAGTCTAGTTACAGCAAAAGAGAGCTGGAAAAAAAACATTTAAACTAATTCAGGACTACCAGGCAGCCACACCGAGTGGCACACAGGAGTTCAGGCAGGTTGCCCTGCTGTTGTAGGGCTCAGGGTGCATCTCCTTCTCAAGAGGAGGACAATCACACACTTTGTAACTAAAGCATCGCTGTGTAGAAATCAAGGGAGGAAAAGAATCCTCACCAGAGCAGTGAGAGAAGGAGAGGGCAGGGTTGAACGTGGGGCTGCTGCTCAGCCTTCTGAGCGCTCAGGCTTTGGAGCCCCCCGGGCAGCTTGTGTTTCCAGGCGTCTCATAGCGCAGATCTGGTTTCAGGCTCAGCCAGGGCAGGCAATGGGTTAACGGGGGACGCAGCACGTTAACTGTATCTGTGGAGATTATGGCATGTTTATCCAGTGTTCAGATTTCCTGTCTGAGTGTTTGGATTTCCTGAAATCTCTGCTATCAGCTCAAGTGCTGTCCACTGAGCAGACCTTTTTTTCTCTCTTTTTTTTTTCCCTCCCCCCCTCCTTTTTTTTTTTTTTTTTAAAACTTTGCTCACATGGTAGGTTTTCCTTCCTGCTCTCTTTCCAGTTGTAGTGCCTGTGTCTCCTCACCGGTCAGGACATTTATGGATGCAGATCAACACTCTTAGGCTCCATAACTCGGAGGATTGCCGTACATTGGATTTCTTTTTCATTATTATTGTTTTATTTCATTTTATCATTTTGTGGCAAGAAAACCTGAAGAAACATGCTCTTTTTCAGCTGCCCATGGGACAATATGTTTTAGTCTGAGATGGAATAATGGCCTTAGGCTTGAGGAGCAAATCTGGAATGGGAATTCAGACTGCACACGTCCTGGTGAGTTACAGCGCGTCGGGGCTGAGAGTGGCTGGTAATGAGCAGCTCAGAGACAGGGACAAAGGCTGAGCCCGTCCATTCAGTGTGGCTGCAGAGAAAACTGCAAAAAGCAGATGGGTGAAGCTGAAGTCAGAACTTTTTCCAAAAAAAACAACTGAAGTCCATTTTGAATTCCTAAAAATACACACTGCTCTACAGCCCAGATAATGTCTAGGTAGCAAAATGTGTAAGGCCAGAATCTGAGAGTCCTTACTCATGTAAGTAACTTTTATTGGTGTAAACAGCCACAGTGACTTTAAAATGAGTTCATGTAAGAAAAGGTTTGCAGAATGGGGCCCGCATTGTAAATTGCAATGTCTCGCTCTCAGCAAAAATTGATCTTAAAAAAAAAAAAAAGCATTTTATGAGTGTCTTTGCATGTTTCTTTGACCTTTCATGTTTTATTGTTAATCTAGATTTAAGTATTAAGAAGAAACCATGTGCCAACTATTTGTCCTATTGTCTCTTAAATAAGTTTGCAGTAGGAGTGACAACGTATTCCATGCAGCAACGTTCCGGGAGGCCAGAAAGGGGCTTTCTGTTGTTGGAGGGAAAATGCTGAGTGCTGTGCTGCTCTGAATGGACTGGAAAGCTGCAGTCAGACATGGGGCTTAGCTAAGGTTTTAGCTTCATTTTTGGATGCGAGAGTTCATGATGGCATTATCAGCCTCAGGTGGTTTTAGTTAAACACAGTCTCCAATGCAGCGAGTTGACCAGTCTCAAAATCAGTGACTCAGAATTTGAAAAGCAAAAAATCTTCTTTTCAGGCCTCTTTGAAATAGATTTCATTGTTGGCACCCTTGGAAGTGTTGCTGGAGTAAGATGTGGAAGATAAAGCATCATCACTGTTGCAACTTTTGTTCTGTCCCATAGCTAGAGGCTGTGGTTGTGCTGAACATTCCTGAGCTGCTCATTGGAGCCAGTCCAGGGATTTGATTCTGTAATTGTAGGGGAAAAGTTTGATTCAGAACTTGCTTATATGTGAGGAAACATCTACAGCAAAAACAGCTTTCTATAGTAATTTTACTTTAGTTCTGATTTTCTTTAGACTATTGAATAAGTCCTGAATTCTAGTGTATAATACTGACTGTCAAGCAAGAGACTTTAATATTTAAATTTTGCAGGTCTAGAAGGATAGAATACTTCCTTTTTTTTTTTTTTTACATACCTTTATATATAAAGGGAAAGAGCCATTTTCCAAATTCTTTGCAAAGCTTCCAGATTTAAACTAATGGCCTGATGTGATGGCTTTCCATACAACTCTTTGAATGTGATTCTTCTGCTCATGTTCAACGTTTGCTTTGCCATCAGTGCAAGGTTTATGAGACCAGCCAGACCAAACTCATGTCTTGTCTGCCTGGGAGCTGTCAGGAGTTCATTTTTAATTATTAACATGGGGCAACACTGAAACTGATGGCATTTTATGACTTGAAAGGTCAGTTCTTGCTGTACATATAGGTGGTACTCTCATCGTAGTGGACTGACTGTGAAAAAATGAAAGTCTCACCTGAGTTAGATTGGACTGTGGTGCCCTACCTTGTGGTTAACAAGCCACTTGGTGGTCTGTGGTCATGGATGCAACCAGACTGGCTCAGCCGAAATGTGCTGCTCCCAAAGCTGGCAGAAGAGTCAAATGTCACCAATGACCCATGAACTGCAGAAAATACAAAGTACAGATGAGAAGCCAGGGGAAATATAAAGACTCATCTAGATCAACCCAAATCTCCCAGCTTTGGTTATTTTGTTGGCTTTCTGATGGGCAGGATGCTTGGGACTGGGTCAGTTGTGGGGTTTTATCCCCTTTTTTGCAGGGCTGTCAGAAGTTTTCTGGTTTCAGCCAGGTTGGAAATGCTGTGGGAATAGTTTTTCTGGTGGTATTTTGGTATTTCCTCTTCTGCTCACACCCAGAGCAGGAAGTGCAGAAGCACAACCTTCAGCTCATTGTGTACGTGTTTCTTTTTATAAACCTGAATTCTCTGCCTGCTCCCTCTTTTTTTTTTTTCCCTGTTAGCCCTCACATGGGATTAAGTTTCTATTTGATTTAGACTGAGAATTTTTGATGTCTTTTCATATAATGATACCATTTTCATATAATGATACACTAAGTAGTTCCTTAATAATTCCTTAATAAGTGATTATTACATTAGTTTTTAATTATCTAAGTGCAGTGTTCCCAATCAGCTACCCACAGCTGATAATATTAATGTGACAGTATTCCCCAGGAGCTGCTTCTGCAGGTGTTTACTCCTGAACCTTCAGTAGCGTGAGGACTAACTGGCCACCAAGACCTACCTACTCAGTTGCCCATGAAGAAATTCTGTGAAAGGACCATTTTTTATTTTGTAACCAACCATAATCATTAAACTCTCTTAGGTTAGATACTTCATGCTTTAATGTTTCTTCTCTCACTCAATTTTTTTCCGCATCAGTGAGGAGGTTTGATTCCTGCCCCCTCACTCCATGTGTCCAACTCAGTCACCATCACGACTGCCAGTCCTCCTGCCTTTCTTGCTGTTGTCGGCAAGTATGGATAAACAATTTTGACAGGTACAGAGTCCTGCAGAGCTAACTTCATACGCACAGTGATGTTCCACTGCTCAAATGAGAAATGGGCCAGAGGAACTAAACCACTTTCACCAAAAATATCCCCCACATCCAAAGATTTTAACCCCTCCTTTTTCATACAGTTTTCCCCAAAAAAAGAAAAAAAAAAAAAAAAAAAAGAATTCAAATTTGTTTCATACCGGAGAAAGCAGATTTGGATTGCACCTTTCCCCTCAAAACTCCCTTAGCCACTTCGTAGAGTCATTAATCTGCTTTAATCTGCCCTTTTATAAATGCAAATAAAGTTAAGATGGATCTTAAAATCAGCCCATGGTGAAATAATTACCTGTATTTCCACTTGGATCCACTCTCAGGAGCACTACATGACCAACTCTGCCAGTTGTGTTTGGAAACTGTCCCCATGTAGGACTGGGTTTGTAAGACAATTTACTCTTTATCACCTTCATAGTCCTCAAAAATATCAGGAAATGCAAGCAAAAGGAAGTTAATTTATTTCACTAACACCCTTTGTAATTTAAGAAGACTTAAGCAGAAGTGATGGAATTACTGAGGTGATTTGAGTTCTGAGCCTGTTTTAGGGTGTTTCTTTTTACACTGCTGTTGGCTCCAGAGGGAGGGCACAAGGAGCGGGAGGGAAGGACAGCGTGGGTCATTCCTTCAGACGCTGAGTAGCAGCAGGGCTCAGCCTCGACCACACACTGCTCCTCCCATGTGGCACCCACGAGCCAAGCTCCATCCATGCTGAACAGGGCGGGACGTGAAGCTCCTTGCTTGGTCCTCCTGAACACCAAAGCTGGGTTTAGCCCTGCCAAGTGATGCTTTTAGTGTATCCTCCTCTATCTTGACTGCAGTTAACAAAATCCCTCTGTCTCTGTGAGTCAGCAGAAAAGTATTCAGTTTTTATAAGAGTTAAGGGACGCGGGATAGGGCAACGTCAAAGTGCAGAAGCCTTTCCCTGTCCTGGCTCTTGCACATCACACACAGAGAGGAGGTTGCATTTTCAGTTCCCATTCACCAGACAGCCCATTTACACACATGGCCTGTGGTGTACATGGCCACTGCCAAACAAGGCTCCTTTCATCAGCAAACAAAAGTGTAAATGGGCAGCAACCAGCACACACCGTGATGCAGCGGCTGCTAGCAGTTTGGGAAAACTGAAAGAAAACTCTGCTTTCTTCTAATCAAAGGCAAAATGAGGAAGCCTTCTCTCTCCCCTTCTGCCCCCACCGCTACACCCTGGCTCAAGCAGAGTTGCAGAGCTGATCTGTAGGTATTTGTGTGGGGGTTTGTTCTCAGTGGTTAACCACATAACAATTTGAAGCATGTGGCTAACTCAAAAGAAACTGCCTTTAAACATTTGCAGACTGTAATTGTGTTGGAGAGAGTGGAGCCCCAGCTGGGGGCTGCTGGCCACCCTGGGGGCTGCGGCAGGAAGCCCTGAACATCCCACAGCAAGGTCCTGTGAAGAGGGAAAAAAAGCTGATTTTATGTCTAGGAACTTCTTGACAATGCTCTCCAGTCAGGGCCAGATGTTCCCAACTCCTGTTTCATGTCTTTACTTGGTGTGCCAGGGCAAAATGCCCGACAGGAAACAAAACGGAGGGAAAAGAGGTGGCAACAAGGGGGAGAGTGTTCCAGCACACCACTTTCATAAATACAGCCATAAGAAAACTAACAAACAAATTGGAGAAGCTTTGCTGTAAAGCTGAGAGAGCCTGAGATGTGTGATCCCTGGGGGAAGGGGTGGGAGGTGGGTGGTGTGACTTGGGGAACCAGGCTCTGGGGAGAGCAAGGAACAACCCTGTTTGGGGGTGGTAAAAGGCCTCATTGGAGATCCTCCATCCCTCAAACCTGAATTTGTTGGACAGGGAGGAACTGGACTGGAGATGTGTGACCAAGATGAGCAGATGTGCTTGTGTCAGTGAAGATCCCAACACCTGCATGGCACCTCAGTGCTTATCCTAGAGCTGTGGAGCTAATGTTAACATCCCGTTTTAATAAATTTGGGGTTTTAAAAAGACAATAAAACTGAAGATTGCAACATTTCCCTGTGGGAGAAGCTGCCTGTGAGATTCTGCAAGTGGTTTGTGACTCCCTAAAGTCATAGGCTTTTAATTGCCATCTGATACAGTGCATTCTCAGTCCATGATTAGAAGAGCCTCTCCCTGGTTACACAGACATGCTCCTAAGTGTTCATTGTACAAATAAAAGAGTGCAATTAATATCCTTCACCCAAGCCTCACTTGTAATTCAGTAGGTACAAATACCATATCTGTAGAATCACTAGAATGGCCCCCAGTCTTGGAAAGCAAATTACATTTGGAGTATGGCCTTAAGGTTGAAAACTCAACCTGATTCAGAAAAAAGGGCAAATAAGGCCTTGCCAAAATTTCTCTCCTGGTTACAGCGACTGAAGCTGTAGCCTAGCGGCACAGGGATGGCATGGGATGGGATGGGATTGCACTTAGAAATTGAGCTGTGCCCCACAGTTCTTGGAGGACCTGGAACCCCATGCATTCCCCCATATCTGTTCTCCAGTCTGGAGAGGAAATAAATCAGCTTTGAGTTAGTGGCTGAAAGACACCCCTAGGATTGCCACCTTCTGGCACTGAATTATGATGGAACCACAGGCAAGTCACTGCATGGCACTACTCAGCCCCACAGCAGGAGCAGCATGGCTGGCTCCCACTTACTTTTTGTTCATCTCTGTAATAGCCAGAAAGGACCAGGTACATGGGAAATGCAGAGCACAAGGTTGATAAGCTCCTCAGAACGACTGGGGCAAGGAGAGGGAGCTGTCTTCTGCTGGCAAAGCTGTATGCCCTTTTTGTAGCAGTTGGCCAAATGCATAGAAAGCAATTTTGTCCTTGCCAGAACTGCCAAACAGAGAAGCAGCAGGATGTTTCAGGTGCTAGGATAAACCTTACAGTTGATTAAGCCAGATTCAGCATAACACCAAGCCCTTAGCATAGTGCTGTGATTCGATATAGGAACATAAAGCTATCAGAGCCAAGACTTCAGGGTCCTGTCTCCAGTATTGGCTGACACATGAAGGATAAAACAGTTGAAGAGGAAGAACATGTATGGATATTTCCTTATATTATGGTCCCTGCTTTCCAGGATCTCATCTGGAGGATTTCCTGAGTCAGAGCTCATACTTAGGATGTACTTGTCCTGCAGATACTTGCAACATGGATTTGTAGGCTTTTCCTACTCAAAGTAATAGACATTTTAAGCATCCATTTAAAAAAAGGCTTTTATGGATACAAGAGATTGGTAGACAAAGATAGGTAGACAAATTCATGGAAGGAATTTTGTCCTGCATTTACAGCTATTAAATCATTACTCACAGTGAGGGTGCAATCCTAGTTTTCTACCTGATTTATAGTAGTGCTACAAACTGAATTTTGTGGAAATATTTCAGATTTATTTGTGAGTAAATAAGATCTGTGCCAGCACCATGGAACTCTAATGCTTATTGTATCTAATTTAGCATGGAACTATATTGCTACTTTCCTTCTGCATTAAAATCCAAGCAGTTCAGTAGTCACACAAATTAATATGCTTACGGATGTAATCATTTACATAACAACATATTTCTCAGAAAATGTGTAAGCTGCATTCTCTGTTAATGTAGGATATTGGCTCCATCCATCTGATAAGAGGCAGGCTGTAGGTGCACATCCTTTAATAATTATTTCAGCAGGTGTCCTTTTATTCCTGTTCATAATTAGTACCTAAGTACTTAGCAAAGCTTGTCAGTATCAGAAATTCCTACAGTTCAATAGTTATCTATATTCATGAACAAAGAGGATCTCTGCCTTGGTAGAATAATTCCTGAAGATATTTTGAAGTAATTATGGCATTTAAAACTAATGGGTACCATAATTCTACATTAAGTGTAGAACTTTTGAATGATTATCAACCAGAAGGGTATAATTCTGATGTTACATTTGTCCTAAATTAATGTCACAAGCTGATTCCAGATTTAATCCATGGTAGTAAAGGTCTTAGCCAGAAGCCCAGATCTGACAGGTCATTTAAACTTTGTCATTTTTATTTTCTGTGTTTATGACGTTGGCATTGAGAAGGAGCTATCATATTCCTGTATTGTCCAGGATGGGGTTAAAAATCTACTATCCAAGATGATCTATAACGGGTATTTGTTCTCACTACCTAGACAAATGGGATTTGGCTCAGTGGAAACATATTTCCTTACTATTGAGAATATTAGACTTAAAGGGTGTCAGTAGCAGCAGGAACAAGGATAAAAAGGTGATGTAAGTCATGTGCTGGAGCCACAGAACAGCCTACCTGACACCTGGTCTGAATTACAGAAATCTCTTGATGGTTGAGATTTATGTTTTTCTTCCCAGAGTTCCTTGGAAGCTCAGAACAGTAATTACGCCGTTTCCCCTATAGGGTGGTATATACATGTCTGCACAGGGTATATCATAAACTCCTGCGCTTTGTCCCTTCCATTGCCTTTGAGCACAGTATAGCCTGACTGTAAGGCTCCTCTTCAGACAGAAACATCCTTTCCCCATTTCTAATAATTTCTAATACTAATTCTGCCCATTTTAAGATTTCTCAAACAGCCTAAGCTCCAAGCTCTGAGCAATATCTTCTCAAGTCTGGGATCTGCAATAGACTCATGCCCTCTGAGTTCATATCAGCAGTGTCCTAAGCAAAATCCTTCAGGAGCTACAACTTGAGCAAGAGAGTTAGACTTACAAATAAATTCCTGACATAGATTTACACCATTAGATTAGGCACAAGAGGGAACATAACCCCACCAGTAAAACCAAGTTTAGCCTGGCCCTAAGAAAAATGGGGAGTTTTAGACAACAGTTTTCCATGATTCTGGTGCTGAAAAACACCTTTAATTTAAGGGAACCTTATTTGTGTTGTGATTTGCATCCTGGGAGAAAAAAAAAGGTAACCTATATCATGGAAATTCATACTATTTAAATGGCGTTTAAGTAACATTTTACTGGGGACTCTGCAATATCTGTACCCTGTCTCTATGAGTAAGACTGAAGTAATTGCACTGTGTGTGCATGAGCCCCCCCAAGACTTTGACGCCCCCCAACCAAGACAGATGGAGGAACAGAGGACTCAAGAGCTCCTACACACTTTGTAAAAACAGACAGATTGCTAGAAGACAAAAATACTGCTTGAAACCTCTAACTACCTCCTCCCCGAGGGGAAAGCCACAACTACTGCGAGACAGAAAGAGAATTTCCATGGAGAGCAGTGCTGTGCTCACCACAACCCAGGAGAAAAGTTTCCAAAGGCGTTTGCCCCTCTAGGCTGCCCATGTGGGGTTTCAGAGTTCCAAAATTCCCTTGGTGTACATGCAAACCTGTGTGTGCCAATGTGGCTTTAGGAGCAGTAACAGGTGAAACACACTTGACATTTATCCCAGTGCTTGAATTCTCTCTGTTTGGGAGAAATACCATCCTGCCATTAAACAGGTGATTAAACAAACATGCTAATGCAAAAGGCCTTTCCTGGGGATAATAATATCCTGACATCAGTATTGCTTGTACTCTAGTGCTGGCTGCTAGTACAGTGGCAACGTTTTGCTTAGACAAGCTATACCAGGAGAGGACTCCATTTGCTACAGCTGGCCATCGTAGGTAAAAGCTTAAATTAGTAATTTTCAAAAGCTGGTTGCCTAAAATTCAGAATGTTAGCTCATAACAAAGTCCTGGATAGATGATTTCAATGTCCTTTTGAAAGTGAGGCCAGTTATTTCAGGCCACTAATTAGAGTTTTGGTAGACAAGAGTTCAGTGCTTTCTTTGGAGTTTCCCAGTGCAGAGCATGTAACTCCATCCTGAACTGTGGAACATTTGTTTTTATAATTCAAAGCTTGTTCTAAATAGCAATCATCAGCTGGGTCAGGCTGTTGAAGAGAAGTCAATTTGCATCTTGCAGAAAGATACTAGGCTCCCTTCTGAATGTGAACTTAGATGGAAAAGAAACTGAGATGCCCAGAAAAGACAGGTTAGTGCTTTTGCTGCTTAGCACCTCCAGACATCTGCAACATATATGAGCTTACCAGGTGAAGGAGGAGATGAGTGGTGATCAGGAACACCAGAACTGAGCAGTATCACTCAGCTCCTACGCCAGAAGCAAACTGCAGAGGGCTTTGCTCTGGTCCCTACAGATAGAATGGAAGGGAGGAGGAAGGACCACAGTGACCAGGCAGCATCTGTGTGAACACTGACAACACTCTCTGGTTTCAATAGTACTTATCATGAGAAAATATGTTTCTGCTTTGTCCTTTATTGTGCATGACAGAAACAAACAAGATATTTGGTCCCCAAAAAGGAAATAGGTTTATTCTGGAATATGATTGGCATATTCAGTTCTTCTAAGAACTGAGGGAAATGTCAACATGTTTAACCCTTCCCAGGATATTTGTGCAATATTAATTGTGTCATTAAATGCACAGTATTTGCAGCAAACAGTAGACCTGATGTAAGGAAAGCTGCCCTCATTTGTGCTGTTAATGTAGTCTTTCTTAGAAGCGGAGGCTATTTGCAAGATCATAACTTCAGTCACAGACATTATTTTTAATTGGGGAAGAGTCTCTCAGAGGAATAATAGTCTTACTTCTGTTCACATCTGCGCAATATTTTCCTGATCAGGAGATCAAGAGAAAGAGGATCTGAACAACTGCTTCTCTAAGTAATAATGAACAGAGAACTGTTCAGTAAATCATAATGTGCAATGAAATAAAACCCAAAATTTGGCTGGAGATTAATGGCTGGAATGGGACTTACTGAATTAAATTGTATCAGATGTTCACTGGAAAAAAATCTGAGATAGACTCACAATGCTCTATGTTATTGGTTTTGATTTTTACAAAGGAAGATTTAACTGGAATGTTTTGTAACTACTAACAATTTCTAGGCCTTGCAGAGTGGTCTTAGGGACTTGTGGGAGAGGACAGGCACTAGCTGGAAATCGTGGTTCTGAGCAGACAAGGGAGGGGACTGAACACGGAGCATCCCCAATGCACACCACGACAAACCTCTTAAGTGTTACAGTGGGCATTGCATTTTTACAAGATATGGAGGTCTGACTTCAGTTCCCACATCCAGGGGCAGAATCATGATTACAGGTCGGCTGCAGAGACAACCCCAAGCCTGTGCTCAAAGCCCAACTGCACCTCTTGTGTTCTCTGTTAGGTGGTTTAGGTGCCTCTGTCTTTCTGGGTCTTCTGTTAACCCACTTGTAAGTGTCCAGCACACCAGATGTTCATTAAAGAGACATATGAGCAGCCAACTCAGGCTTTTGAATTTTCCCAGCAACTAAGGCACTCTAAACCTACCTTTGGCTTGGTATTTCAGTGCCATATTTGCTTGTGACTCCAACTTAAGCAGCAAAACATTTGCACTTCTATCACTGCTCACTGAAGAAACCAACCTAAAACTGTAAACCAGTGATGGGGACTGACACTTCCTATTGGTACTGGTGGTTTTTCTAGTCAGAGATGTCTTTTGCTTTCAAGATCTAGACTTGGTTCATTATTACATAAGAGGAAGGAAACCAAAGATACAGAAATTGTCTCTGATTGTGACAGAGATGCCAAAACTTTTCTCCCTTTAATCAATTTGCTGAACTGAAAGTGAAACAGACCCACAGTCCAACAGATCAAAAGGCCCACTTTGGTAGGCATGATGCTGAAGGTCACGCACACATCTGCCTTCTCACCTTCTCTCAGGCACCTGTCAGATCTGCAGTTCTGGGTTTAGTGACTTTGCCTTATTAACTCAGGTTCCTTATGCTTTTGTAAAAAATGGACTTAACAACAGTTGCCTAGAGTCAAAAGAAGAGGAGCAAAGCCACATTATTAAAACTCAGAATGCAATACCATTTTAAAATTCATCAAAGTACTTAGAGCAAATTCTCCAGAGACTGGGGACTTAGTCATCCCAGGTTTCTTCAGCTCATTTAGATAATTGCTTCTTGAAATAGTTGTCTTTCTTTCCTTTTTTTTTTTCCCCTTTTCTAACACTGCTGCTTGGCAAGTATTCACTGAGCAGGCAGCTCAGCTCCACAGCTGCAGAAGGTCAGAAGAAACCTCAAGATTCCCACTATGCACATATCTGCTTTCCATAACATGAGCCAACCACATCCAAGTGCACCCAAAATACTCTTCTCACTGTCACTTGGAGAGATATTAGGATTGTTTTAGCCAGTGTAATTAATTAATTAATTAATTAATTTCTTTATTAAGTAATTTATTAAATAAAAGGAGGTATTTAGAGAATATCATGTTTCAGTTATTCATTATTTTTAACTACCCCTAGGATCTGGAGACACTCAGTGCTTTACCACCTTCTTGAACACTATGTGATCTGATTGCTTCTGTCTCAGTATAAATTCATGCTGTCACAAAGACAGGCAGCCCAAGTACTCTCACAAAAGCTTGAACAGGAAACTGATACAAATGAAAGCAAAAAAAGAGGTTATACTTTTCATCTGCATCATTCAGTTGGCAAAAGTATAAAACTTAAATTACAGCATATAATTTTATTGTGGGCTTTTTTTTTTTTTTAACTTCTATCCAAGAAAATCTAAAGATCAGTACAACTTCCCATTAGATTGCCACTGGAAAATATGTCAGCATCCATGGAGTGTAACAACAGGGACTTTTTCCTGGGGTTTTCCATTGAAAGTTCTGGGGTATTTTTCTAAATTAATTTTTTTCCTCCTAATATCTCTTATTGACTGTAGAATTACAGGTACAGTCTTCTATCTGCCCATGGTGTGGTTCGGGCATAAATAAGAAGGCCCTCCTGTAATGCACTTAGGAGATGCAGCATCTTTGGGGTAGGTGTCTGTCTCGGGGTTCAGCACCCTTTTCTCTCTCTTTTAGTCAGTAAAATGAAAGAAGCAGTTTAGGCTGTGAGTCATCTGACTTTGTAGCACCTACTTTAGTATCTCTGCCTTAAACATCTGCTTTTGTAGGAAGCGGTGAGTTGCATCCTACTTTGTCTGTGTTTACTGTATCATTAATAACAATAAAGGGACCCTGGAGTGAGCAGCCCAGGCAAAGATACTTTGTCAGATACATCCCACTTTTTTCAGTCTAAAAGCTGAGTCAGAGCTCACTAAAGTGGAGGTAAAGAATTGCATTTACATGGACTGAGTTTGGATCAAGCTGTAAAAGCTCTGTTCTGTCACTTACTTTTGAGTTTACCTCGTTTTTTTTAAGTAGATAGTACAGACCCATAGAGCATCCTGAGTTTGAAGGGTCCCACAAAGATCATTGAGTCCTCTTAGCCCTGCATAGGACAACCTCAAGAGTCACACCATGTGCCTGAGAGTATCATCCAAACAGTTCTTGCACTCTGCCAGGCTTGGTGCTGTGACCACTTTCCTGGGGAGCCTGTTCCAGTGCCCACCCACCCTCTGGGTGAAGAACCTTTTTTCTAACAGCCAACCTAAACCTCCCCTTACAAAACTTTAGGCCATTGATTTCAAAGAGAAAAAGATTCATGCTCATGGATCTGGGCATGACTCACTATATGAGTAGATACAGACATGAAGAATAAAAGAAGAGAATACGTAGGAACACCTTTCTATGCCTGTATTGAGGTTTTTATGTGCCTTGTATTTTGGGAAATTCTGTACAGATGCTTTGATAGTTCAGTGCTCAGTTGAAGGACAGGATGGCTGTATTATTGAGCCAAAATAAATGACATATACACAGGGCTGCTAAGTAGAATACTGGTTCTGCTTGGTACATGTTGAAGGGGAAGGCATGAAAAACAACATTTTGAAATGCAGAGTAGTACCATAACAAGAGGGGTTGGCAGAAGACACCATGGAGTCATCCTTGTGATCAAAGGCTGCCTCTCTACTTGGGACATCAGACTGAACACAAACAGAGGTCACAAACTGGAGCCTGATGGGTTTGTCTTCAGTTTGATGTAGCCATCCTACAAGTATGTATGAAACATATCAACTTCTGTGAGGTGTTCAGACATGGACAATGCATGACCTCATTAGTGCCTGACTAGCCAATGAAGGCTGGAAGCAGGAGGTGTGCTGCTTGAATTGCTTGAGAGCTGACAACACAGAGCAGAAAAGCTGCTGCAGGAAGTACATGGAAAGTTCAGATGCACCCGACTTTTTGGGCAGAGACAAGTTTGATCTCCAATACAGCTATACCAGGTTTAGTTTCCAATTCTGATAATGATTCTTTCCTAAAACCAAAGACAGCAAATGGCTGATCTTGAATTCAGCCCACAATCAGTGGCTATTGAGAAAAAGTAGGGGCAGTGACGAGGGCTTAATGTCACATTCAGATTATATTCTTAATCTATATTATTATTTATTATATTATATATATATATATATACACTCATTATCTATAAACCATGCACAGGGTATTTTGCTATAGAGTGTGTACTGAGTAAATAACTAAGCCGGGACTAATTGTGCAGAGAAGGTGGGAAGCACTCATGTGTTATTAGCTTCTCACAGTCTTCAGAACTGGATTATAAGTAACTTAAAATCTTGGACTGTGGATGGCAACTTTATCATTAAATATAAAAATATACTTTTGACAAGATCAGTGAAAGCTTTGCAGAGGTCTGAAGCTGGGCAGCAGACTCTCTGATTAGCTGCTGCCTCCACAAAATATTTTTTTTTCCCTGAGCCCAAGAAACAGCTGATGGATATAGTCGGAAGTGATAAAAAGGTCACTCTTAAGTGGATACAAGGAGATTTAACTCACAATACCATCATCCTGAAGTCCTTAGACAAATAACAAAAGACAGGCTTCAAGAACTAGAGAGTCCTTCAGTCTACTTAGAGAAATCTTTTTCATATATCTGAGTCTTAAAGAAAATTCACCTCTGAACGAGACTGAAGAAAAGTACTAAAAGTGCACCCTTAGGCCTTCTGGCTCTCTATAGCAATGTGCGGTAACATTGTATAGTGGTGATAGAGCACACAATTGTGGAATTATCTTAGAATTATCATGTTCTGCAGCAGGAATTCCTAAACCACGCTGTCCAGTGCAACCATTCTACAGCTCTTGCACAGCCCATCCATGATTATTTCATAATCATATGACAATCATATCAGATGAGGGTGGAGAAGTAATTTCCATTCTAACAGTCATACCATCTCCTGAAACTAGGTCCTTTCTTAATCAGTTGCTATTTCTAAAAGTGCCATCCAAGAAAAGGTCTGAATTTTTCAATTGATTTTCCATACATATTCAAACAAGTGGGTATTTCAAGATGAATAGAAGAAATCTCATACCTTGTCAATATATTTAAAAGTTCAGGGGAGTGACCTGAGGATTAATAACCCTCTCAGCCTGACATCAATCCAGGGTAAAATACTGGAATGGCTAATTCCAGGCACTATTTATAAAGAATCAGGGAAAAGTAATAATGCAATTCATGCCAATTAAGATGAAATTAAGGAAAATATATTTTATTTCAAGAAATCTATCTTGATATTTTTTGAGGCTTTAAATTTTCCATGGGAAAAAAATCTATACTACTAATGTAATACTTATGAACTTTGGTAGCACTTCTGGTACCAAACAAAATTTTGATTAAGAAAACAGAATTATCTAAAATCATCAATGTAATGGTTGAATAGATTAAAAACTGAGCTATTTACATTCTCAAATACCCTTATAAATAGGGTTTCATCAAGAGGATGTTAGTCAGCTCTTCAGGGTCCCTTCTGGGCTCTATGCTGGGTTAGTGAGTCAGTAATAAATTTTCCATTATTGTTTTCTTTCAGAATTTAGCCCATATTTATAAGCATGCTAATATTTTGATAGTTTATTTTTATGGAAGCACTGAAAACTCCTACAACTATTGTATGAGGTCAGGACAGAGCTTCTATTGCTTAGGACATACTAAAATCAAGTCCACTGACAAATATCCTCAGATCTGCTTCACTGAAGTTTGTTAGACCACATCCTAATAGTGTTATCCAAATCATGGATTAGGACAAAGCCAAAGAACATATGTTTGTCACATCCTGTTTGGATGATACCAGCATAGACACAAACAGAACAAGCAGATTTTGGCACAAAATGAAAGACATTTTAGTTAATCTCACAGTTGTTAAAGAATATGTCAGTCACCACCCAGACTGAGTAATTAAATTCTATATTTTGCCTATGAAAATATCTTTAATAGCCTTTGCAAAATGTCATTTTGAAGGCAAACTTTAAATTTGTAAGATCTGCTTTTCAGCAGAACATAGATAGAGAAATTACTTGATTCACAGCAGGTTCAAATAACCAGCTTATTTTTTTTTCATTTGCAGGAAACAAGATTTTTCTACCTGCTTTATTTTAAAGCTTCTTGGGATATAAAAGCTTTCTGCTCAGTCATTAGCTGCAAATTGCAGAATGAAGCAGTACCCTACAGCATTTCCAGATGAAGTAGTCTGTTTATACAGAAAGCACAAGAGCTATAATTACTACTTGATCACATTTGTGTATCAAGGTCAGATTTATGTGATTCACACCATTGTTTGGACATAAAGGGAGTTGATTTTCAGCATGGTGGTGCACAACTACTATTATTGTTATGTCAGTGACTGTAGAAACAATATTAACTTTTGATTGTTTGAGTTTTTCTAGTTAGGTTAACTCCAATTCAGGCATGTGAGAAAACTGACTGGTTAGTACTGGCCCTAAAATATTCATTATATATGCAAAATATGTATTTATATTATTGTTACTCATGTTGTATATTCTCTTATGAAAGAAGGAAAATAAAAACTCCAAAATAATAAAAAAATAAGTTATTAAATAACTTATGCATGAAATGACAGAGTATAAGCAATATCAAATGCAGATAATTAAGGAGTGTAAAAAATATTTCCTGTTATTCTCCTCTTCTCTGCAAAATCCCTGGGTAAGGTTTTCTTCTTGACTATTACCAAATATATTAGCAAATTTTATATTCTGATCCTGAGAATCCATTTGATTTCCACAATATTGAACCAGTTTTAAAAGCTAAAAATACAGGGATTCAGCTCATTATATGTATTAGTTAAGGATTAGAATCAGTCAAGCACTTAGATTGTACCAATTAATTCAAAATGATTGTATGTATTTATAATCAGGCACAAGAACAAATGCTTTCCTCATCTGAGGAGTAATGGAATCTGCTATTGTATTATTGTATTGAATTGCCACCCAGCTGCCATGAATGTCAACTTGTTCTTAGTTAGAACCCCCTCTTGCTTAAGCCACAACTAGTTGTTCTCTTTGCAGATGTAGGTGTCCCTAGGTAAAAGGCAATCATATTTCCCTGGTTTTCATTGTTCTCTATCTGCTCTGGGCTTTTATATTTCATATTCACTCTCTCCTCCCACTCACATACTGTCATATATAAGGATTTTACATAAATCTGATAGCGTTATCTTCACATTGCCAAGGATAGTTGGGAAAAACTGGTTTTCTTTTTTTTGGAGTGTGAGAAAAATAGAGTCAAAATGCCATCCTGACACAGCCCAAATTCTCCTACTGTCCTTTGGTCAAGAGTTCCATAAAATCTGTATTTGGCCTCCAAAAAATCTTTACCCAGACAAATCACTCACATAGACTTAAGGTTTGAGGTATTTGCCATCTGAATGGTGTCCTAGTAAATTCTCCAAGGTCACTGAGTCAGAGTGTTGAAGCCAGATGAGTATATTCACCACCTTTCCTGTCTGTAGGAGAGCCACATATATTTCCTTCTCAGTGTTGTTTCTCATCAATCAATGATGATAAATTCAACCAACTGGATTTCTTTATAAATATTTTTCTGGATTTCTTTGATATTTCATTTATTTGCTGGTTGCTGTTTTATTGAGACGCACAAAAATTAGTAGGAAACCTAGAAAGGAAATATAAACAATCATCCTAAACCACTGAGATCTAACAAAAAATATAGCAAATGAGCAATTAAATAATGTTCAGTAGCTTATTATAGCAGAGGTAGAGATTCTGTGACTTTTTATACTTATGAAAAATAAACTGTCATCAATTCAAAACATGCTCCAGTGTAAATCAGTTACTTGTGAACTTAGGTCAGCAAGCAATTTAGAAAGCAATGAGCCATTATGTATTTTTTATTTCTTGCTTTGATTTGAATAATATAAACCAATGATGATGAAGGTGACTTTTTTGCCTAAAGAGATGAATAATACAATTAAAAGGAAAAAGTGTGCTGTAAAATTAAACAAGCAGCAGACATGCCATCATGGGTTGAATCAGACCCAGAGTTGTCTGTCAGTGGCTATGGGTTTGTTGCAAGGCGGTGATACTCAGTTTTCTGCCCCAGAAGGCCTTTCTCAGTTCACAGAAAACCAATGCAGTACCTGGGCCTTCTTCTAACAACTTTTTCCTGCTTGTAACACAATGTTCAAACATAATATTCTTGGTTTAAGGTAGATACTTCTCCTCTTGCATATTTGCCTTCAAATCAAAGGACACACCTCTTCCTTAGGAGCAGCACTCATAGCCATTTCTTCTCCTGTGCTGCCAAGCTGGTGGCATACCTGGTAGAACCTCAGATCCTTTCCAGCCAGCATGTATAAATCTGAAATCTGGTGGTTAAAGAGAGATCTCGTCCTCCTAGTAAGAAAAAAGCTCTTGACAGCATCACTTGAAAGTATCCTAAAGGCTCACAAACACAAGGAAAATAGAGATAGTAACATCCCATCCAAAAACTTTTATGTTGCAATTTTTAATTGAATCTCATGTGGCTGGGAGACAGGGATTATTTTATGTTATTTTTAATGTTAAGGGTTGGCAAACCTCCAGACCCACATGACATATCTGGAAACACAAAACAAACTGGACAAAACCCATAAACAAACTACAGCAGTCTCTGGGGAAACAGGTCAACAGGCCTCACAAAACTTCTCTCAGACAGAAGGCTAAAAAGAAGAAAAAAAAAAAAAGACTTAGGGAGGAGGAGATGTGCTTTTCCTCATGGAATCAATGAATCAAGTGATGTGCTCATATGAAAATGGGCAGACTGGTTAAGCAAAGGGTGTGATCTGAGGATGGCCTCCCTCCCACTTTCTTGATGCCCTAACTCCTCTGTTTGATCCCAATCTCATCCTTATAGGTCCTTGTCACATCTCCCATTCTGTCAGTTTACCCACTCCACATCTCTCTGTCTCATGTGGCTTGTCCCAATCTTTGTGTTTTATCATCTCATGGCAATGGCTTTTGTGTAGCATTCTCCTTCACAAAACCAATATCTGGCCCCAATACCCTGTCAGTCTTTATCCACCTTGTCCCTTTGGACCAAACATGGAGATCAGCTCAGAAGGTCTCAAAGTGAAAGGTATCTGCCTGTCCTACTCACCTGCCTGAGGCTCTGAAGCATCTGTAACACCTTCCTTCACGTAGAGGAACACAACGCTGAAACTGGAAAGAGTACAGAATATAAAGGCAGAGAAGTCTGATGAAAAACTGTGAAACCACTTGTCCATGTTGTGCTATGACTGTCTCCCCACACCCTCCTTCCCTCTCCTACATGCAGGATTACTCCCCGTCAGAACACTTCTCGCTCCCAGTCCCTTTATCCTTCAAATCTTATCTTCATCTTCCAAAAAAGATCAGTCTGGTACATACACCTGACATGGAAATTTTCAGCATGAATGGTTAGACTGAAGTTACATCAGAAAACAGGGTCTTCTGAAGTGTCAGGCAACTTGAACAGGCGATGTTACCAGCGCTGCACTCAGTGCAGCTGAGTGAGTAGTTGCCACATTGAGTTAGACAGAGAGTTTTCCCAGCCAGCTAAATGAAGCTCTCCTGTAGCAATTTTTAACAAGGTGTTATTTTTCAGGGGATTTCTAATGGATCTCTTTACCACAATGAAATTCAAGCTATCCAATTCAGTAATCAAATAATGTATGATACATTGCCATCACTGAAGGATTAACAGACATTTTTTCAAACGACTGTTTGAGTAAGTGACCCTGTCAGTCCCATAGCTTTGGTCAGTTTTACTTCCTTGATCTTTTCTCCTCATCTAGGTAGGTTTCTGGTCGTGACAGATGAGACATGAGATCTTCAGCATCCAGGCTTTCAAGCTTTTCTTCAAGAGATTCACTATGGAATCGGTAAGAAAGACAAAAACCATAAATATAAATAACTAAAGAGTAAAAAGCAGACCAGAATCTATGAAAAATAATCACAGAATACATTGGTTTTATCAATTGAAATACCTGCCAGTGGGGTTTTTATCTGCTTAATGCCACTTTGAACATTACTATAGTGAGTGTTTCTCAGAAAAAGTCTAAATTATTGGTCCTTCCGGGGATGAAAAATTCCAATAAATCAGTAAATTCTTACAAAGCATTGATCACCTGAGCAAGTACTGAAACACATCTATTACATATTTTGCTTTGCTTTCATAGATTTCAAAGCTAGATAAGGGGGGCAGGGAATAAAAAGGACACTCCTTCCAACTCATCAAGATCTGGTAACTGATGTTGTTTTAACTTTGGCAATAACAAATCTCTGAGATCAGCCTGAAAAGTCTATGGCAAGATTTGTGCAGGGACTTGAAAAGAGAAGGAACTCTCTTTGCATGATGTAAAGTGCTGAACAGCACAGAGTTGTCTAAATATGCTTTTGTTTATTCAGTGTGTGGATGGTGAGTGCTCTTGTTTTAAAGTTTTCACTGTGTTTCACTGAACCACTAAAAGCTACATTTGGCTTTCCTGACTTGAACCACAACACTGATGGTTAAGGCTGTAGTGTTCTTTGTACCTGGTGCACTGGCTGGAGCTGCCCTGGCACAGGTCACTGCTCCCTGAGTGACCGTCACAACAGTGTGTCAACTTCATCTTTTCTTCCTCTCCGGGGTAATCAGTTGTGCATATTGCACTCCAGACCAGCCAAGAGGGTGAATCACTGCTGCTGATCTTCTGAAAACTGAATAAATCCTCCTTTGGTGCATTTGCTTTGTCACATGGCTACACATATTTTTCCTTTTTAAGTCCATGATGTCTTAAATAAGCAGGAGTTCAGAAGTCAAACAATCATTTTTTAAAAAGTATGAAGCTATTAAGCTGGATGTTCTTATTTGATTTTGAAATGGCACTTTTATTTTTATGTCCTACTGCTCCTAGATTTTCTTGGAAGAATAAAGTAAAACACAACTACCAACAAGAAAATAAGTAGTGCTAAGTTCCCTGAAATGAATGAAACCCATTTTCATACAGATTTTTGACCGTACTGCAGCTCGTGAAGTGGTGCAAACCAGCACTGAAGCTTTCCCATGACTGGGACACTTAGAGGATCTTTCTCCCAGACTGATCATCTTGATAAAAAACAAGGTGATAGTGAGCCTTTTCTATCCACAGGGGCAAGAAAACTCTTTTTCGTCTGCTCATTTTCATTTTCCGACAACACTTTTAGGAACTAAAAGATTTTGGCATCTTTCCTTCCCCTCTTTCAAACTCTCTGGGATCAGCATTGCTTAAAAAAAAAAAATCCTTAGAAGCAGGACAGATGAGCAGATGGTCACCCTCTACAAGAGAGCCAGTTAACTTAGGAAGATGCAAGCTCAAATTCAGTGGTTAAAAGTAGAAGCAAATGAGTAAGCAGAGAAAAGAGCTGTTGTGGTGTACTTCTAGACTGAAATTCTGTACTTCTTTATTTCATTTAGCACCATGTGAACACTGACCCAACAGAGATTTGGTTCACATGGCAAGACTAGTTTCCAAGAGCTTCCATGTGACTGTTTGCCATCCTTGGTTTTAACAGAACTTCCACAACTTCAATATTCAAATATCTACATTAATAAAACACGCAGACCATCATTTTAAGGATGAGCAATTTTTGCTTAAGCATTAAAGCAGATATGCCTCAAATTATTTCAGGTCTTATGTATTGTTAAACATATTGATATCCTTAACAAAACAAACAAATAAACAAACAAAACCCAAACAAAATAAAACCCCACCAAAAACCAAAAGGCATCACTCCTGAACTGAAAATTTCCTACGCTACATTCAAATCTAGAGTCCGGCCAAGTGATGCTTCTTTGAAAATAGCAGCTTACATGAGGAAAACACAGATGCACTACTAAGTCCAGTGGTTGCAAGGACCTTTTTTATAACATCCAACAACTGCAGATTTATTTCCAGCATTTCTCTAACGAGATGCTATTTAGGAAATTAGGAAATGAAGTATGCTCAGTCAACACTATAACCCAGCATTTGAACTTAAACTCATTAGGCCCATACACATTCATGTCTCCAAAGCGTGTCTTAGCAAAGCTTGTGTAAAGGCACAAATTACTTCTCTGCATCCATTTAGTATGATGGGGATCTTAGTTTCTCTTCTTCCACAAAGTACTGCTTTTATGCTAATAAAATCATAATACAGAAGGGGAAATTCACAAATACAGATCTTTGTGCTTTATATTCTAACATCATGAATAACTAGTAGAAGGAAACCCTTTCATTTACTTGCAAACCCATTTTGTCTATCCAATAGTGTTGACAAAATTGTTTGACCTGGGAGTCCTTCTCATCTTTCAGCTACTTTTTGAAACTCTTACAATAAAATATATAATATAAGGACTTAATTCTGATGTACCAGTACTCAGCTGGAAAAGCCCAGCATGCTTTCACCTAGAAAAATAAATGTAATTGTCTACATTCCACAGATAGAGAAATGATGCATACAGAGATCAAATGCCATTTCAGAGACATGAGTGACAGCCCGAGGACATGACCCCAGGTGTACAGAGCCTTTATTTCATTCTTAAACTTCTTCCCCAGTTCATTTTGGTCTGAACCTCCATTTTCACTGCAGCCAAGATGCATGCTGCCATCAGCATACATTTAGCAGCTTAGGTAGAACCAGAGATGTGCCTGGTAATGACACAGCCATATAATTTCCAGAGGGAAAGAGAAAATATTGAAATGTTTTCAATGTGGGTTGAGGCTTTATTTCATTCTCTTTTTATTTTGGAGAGCCTGCTATGCCAGCTGCCCTGCAACATGTTCATTTCTGCAGTATCACTCTCTGATTTTAGTCATTGCTATTTCTCATATTAAAAAAAAAAAGGCATTAAAAGCATTCAGCTACTATGATTCCTGCTTTGGAAGGACTCTTATTCTCTTGTTTCAATCAGAGTATCTCTTCATGATAGATCAGCTCCATCTTGTCCTTTGCAACCCCACTGGCATGGCATGCTCTCATGCCAATGTATCTGCAGTGCCCTTCCCAACAATCCTCCAAGGGTTCTCTCAGGGTCAGGAATGCAAGGATAACCACTGACAGGTTTCCCTGTTTCCAATGCAGCAGCATGGGAACTGCTCAGAGAGCAGCTCCCAGGGGCTCAGCAGTTCTTGCAGGACCATCTCTACAAGCAAAGAACAGGCTCCCATTCACACCATGGTCAAGGGCTAAACTTTTCAGTAGCTCCACTGACAGTTTTTGTATGTCAGCACTCAAAAGAGTTGATATTTTTGGGCTGTCTGAACTACAGTCCTTAGAGAAGAATATGCTACTGTGCTTTTATATTCTGTAGATGTTTTAAGGGCTGTATTTTGAATCTGTTAACTCCTGACACACAGAATCATAGAATATCAGGAGTTGGAAGAGATTATCAAAGTCCAGCTCCTGGTCCTGCATGGGAGAGCCCCAAGAATCATATCATATGCCTGAGAGCATTGTCCGAACACTTTGTGAACTCTGTCAGGCTTGGTGCTGTGACCACTTCTCTGGGGAGCCTGTACCAGTGCTTGACCACCCTCTAATACCTAGCCTAAAACTCCCCTGACACAGCTTTGTACCATTCCCTAGGGTCCAGTCAGTGGTCACTAGAGAAAAGATCAGTGCCTGCCCCTCCACTTCCCCTCGTGAGGATGGTGAGGACCACAATGAGGTCTACCCTCAGGCTCCTGTTCTCCAGGCTAAACAAGCCAAGGGACCTCAGCTATGCCTCGTATGCCTTCCCCTCTTCCTCCATCCTCCTTGTATGGCTTCTTCCTCATATGCAGTATTACTATGAACCAATGTAATATTTCTTAAATGAGCTACTCTAACAAAAACCTTCTGTAAAATACAAATATGAAATTCAGTATACCTGTAACAAGAAAAACAACACTCCTTCCCTGTCCTGAGCATGCTGCCTCTTGCTGGTGAACACTCTCCTGTCTTCTCTTTGGAGGATGCAGAGGCCACAGGGGAACAGCCCATTCCTTCTTGCTGTTACTGTTAGCCTGGAATGCCATTACGTGTTTGTCTGCATGACTCTTGATCTTGCATGACAAAACCAAAAAAACAAAGGCAAAACTGAATCAGCAGATTAGTCAGCTTAATCTTGTGTAACTCAATGCTGCACTTCATTTTCAGTGGTGTCATTTTCAGCTGTCCTCTGAGATTGCTCTCTGAGCTTAGTTTTCAGCCAAGCTGCTCACCCGGGACATTCAAGTAAATAAGATGGAAAATATATCATTCAGAAGAATATTTCTATTGTTTTGATTTAATCTTTTTCAGTCGGTGCACATAGTGTTAAAACTGCAAGATCTTAATGTTACCAAAACGTCATTTATAACAAGAACACAATGAGTCCTCTTTTTGCTGCTGCATTAATATTGAAAGAATGCAAAAAGAACCTTCTGTTTAGGCCACTATTGTTATTGCTAAAAGGCTTTTAAACTAATACTGTAGTTTCCGAGACTGTTGCTTTTGTTTTTATATCTCATTTTAAATACCAAATGAAGATGAATGCTCAGAGATGCCAGCATTAAAATTAAAATCAGCTGATCCTTGTATTGAAAACAGTCACAGCAGCAACCAAAATTGTTGATGCAGTTCATGTAGTCCATGAGCCATACTGGTAGATTCTGTCACCTACAACCACAGAATTGCAATCAGCCTGTTTCCCAAACCTGGATTTTGGTTTTCTGCATGTACAGCAATATAATATAGACAAGAACAGCTTACTTTCCTGACTATTCTGTCCCAATAACATAATAATTTCAAAGATTTGTTGCCAAATGTCAAAGCAAACAGCCTTCTTTCTCAAGCAGAAACACTCTGCAGTTTACCATGTAAGTTCCTTTCAAGCAAATTAGCACCCATCACAATGTGTGATGTAGGCTTCAATGTTTAAAATAGGCTTTGCCTTTTCCTGTGAGTACATCATGCACTTATGTGATATTAAATGTGTAAACATGCTGCAGGTTAAAATATGTAGTTGTTACATTTTCTACAAGGCTCAGTCAGCCATCAGGACCGTCTTCTGAGAGGACACAGCTCCTGGAGGTGAAACACCTCCTGACTAAACATTTCCCGCTGAAGTACAAAGTGATGATGTTGTGTGTCCTTACATAAATGCGGTGGTTTTGTCTTTCAAAACAAAGCTGAGAGTTCCATTAACAAAAAAAGTTTACCGAGTTTTAGCACATGAGATACTCCAAAACCAAAACTCACCCTACTGAGATTCTTGTTGATTTGAAGCTTCTCTCATCCTCTAAGCCCAACATTCAACTTAAATGAGAACAGCTGGTGTTCAGAAATATTGGTGGATATTCTAGTATTTATGGCCATAAATTTATATAAGCCTTTCCCACTAATTTTGTCAGAAGTTATCTGAAGATAATATAAAAAGGTAGCAACAACAATTTACTCTATAGATATTTTCTTGGGAAATCTCAAACCAGCTTTGTCAGGTATCAAATGCCACAGCTGCCTTATGTCATACAGTGATCTCAGACAGTGAGTTAGGATCAGGAGGAGGATGGGAAGTAATGCCGACTGCTGTGTTTAGCTGAAATGGATAAATCTAACACCAAACCACAAATGTGTTCAGGATAGCAGTATAGTAGACAAACGTAGCCTAAGGATATTTTCCTTATGAGTTTTAACACACCACTAGTTCTGCTGCTATTTGCTGCTGAGCTGGTGACACTCTCCATGTTTGTGAAGATGCTAAGGAGCATAAAAAGAACAACTACGTAGTTTACTAGCAAAAGCATGTGAATTTCAATGATTTGATGTTTTAATTAAATACTAATGTCTAACCTACAGCATTTTTATCAGCAGTAATAGCCAGGGTGGGAATCTTGCAAGTAAAGAAACGAGTGTAGTTGTAAACCTGTATTTGCAAAGTGGCATCATCTTGTTCATACTTGAGAATCAAAAAAACCCAAATTTGACATGTGAGCTCCTGGCATAACTATGCCTATACTAATCAAAAGGAATCATCTGCACAGTAGCCGTGTGCACAGTGATTTCCTTCTCCAGCTAACAACTCACTTCACCACCAGACTGACAGGCTGCAAATGGCCCTGGAGGCAGCTTGTCTGAGCATGCTTGACAGCACGTTTGGTGTGTTGCCAGGGACTTGGGTCAAGCTTGTTTCCAAAAACCAAGCAGCAACCACACCTGAGTTTGTATCTGTGAGCTTACTTCCTACGCAGCAGGGAAGTGTGGCCTCGGGGTGGTCCTGGGGCTGATCTCTGTGGGCAGCATAATCGTATCCCACAGGAGATCTACCACCAGCTTCAGCCCAGCTGAGGTGTTGATACCCTGAAGAGCTGACTTTGCATGACTAAAGCTAGACAGTCACAAACACAGCAGAGCCACAGGCTCTTCTATCTGGCTCCTTATCTGTAGTGGAAAGATAATGTTGTTCTCTACCTCACTGCTGCAGTGGTTTCAACAGTTAATTGCACTGACAATGTGAAAAGCTGTGCAAGTGCCATGTAACTCTTCACCTCTGGCACATATTGGTCATGCTAAAAGGTTTGAAATTATGACAATAGTCATCATCACCTGATGACTGCTGCTCAGCTCTTGTGAATGAACTGATAATCTAAATATAAGATGTCTAGATTACTATAAAATGAAAAATACTATAGTTGCAATTCAGTTTATTGCACAACACCTGTGCTAGCAGTTTGCGCTGTCATTGCTATATTCCTTAGCCTCTCCCTAAGCATGGTGACTATCACCAATATTGCAGACTTATTATCAATTGCTGTAATTAACTCTCCTGTTGGCAATCACAGTACGAAAAGCCAGAGAATGAAATGGATTTGTAGACTGAATCACTGGGTGGGATGGCAAGGCAGCACACCTTCCTTGACTGCAATGCATCAGCAGTAAGCAGTGTGCTTTCCAGTGCTGTTTTCATGGTCCTCGCATTAGCTTGTCTCAGGATAGACATGGAGATGCATTTCACTTCAGAATACCAAGAGGAGTGAGATAAGCATAACTTCATTGGGAAGCCTTCCATGAGAAAAAGGCTGCAGCATAGCCTCCCCCAGGATCTAGCACAGACTAAGATAGCATTAGAGCAGACGCTGTGAAAGATAACTTTCACACTCTGGTGATTATTCCTTGACATTTGTGAAGTGAAACAGTGATTTCAGTTAGTGACAATTTATAGAGAGGTGCATCCTACAAATTTAGAATTGAATCTCAGATACTGATCGCAATTTAAAACAGGAAATGTGGTTAAATCTGAAATCCACTAAATGCTATCTGAAATACTTACATAACTTGACTACTTTAAATCTAAGCACACTTTGACAGGCAACTTGTATAATTTATTTTTATTAACATCACATTAATTAACTAATTTTGCTTCCAGTGAGTTTAAGTGAAGATAATCTAAGCCTAAAGAGGTCATGCCTATAGGGCTATTTTCTCTACCAACATTTGGGGAAGGGAAATGCTGCTTCTAAGCAGCAAAACAGCATTATATTCTCTTTAAGAGTTTACAATTTCAGAACTGTCAAAAAACCCTCCAGACTAAAAGGCAATTATAATCGGTAGCTACTGATCTTCTTTTTTCATTTTTAGACTTTTTGCTATTCTCTTCATTTACCAGTATTCTTCTGTATTCTTTCTACTTTTTATATATTTAATATTTTGTTTTAAAAGATCATTTTTTCCTGATGAGGAAACACAGAAGTTCAGCTGCTGTTACTCTCTACTCTGTCTCCACTTCTGTCACTCTTCACTGCTCCAGTTTCCCTGGCCTGCCTACTCCCTTCGTCAGTCGAACATGCTCTTCAGTTCTGCAGTTTAAATTTTCTCAAAATAGTATTAAAGAAATTATGTCTTTAGCAATATGCCAGCTTCTGTCCACACTTCCTGGTGTAGGATTTGTTTGGCAGAGCAAATGAGGCTATTTTACAATCCAGAGACTTGTGCTCAAGCTCAATAACTTTGGCCTGAAGTGGAACAGTTCAACCTTAACAGCAAGAGTACCCAATTAATTAAACCAGTTAGTTCATCAGTGCAATGGATTTATCCTCACTTGATATCTGCTAGAGAGGGATCAGGACTTTTCCTAACATGAACACCGTGGCTGATCTGCAGACCGCATGTCTGGCCCAGAAACAGCTGTGTGACAGCCCATGAATGATGTTCTACAAGAAATTACAAGGGATGACCTTGTAAAGAGACCCTGTTTGGCCCATGGGCCATGTCCCAGTCCCTCACCTATCCAGTTTCCATGCAGGCTAGGCAAGCCAAAAGAGCTCTTTTGGATGGTACCAACAGCTCTTCCCTGGCCCAATCCCCTAGCCAGTTCTTCACTCTCCTTTCCATAATGCTTTTTATGCCACCAGCCATTTTTATCTTCTTGATCTCTCTTCCTCCTCCACTGCTCTTATGAACACGATCCTCAATTTTCTTTTTACCCCTCCAGTCGTTTCTTCAGTACTTCAGTTTTTTCTTTTCCCAAACCCATTTTTCAGTGCAACTCCCACACAGTTCTTTTCTTGGCTTCCTCCTCCTCTTGCCTACTCTACCTTGCAGAGTCTCATGATGTTTAACAATCAACTGTACGAGCTCCGAGCCTTTGTGCCAGAAAGCTGGATCACGTGAAGCAGCAGCAGCAGCAATCACATGGCCATATGGAAGGCTTCTGCTAAGGCAATGAAATCAAAGAAACATGTTCAGGCAGGACCATTTCTCAGGAGTATTGGTCATATTTTTGCTGGCAGAACTGCATACAAATAAGTCTTTTATGGGTATACACAAATTGGGTATCTCCTTTTTATGCTTACTTAGGCATTGCAGCCTTTAGTATCATAGTTGATACTGTCAACTATTTTTGAGTTGTACTGTCACTTTATTAGAATTACATACAAAACCAAGTAAAAGCCTAAGTGCATTGCAATGCAGCAGGTCCTTATACAGAGAATATAAAAAAAAACCTTTTGAAAGGGATATAGGCTTACAACATTGCTTATTCTGAGTTGTTCAGATTTGAGAATATTTACCATTTCTGAATGACCCAGCTTCTGTGAAGGGAACCACAAATACAAAGAGTAGGAAATCACATCGTATGACTAAATAAATCACCCTGACACAGCAGATGACCATAATTACTCGAGCCTCCTGAGACTTAGCCTTCTTTAGAAAGGAACATATGGGTCCCAAAACCTAAGCTTAAAGAAAGAAAGAAAAAAAAAAGAGATATCATTAGAGCTGTCTGTCAGCCTCCTAGTTACATGATGCAATAATGGGTAGAGGAGATGCTACCTTGTTCAGAAGTACTGCCTGCGAGAGGGCTGGGGGCCGCAGACCCGCGCTGGGCTGTGCTGGCTCTGCCAGGGCTCAGGTGCCACCGGACGGGCCGGGGCAGCTCCCGGCGCTTCTCCGAGCCGGGGCAGCACTTCTTACACAGTGGGGACGTGGAAGGGGGCAGAACCCCCCAGCCCCGCTGCCGGAGGGGTCGGCGCTGCCGGCGGGGCCCGCACGAAGTCCCTTCCCCTCAGCGCTGGGGCTGGGGCGGACGGGGGGGGAGCACAGAGACTGCCCGGGGCCTCCTGCACCGCACGGGGACCGCCTTCTCCCGGCCGGCGCCCCGACCTTGCCTGCTTTCACCAAGAAGTCTTTTATTTTTCTGGTAGCAAACCCAAACCCCACATTCCCCCCACTGCGGGCCCGGCAGAGGGAGGGGGGGGGGGGGGAAGCGGCGGCCGCTCCTGCGCAGAGCCGCTCCCCTCGTTGCGCGGCGCGTGCCCGCGACCGGTGCCTGTCACGGGGCCGCGCCCGGCCCGGCCCGCCCTGCACTCCCTTCCCCTCCCTTCCCTTCCCTTCTCTTCTCCCCTG
>JAWWEE010000074.1:141900141-141947098 GCA_035221455.1 Xenops minutus | reverse complement strand
CCCGCCTTCCCGCGGCCGGGGGGCGCAGCCCGAGCCCGCACAAGTCAGTGCGGGGCTGTGTCGGCAGAGCGGCCGCGGCGGGGCGGGCCGGGCCGGGCCGGGCCGGGGGGGCCGTGCGGGGCTCGGCGCGGGTGGGGAAGGGGCCGAGCTCCCCTGGCCCGCGCCCTGCCCGCAGCGGGGGCGGCGGGAGCGCTGCCTTGCCTTGCCTTGCCTTGCCTTGCCCTGCCCTGCCTTGCCTTGCCCTGCGGCGGGGCCGGGCGAGGGGCGCCGAGCGGGGGCCTCTCCCCCTCGCCCCCTGCCCGCAGGAGGAGGAGGAGGAGGAGGAGGGGGCGGCCGGGGCGAGGCTGGATGCGGAGGGCGAAGCCTCAGCCTCCCTCTGCGGCTCCGCTGCTTTGATGCTGCGGGTCTCTGCTGGCTGTTAACATCTTCTTCCCTCTGATTTTTTTTTTTTCTCCGTTTTCTTTTTTATCCCGCCCCCCGCCCCCCTCTCCCCCCTCGGAACTTGACGTCTCCTCTCTCCGGATCTGTGTGCTCGGCTCCTCCCGGGCTCTGCCGTGGGGCAGGATCATGCCGGACCAGATCACCGTGTCGGAGTTCATCGCCGAGACCACAGAGGATTACAACTCCCCGACCACCTCCAGCTTCACCACCCGCCTGCAGAACTGCAGGAACACGGTCACGCTGCTGGAAGAGGTAAATCATATGCACCCAACATCCACCATCCCCTTTTTCTTTTCATTTTTCCTTTTTTTTTTTTTTGTTCCCCCCCTTCCTTTTTTCCCCCCTGTGTCTTTGAGAGAGCATCAGGGACCGGGCAGCACCACCCGCCCAAATCCACGGGAGCCAGAGGCGCTGGTATGCATGTAATCTGGTCTTTTAATTGTGGGACTTTGCTCTTGTGTTGAGCTAGTTACAGAAAGCTTTCCTGCCCTGGCATCTCAAAGATTAGTTGTCTGAACTTAACTATTGCTGTTGGTACTTCTTGGTGTTTTCAGTGTTGTCGGTCATTGCAGCAGTAAAAAAATGCGTGAATGTCGGGGTTTTTAAGGGGAAGATGAAGGGTGATTTTTTTCTCGGACCGTTCGTAGAGGTTTTCCCCGGCCACTCATTACACCAAGTGGGCGCAGAACTCTGCAGAAATCTGCCAAGGGATTTAAGAAATGAGGTGAAGATGAAGGGATGAATGTGAAGTGAGGGAAATAGTGTGAAAACAAAATTGGTGGAAGGAGAGGAGCAAAATAATGCTGCAGAAGTGATTATACAGTCTCAGTGTCTCAACCTTGAAGCCTCAGTGTTGTGTTTTTTTCATGCTTGTTGTGAGTGTCATTTAAATGTTCCCCCTGCTTTGGTGTCAAGAAATAGGAGTGTGAAAATGGATAAACTTCCAGAGCTGGTTTCTAAGGGATATCAGTCTACTGCTTCCTTTTTGAGGTTTCAGTGTGATTTCCTATGGACCAGATCAGCAGTTATGAGGAAATGTCTTCCAAATGACTTTAAAACAAGACAGTGTATAGCTCTGCTCTTGCCCTGCGTTTGCTTGGAGGTACAGGCATAATGACGCTGGAAGAAGACAGTTTTTTTGTTATTATTGCATAGGTTGCAGTTAGTTGTTTCTTTGGATTATACACTTAGTTCATCAAGTATTTGTCAATTCTTCAGGAGTCAGTGCATATCTAGGAGATGGATTTAATAGTCTTATTAAATCGTCTTAGTTTTGCTGAATGTGTTGGCATGAGCAAAACATATGGTATGCAAGGAAAGAGTATTAATTGTTTAATTATGGTGTTTGCCTGATAGTCTTGGGTATGGAAGATATAATTCTCTGGGATTAAGATCAGTTAAAGTTGCCTTAATAGAAAAAAAAGTCTGTGTTCAAAATTGTGACAGTACTATTGTTGACATCAACTGACTAGCGTGATTTTAAGTTCACATTTAAAATTATGTATTTTATTTGTATTATGTAACCTAGATTTACTTCTGTAACTTTTCCATAACTGTAACTGTTTAGTTTTGGCTTTTTCCTCTGGGAACTAAGCTATGGTTGCTTATAGATTTGTCAGAAATCAACCTGTTAGGTTTGTGTTTGACAGTATTGCTGCCCCCTGGTCTTAACTGTGTGGAATAGGTACAGCCATTGATACACTTATTAGTACAGTTGACAGCATGCATACAATTAAGTAAAAATATGTATCTTGTCATCGCTGGTGACTTCTAGGGTAAGAATACAGCATAATGCTTCCATGATTTGGGAGATACATCGGAACAGGCTGAATATGGTAATGCCCATCCAAAGAAAACCAAAATGCAGAAGATAAATACACAGTTCTGCACTATTTTGTGGACTGTGCATATTTTCAAAGTTTTTACGTCTGATTTGACAGAACAGTAAAGAATAGTGGACACGTCTGGTGCATGTGTTGTTATTTCTTAAATTTCTTTTGTTTGTATAACTGTTTTATGTGCCCTATTTAAATTGTTGGCAGTTTAAACTGATTCTGGGCTTGTTTTGTATAATTTTTTTAGTATCTGTAAATATAAAAAACCCTTTTATTTTATGAGAAACAAGATATAAATAAACTCCATGTTATGTGTGCAAAACATATGCAACTCTCTCAAATTTGTCTTTATTAATTTGGATGGAGAAATGCAGATGGTCAGGATGTGGCAGGCAAAGTGCTTGTTTGGAGTCTTTGTGTAGGCAAGCTGCAATTGCAGTGAAGACACAATTTTGCTGCTGCTCCTTTCAAACTGGGTTGGTTTCTATACACCTGCTTACCTAAGGCAGTGGGTCCTGTGAAACAGAGACTTGAAAATGAATGGTTGAAGTGGGTGTTCTGTAGCTTCTGCTACTGCTGCTGTTGTTCATGCATTGTCGATGACCAAAGAGCTCTTCAAGAAGCTTCCGAACATGGATTTTGAGCCTGCCGTATTAAGGCAAAGGGGATGATTCCATCCTCGCAGCTGTTTTGATTTTTAACTGAACGTTGCATCTGTGTTGGAGCTCTCACTGGGCTTTTGCAGGCAGTGTCATGCTCTGTGCTATTGTGGCGCTGCTGCCTGAAGTAACTTAGGTTTTTATTTTATAATTAATTTAATTCAACACAACCTGCACCTACATCAGTGACTATGAACTACTTTGTGGATCAATTAATTAGTTTCTTTATTCTAAACAAGATTGCAAACTACAGCTATTTTCTGAACAGAAATAGTAGAGAAATTAAACAGATTTAACAGAAGTCAGATCCGTTTCCCAGCCTCTGCTGATTCCTACCATAGCTCAGATCAGTGGTTAGATCTGAACCACCTTTTATAAACACTGTGGCAAAAAAGAAACAGATAGCTTTGTGTGTGTGCCTCTCTCTAGTTCCTCAAAGTTATTACAAAATTATGAACTTACTCTTCCTTCATCACAGTTAACAAGTTTCCTGAAATAATAAAATAGGTGTTGGACTCATTTGCTGATTTTCTTCCTTGCTTGTCTGTAGAAGGGCAGTCGGTTCAGCTACCTGAATTGCTCTATATTATCTCCTAATTGTGACTTTTTCCTCTTAAAATTCTTTTCAGAGGAGATTTTGGATCCAGTTGATGCAATTCTGGGATAAGTTTCAGCTGATATGCTTGCATGTTTTCAGCAGACATGTTTACTGATTCCAGTGACTGCATTTGATAAGTTTTTAGTGGAAAAACCAATCGAATACAAAGGCATACCTCAATAAATGAGAACCATAGAAATGCTTCTCCAAAGGACTTCTCTGTGCTTGACTTTATTTATTTATTTTTTTTAAAAAAGGACAAACCATCCTCCACCAAAACTTTACTTGTATCTGTTGTGGTATTATCCAAGAGGGCAGTAAGAAATTGCTACTACTTAGAAGTTTATTGAATAGGAAAGTTCCATGCTACATTGTTTAAACTACTGAAACTTCCGAAAATTTGCAAGTTTTTTTTTCCTTTTAAGGGGTGAAGCTTAAGTTTTTGCCATCCAGTTACGCCAGGTGAGAAAAAAAAGACCCTGCTGTCTTTGTGGCCAAGCTTAGACATCTTATAAAATAGTTATCAAAAAATGCTAGACTTATTTTTTAACAGTATTTTTCTTTTTAAAGCAAGAGTGTTATATAAATGCCTCAACTAAACCTAAATTTTAATGTTCATTCTATTACTAAAAAATGGGGCTTTTTTCAGAGTCTTAGAGGGAGAAACAAACCATTACAATGTATTTATTTGAGGTCTAATTTGACAGAATTTGCAGTCTATATTCCTCTGTTTTGACTCTTTCAATGTAATGTTACGTTCTTGAAAAAAGAAGACGTTTTCAATTTATTTCTACGTGCAACTGGGAGAAGTTTTTTTTTTTTTTTAATGGAACACCCTTCCTCTTTAGAAAGGTTGAGAGAGTTGGAGTTATTCAGTGTGGAGAACAGAAGGCTCTGGGGAGAGCTTGGGGCAGCTTCCCAGTGCCTTAAGGGGGTTACAAGAGAGCTGGAGAGGGGCGTTTTACAAGGGCATGGAGAGATAGTACAAGGGGGAATGGCTTTAAAGTGAGTAGATACAGGGAAGAAATTCTTCACTGTGAGAGTGATGAGACAATGGAACAGGTTGCCCAGTGACATTGTGGATGTCCCATCCATGGAGGTGTTCAAGGCCAAGTTGATGGGGCTTTGAGCAACCTGGTCTAGAGAAAGGTCCTTTCCAACCCAAACCATAATATGATTCTATAATATTTATATGAAGAGGGAATTATTGCATATGTAGATGAGTGGTTAATTACTTTTTAAAAGAAAAATGTTGAAATACTAAATATAAACAGATTACCGATACAGTCTCTTAAAATACAGCCTCTGCTTTGGTCTGAGCAGACATGCTTTTATATCCACAGAAGGTCCATGATTTGTGTTACTCAAATAGATTTTAGAGTTGATTTTAATAGTTGAGTTAATATTACTTTGTGAGCTAGTTGGAATTTTTAGAGAATGATGACATCTGTTCTGAGAATAAGTAGTGCACATGTGGGATCACCACAAGACTGTCTTGATTACCATTCTGCTGTGTCCCAGATCCAGCTGAAAGGACATCTTTGCACTCAAGGGATTACTCAGTTATCATGACCAGGCAGTTTTGAGTCTTTCTCCTAACGTAGCAGATGTTGTGCAGGACTGTCTTGAAATACAGAGGTTAAGCTTAAATTTTTAAATTCTCTTTAGGCAGGCTGGTAGATAAGAAGGGACAGTTAAAAGCTGATGATAAAATAAAAAATAGCTACAGTTATTTCTGATGCCAGTTTTACTGTTTCATGCCTGTTTTACTGTTGTGCTTCCGTAATACTTGAATGGAGGATTTCCATTCTAAATCAACCTTTTTTTTGGTATTATGCAGAGACTTTGTTCATCATCCTGGACTGTGAAAAGCAGTTGGATCTATTTTGTGCGTGTGTATCTGAAGAGAAAGAAATTTTTCTATTGTTTCTATCACTTTATTTCTTTTGAATTTTCTCTTGGAAAATCACCTGTCTATAACTGCAACGAGTAAATTGTAACATGCTAGTCTTTGTATTTCCTAATTTTTTAATTAAAAAAGATTTTTATTTTTAGCAGGCAACTCCAGCAGCAGTAGACGTAAAACCAGCTTTTCATGACCTTGTAACCTGTTACTTTTGGCCGTTAGAAACAGTCTTGCATCATAGGGAGCTTTGTACTTAAGAGCTGGTTCTTATGTAACAGACCACAAGCAATCTTCAGTTTTTGAAGAAATATGCTTTTGATAGCGGACCATCCTAAAACTAACAGATAAGAAAAGTTTCTTTATCTAGTAAATAAAACTTGTTACTGTTTTTATACTGAATGGCAAATTGCACTGAAGATGTAAAAATGGGCCTGTGAGTGTTCTGAAATACAGAGGCCACAGTGACGGCAGATGGGTGGCACCCAATCACAATACTGAAAATGAGATGCAGAAGGAGTTTACAGCAGTGTCCTGTGTTTACAGTAGCTGTCTTGCAAAAATGCAGCTGAGGGTGTTTTATCTTTACATGCTACAGTATTTATTCATTTAGTGTGTAATCAGTTTTACCCTTCATTTGATAGTAGTCAAAGCATTTGGCTGTAATAAGCATGCAATCTCTTTTTACTTAAATGTGACTGATGTGAGGAAAACCAAGAAATGCTCACTGGTAACTCAAAGTTTCAGTCGTGGCAGATTAATTAGCTTTGCCTCTTGAGAATTTGTGTTCATTTTAGGCACATTTTTGAATATACGTACTTCTTTTAGTAGCTCATATAGTTTTTTGAGAAGTACTGCTTCTCATTTTGAATTCCCAACAGGCTTCTTCATGTTTACTCATCAGTTAGGAAACTGTGAAAGTGCTCTTTGGTGCACTCTGTTCAGTATGCCATGCAGGTAAATTCTGACGGAGTGTGTACTGTGTAGTCATGGGAACTCGGCCCCAATGGAGGAGAGATGTTTAAAGTGACATGACTTAAACTTGGGTTTACTATTCAAGTTAGATTCCTATAGAGACAACTTTTATAGTTAAAAAGAAATAAAACAGTACTTGGAAGGAAACAGAAGGGGGGGGGGGGGGAAACAACCCCCAAAACCATGTTTGTATTTCAGCATGGCGTCACTGAAAGACTGCGCATGAATGATTCAGAACAGAATGAGATTGGTTGATTTAATTTCCAATGAGTAAAACTCAATTTTCATCAAAGTTGTTGTGATTTGTAACAGTGTGAATTAAGATGGCTGTTAATAATTTTAAAAAGCAGATGTGAAACAAATTTACAGAGGATAATTGTAAGAAAGATCATAACATCTTATTTGAATGGAATAGTGTCTTGCAATTAAGTCACTAGGTAGAATCAACCCCAGAATGCTAATTATCAGTATTGTTTCAGGTGCAAAAGTAGGCAATATAAGCATGTTCTAAAAAAAGTACTCTCAACCATTAGCCTGCTTTTATATCTCATGGGAAGCTTTTCAGAATCCAGTTAGTAACATGTGCCATGGTACTTCTGTTAGAAACTGTTCCGTCAGGTTTGACTGATTCTGACCAAGAGGTCTAAAGTTTATTGGTGAGTGCAAAGGAAAACTCCTGAGGTAATAGCATGAATTTCCTTTCCTGAAGGAGTGCAGCTGAATGTATATTCCCTGATGAGAAGAGCAACAAAGTTATTTTATGTTTCTAAAGAGACAGTGTTGATCTGTGTTATTTATCTATATCTCTTTTTATTGGGTTATACATATCAGTGGGCTAATGCTTAGGTTTTGTATAAGCATTGTGACAAGTAAGATTTTTGAGGATAGTGGGCTTGATTGTGGTCATTATGGAAAACATTTCCTTTAATGCTCCTGTGAAAAAAACAAGAAGGTGCTGTAAGGATCCCATTTCCTTCTTTATACACATAGTAGTGCATGTGGGTGCACATGTGGCCTCCTTGTCTCTTTTACTCACTGGTGAAAGGAGAGACCTGCAGTTGTGTTGTTACTATGGGTAAGCCAGAGAGCATATGCTTTTTCTTTCTTTTTAATAGCCACTTCTGTCTTGGCCTTACTTGTTTTATCCTTCTTGTTGTGTTTCTTAACAGGAGAAATATAGAATACTTTCTGGTGCTGAAATAGAAACTTAGGATACCAATAGAGTTTTTTCATTTTTTGACTTTCCCTTGGTTAAGAACTAAATATCCTCTATGGTGCTAGAGGTAACTTTCTAGAAAACAAAAGTCTTTAGGACTGTAAGACCTTGGACATGATGTGCTCTGGCAGCCTTCTATCCAAGCTGATGAGAGATGGACCAGGTAAGGGACCTGCAGGGCAGATGGGACACTGGCTGGATTGCCAAGCCCAGTGGGTGGGAATTGGTGGAGCAAAGTCCAGCTGGTGGCAGGTTACAAGTGGCATCCTTGCAGGATCAGTTCCAGAACCAGAACTGTTTGGTATTTTTTAATTGTCTGGACGGTGGGCTGGAGTGTGATCTCAACAAGTGTGTTCGGATGATACCAAGTTGTTCAATATGCTGGCAGGCAGAGAGGCTGTTCAGCAGGGCCTGGAGAAGAGGCCTGACAGGAGGAGCCTCATGTAGTCAGTTGAAGAGAAATGTGACATCCTGACCAGGGATGGAGTAGCCACATACAGCAGTACAGGCTGGCTAGAAGACAGGTTTCTAAGGAAGGACCTTGGACTCAGGTGGATGACATGTTGAGTGTGGGTTGGCTGTGACAAAGGCCAGCCATGCACTGGGCTCTGTTAGTAAGAGCACAGTAAGCAGCCAAAAAATAGTGGTTCTCCCTGACTATTCAGAAACTCTGAGACCACATCTAAAGTACAATGATTGGGGTTCAACAGTACATGAAAGAAATTACATACTGCCAGAAGTTCAGGTGAGGTTCACCAAGATGATTAGGGGCCTAGATCACATCCCTTAAAGAGGGGAAACTAAACTTCTTCAACCTTAGACAAGAGATTAAGGGAAGATCATATTGCTTTCTCCAAGGATGTAGTGGGAAGAACTGAGCTGAAATTCTGATTAGAAATGAGGGGAGTTTGACAGTGTGTATTTGGGGTTATTCATTATTATTACTTTGTGGTTTTGTTTGTTTTGAACCATGAGTCTGATGAACAAGTGCCCAGAGAGAATGTGGAACCTCATGTCCTCAGAGACATTCAGAATTCCACTTGACTGTAGAAGTAGAGCTCCTTAAAATTGTTTGGACTGTATGATTTAATCTTTAAGAAGATAAGCAGGCAGAGTAAAGTGGCTGTTTAGTTTCATGAATGTGTTTTTGTGTTTTCAGGTAAAAGTTTACACTGAGCTTATTCTTGGAAAAACATCACATTTAAACCTAATAAAAATGGTGTAAGCAAACTTGATAGTTTTTTTTCCTTCAAAGAAGGACTTCTTTAATAGAGGAAATGGGATACTACTCACATTTCTGAAAATATGTAGTTTAAAAAGTTTATCACATTTGGGGGTTTGTATGATTTTTAAGAATAGTTTGAACAGTTACTGAGTGCTTGACAATGATATAATTCTTTTTAAATGATCAACCTGCACTTGTAGGAAGTCAGCTGGTTTATTCTGTGAAGTTACAACTATATTACAGTTTAACTATATCACTGTTGGATTAACTTAACTTTTATTTCTAACTTTTTAAGAGGATGATTTGAATTTGGAGCTCTAGAGCTCCAACTTTGAATTTAGTACACTAATTTCCTTTCTTCTTTTACTATATTTTACTTTTCAGGTAAATTATCTCTTGAGTTTTTTTATTCTCAAGGGTAGAATATGGGACTGAAGAAGGAAATATACCTGGAGAAGGGTTCTTAATGCAAACTTAGTCTTTTCCATAGCACTTCAGAAAAACTTCTTAGGGATGGAAGACATGAGAAAGAATAAAATATAAGAGTTTTATTTGTTGAAAGAGTTGTGGCTTGTTATGAAACAACACTGGTATTCACATATCAAATTTGGTTAGGTTTTTAACACTTAATTTCATAGAATCATAGAATATCTCAAGTCTCTGCCTTTGAGGAAGGCGTAGACTGTGAAGAGAGCAGCCCTCAGCCTTCTCTCCTCCAAGCTGAACAAGCGAAGTGATCTCAGCTGCTCCTCATATGTCTTGCCCTTGAGGCCTTTCACCGTCTTGGTTGTCCTCCTCTGGACACCCGCTGATAATTTGTTATCCTTCTCACATTGTGGCATTCACAGTACTCAAGGTGGGACTGCTGCCAAGTGGAACAGTCGCCTCCCTTGTCTGGCAGTGCTGTGCCTGATGAACCACAGGACATGGTTGGCCCTTTTGTCTGCCAATGCACACTGCTGACTCACACTCAACTTGCCATTGTCCATCAGAATCCTCAAGGTCTTCTTGACAGTCCTCTCAATCTTTTCATCCCCCAGTATCTTGACATAGGGGATGGACAGGTGCAGGACCTTGTACTTGGCCTTGCTAGTCTTCATGAGGTTCACATGATCCCACTCATCAAGCCTGTCCAAGTCCCTCTGCATGGCATCTTTTCCCTCCAGAATATCAGCTGCACTGGTCATTTTGGTGTCACTGGCAAACTCACTGACGGTGCACTGAATCCCACTGTCCATGTCATTAATCAGGATATTGAATAGTACTGGTCCCAGTATAGGCCCCTAAGGGACACAAGTCATTACTGATCTCTGTTTGGACATTGAACCATTGATTCAAACTCTTTGGATGTGGTCATCAAGCCAATTCCTTACCATCAAACCTACATCTCTCCAATGAGGGACAGGGATGTTGTGTGAGACTGTGTCTGAAGTCAAGGCTGATGACATGAAAGTACATGACAATGAAAGTTCAGGAATGCAATGCTCATGCAAAACAAGCAAAACCATTTTAATTAATACTTCTCTGTGTCGGTGTCTCATAGTCTTGAAGGTACCACGCACATTGAGAGTAGTTGAGCAGTTCTGTGCAGTGTGTAGCAAGGAAGACAACTGTTAGAAAAATAAAAGTGATATTAAACTTATATGCTTTTGTTCAGTGATGATGGAGTGCCTGTTTACAAACTCTAAACACTTTAGTAATTGTAGTTTATAAAACTTGAATTAATAAGGTTGAATGATGCAGGGAGGGGTCTGGGAATTTCAAGTCCACTGACATGTTGAACAATCCCTTCTGGGATGAGGATATTGTCAGGGAACTCAGGAAAAGTGGTCTGTAAAGTGTAACAAAATGGGCAAACTGGGCCAGCCTCTGCCGTGTTATAAGTGAGCAGCACCTTGATGGTCCATTCTTGTGTTGCTAATACTGCAATGCACAGTGGTGATGGTGTTTGTGAAATGCAGACATGGGTGGCTTCTAACTAAGAATTTTTAAGGAAGTAGCTTAAAGGTAAGATGCACTGATGTACTGACATTCTTGTTGGTTGTGTTTTGGTTTTGTATTTTTCTTCCCTCATGTTTTTATAATTTGCTTCCTAAGTGTCAAAATTATGGGGAAAATTGTGAAATGAAGAGAGATGATGTTATGACAATGCAAGTGGGATATCCTGACTCTGTCTGTTGTCTAATCCGATCTCTTATTCTGAAGAGTATTTATGCTCTATTAGTCTTTAAGTTGAAACTAATTATAACAGAGAATGAGTTATAACTAACTTTAAAGAGAAAGTGGAATGAAGTTGCCTTAGATGTTTTGACAAAGTTGTTTGTTTTTACTGTGAAACTGGTCTTGCATACTGCATTTTCCTAACCTTATAAATGATGCTTTGATTTCTTTTGCAAGTTGTTCTTCATATGAGGCCTTGCCAAAATTAAGCTTTTATTCTTTGATTTGGGAAAAGCTACTTGGGTAGAATAGTTTTGATTCTTTTGCAAGGCAGAAGGATATATATTATCATTTCCCAGTATATTGTCATGGCTGCAGCACCTGCAATGGTGTCATTTTTGGGGAGGTGTTTTGTATTGAGTTTTTTCTTGTTTGTTTGTTGGTTATGGGCTTTCCCCCCACCTCTAGCGTCTGCTGGGATGAAAGAAGCCTGCAGAGGCTCTTTGATGTGAAGGCCTACTTATATTATTTTTCAGTGTTATGAATATACATACCAGGGCTGTCTATAGACTACTTGGAAAAAGTGGTGGTGTTCTATAGCTGATGTCATCTAAACATACAGAGAAGTAAAATCTTTTGGGGTGGGTTCCACAGGCAGAAGCTTGAGTGCCCCAAATATTGTCTCCTCAGTTGTACAGTAACATGAGAAGAGGTGCTAGTTCTCTCTAAAACCTAATACCTTCCTTTAAAAAATGTTCATGGTCCTCTGCTGGCAGTTTTGTTGCCGAATTAGTGTTGCTTTCATAGGAAATGGTTGGAAGGAGACCTTGTTTATCCTGGCAAAGAAAACATGAGAATAAATGCAAATTTTTTATTTGCTGACACTTTGCAGGTTAATGAAGCTCTTTGGCATAGATGCTCCGACTTAAAGCCTTGGATTCACTGCCTGCCCTTCCTTGTCTCCCCATTTCATTTGAAGCACTCTGAATGCTTTTTTCCACCATGTCTAGAAGAGGTTCTTCAAAAATGTTTTTGTCTGTGGTTGAAATAGCTGTAACAGTGTTGCTTTACTTTAGCAGAGCCTGGTCTGTTTGCCGAACTGGTGTAGTTTAGTGCTGCTTCCTGTTTTTCTCATCCTATTTAATTGGGCAACAAGTTGCAGCAAAGCAGCTTCCTTTAAAATGAATCAGTGAATATTATGCATATTGAAAATATGAAAGCAGCTAATGTCTCTTTGAATCTTACAAAATGTTGGATACTTTTCTATAGCTTTAATGTTTGTGTGGAAGGCCAAACCTGGTTGAAAACAAAGCAATTACCTGCCTTTCTGTGTTCAATTTGTTTTGATTTACTTTTTTTTTTCTCTATCACTGTCTTTTGATGGTAACAATAAAAAGCTGTCCTGCCTTCTTTCTTTCTGTCATAATCTCTATTGCTTCATGTCGTATAACTTGTTCCTACAAGTAATGGTGCTACTTCATCGAGTCCAGATGTGTGTAGCTATCCTAAGGTAATTATACAATAAAATTGACAAGTACTTATTAAAACTGTCTTATTTGTCTTGCAGTGAGCATTACGCAGTATGATTATTTTTATAGCAATACAGCTGGGTTTTTTAAAACACTCTGTGTATGTCTGCCTTGAGAAAAGCAAAGGGAGATGAGGAGAGTTAATACGATGTAGCTGGTGCATAGCATAGCTCATATTATAAACCTGGGAAACAGTGACTGACTTGGGAATTAGTATGAAATCGTTGGTTAGTTAATGAGTTGTACTATAATGACAAATTACTGGATGGAGTGATAATATTTTGCTCATAGTTGTAGTGTGCTAAAGCACATGTACAATGTGTACAAAGGTATCTGGATGGATGCCTCTTCTCCGATAGAGTGATTTTGTCTGCTGTAAACAAGCACCTGGACCTTTGTCCATTTGCCAAAAGTTGAACTGGAAGACTGTCATTTAGACTTACTTAGCAGGGTGTTTTGGAGTCTCTTTCTCATCAAATTGCTATATAAGTCTCTAATTCTGAAACAAACATATAATCTGTAGCTGAGGAAGAAAACGTCAACTTTGTTCGTCATAAAGCAGTGTGAAGTAGAGCTGGAGCTTGGCCTGAGGCGTTAAAAATAAATAGATGCACCTGCAGAGAATGTATTAGATGCAAGAAACACACTGGGTACACTGTGTGTTTGTGCCCAGTCATTATGGACTGGGCTACCAACCTGCTGAATAATCCCACCATGTGGAGAGTTTCTGGTGCTCCTGCTGGAAGAATTTACAGAGGAAGTTAAAGCTTGACCATGATCAAGAATTTTTAAATAAAGGTTAGATCACTCTTAAAGCTACTCTAGATGAACTAAATTTATAAAACACCAGGCTTTGATAGTATGAATTTTTAACATATATAAGCTATAAGTATTTGTAATGTTATTTTCTGTCTGTGATGTGAGCATTTGCAGGAAAAAGAAATTAATATCTCCTGGTCAGTAGAATGCTAGAAAAGTGTGTTTTGTCGCTGTCCAGTTAGTGAATTTGTCTGAGGTACTCAAAAAATCATGTAGCATGTTTTCCAGGTGACCAGTGATTGAGATTTCTTAATTTTTGAGAATTTGTCTTGAAGTCAAGTAGCCTAGTTGAATGAACATAATACTTAGGAGTCTACCTGAAGGCAGTTGAATGTATTAATTGACCACAGAAAACTTTATAAATTGCTTATGTACTGGACATTTAACATTAGTGGAAGATTTTAACTCTAATTAGTCATCTCAGTGTTTTTGACAGGGCCCCAGGTAAATATATTCATATTGTAAAACTCTGAGATTATAATAGACTCTCATAAAATTGCAAAAGAAGATTTAATATTTCTGTTTTCAGTGCAAGGTTTGAATAGCATTTAGCTTAAACAAGAAGAAAGAAAATGCAATCTTAGACTATTATAATGATAGTAGGCTGAAAATGCTTTAAAAAGCAGTTCATTGAGCACCACACAGCCTTTTGGGAAGATGAGATAAATTAAAATAAAAGACTGTAGAGACAGATGGTCATTTAGGGATGTCTTATGTAACGATTAAGATGTGAATGGAGACTGCAACGAGCTTCTGTGTTCCGTACTGACCTTGCTGTTTTATCCTCTTTGTCAGGGTATATTGACACACATTGGTACAAAAAACATAAACCTCAGTATAAAACTGTTGTGTGAATGGAGCTGCTGCTTGTCTGTGTTGTGGTTTCTTGCCCACTAATCAAGGTACATGTATCATGTAGAGAAACTGATCTTTCTTCAGCAATACAGGCATTTAATTTGAAACAAACTGTTGCATAGAAAATAAGCATTGGCCCCAGCATATCCCTTCTCTCCCGAAACTTAAAGACAGTTAGTCAGTTTAGGGTGGTGTAGAATCCTAGAATGGTTTAGGTTGGAAAGGACCTTTGAAGGTTATCTAGTTCCAACCCCTCATCTCTAGTGATCAGGAGCATCTTCAGCTAGTTCATATTCTTGAGCTTTGGTTTATTTGAGAGTATTGTAGTCTCAAACACGCTTTTGGCATTCAATGGTTTTGCATATGTTGGACTTTCATTTTGTGGATTAATATTCAGACTGATTTTGAGCCTACTTAGGAAGCTTTTAGTTGAGTTTGTAGGAGCCCTACTTAATGTTTTGTTAAAAGTAAATGTGCTCAAATACAAACTTTGTGTGTAGTAGATGGCCTCTCTGCCCCATCAAATGTGCAGCCTTTGGAGCATTCTTTCTTTTTCTTTTAGTTATAGAGTTGACAAAATGGAATAGAAGAATATGTTGGTTGAAAAGATAATTTGTCTAAAAAAACAAAAATGCAGACAGAAGAATGAGAGATCAAAGGCAGATGGCACTTGGATGGCATTTTATAAACCATAGTAAACAATTTACTTACAGGTACAAGATTTACTTGCAACATTTACTTGAGATTTAAGGTATTTGCTACAAAGTATGAAAATTAAATTCTTCAATGAGAAAAATTGTTTCATTTGCTGACTCAGTTCTACATGTGTATTCATACTTTCCACTCAGCTCTCCATCTTTCTGTAGTACCTTGTGTCTGGTCCTTTCCTGAAGGGCCTGATGTTGACTGTTATCAAGTCTCTGTGAAAGGTTCTTAAATGCTTCTGTGTGTGAAACAAGATCTCCAGCAGGCTTAGCTAACAACCCTTTCTATAAAAACTGTTTTTATTTTGCAGAAATAAAGTTTTTATTCACAGCTTGATAGATTCTGTTTTGGTGGGTAGTTTGTTCTGAAAGACAATATTTGTCTCTCTGAATCATACTAGTTGTAACTTTTATTCTGTTATCATTTTTGTAGCTGCATTAACTTAAAGCTTCTGAGGCTCCCTGGGTTATGTGACTATGACCATCTGTGTTAAGAAATGAGAAAAGTGAATTGTTAGAAATTGAAACACTGTGTGGGCTGAGAAGTGTTGTTGAATTGTGTGCTATCTTTGAAACAGTAAAAAGTTTATTTGCTCAAGATATTCTCAAAAGTTTTCTAGGTTGCCAAGATTTTCACCAGAAACGACCAACACATTGACTCAAACCACAAGTTCGTCTAAGCCAAGTCCCGCCCTTTAACAGTCACTGATCAATAGCACCTGTCTTAGGGAGAACATTTACAAGAAAATTTACCGTGATGCTATTTCAACAATTTGCAGCTCAGAAATTTTCTGAGCTGAAGGTGTTAAACTATTGAACACTGAGATGTCTTGGATATCCCTCTCATTAAATTAGAATTTGTTAGCATCTATGCAAACCTAAGTTTTACAGCTCACCTATGAGGTGTTCAGGGTAAAAAGCAGACTTTTAAATGAAACTTGTATCTTGCCTGTTTAATTTGATATTTTAATAGTGAGAGAAAATAATTAATCATTCCCTGTTTATTTCCTTTGTTTCTTATAGATTGCAGACCTCTCTTGCTCTACATCAGTCATTTCTTCTTGAGATTGAAGAACATTAACATACTTAAGTTTAATCCTAACCCCTTAGGAAATGTTTCCCTCATTGAGGTCAACCTAGTTGCCTTCTTATGTCCCTCTTTTACCATTTTGAGATACAAAAACCAAAATGCAGATGTACTGTGAGCTTCCATCCTGGTGTGATGATCATTTTTGAGCTGCTCTTGCTCTCTCCTCAATGGTTTGATATCCTGGCAGCTCCTGAGTACTCAAGGGATACTTCAAGAAAACTTCTCTTAAAACTGCAGCATGTTTTTGCCTACACTGGTAATGGGGGATTCAGAAACTCACATTTTATATATGTAATTTCACAATTTTTTTTTTCCTATGTACATTGCTTTATGCTTTTATATATTTTTTTTTTTCATTTGTTGTCTTAATGGGCAGTTACTATTTGTGAGGTTACCCAACCTCTCCACATCTAGTTTTCATTTTTCTTACTTGAACAGCTTATCTCATCAGTGACCTTTGTTACCTCACTATTCACATCCTTTCGAGATACATATGAATGCATTGAGCTGCACAGATGACAGAACTGCTTCCTGATGCCTTCTCTTGAATGAATAACTGAAAGTTCATTCCTATTTCCTTTTTTTAAAAACAATTGCTGCTCCAGAGGAATGGCTTCCTCTCATGTCAGTTGTTTTTTCAAGAACCTTTAGTGTTGAACATTGGTAGATCTTCTTTGAAAATTCGGATAGATTGTGTCAAATAAGTTGCCAACAAACCTATTTGTCCAGCCAAAAGTGGGCATAGTATATTAAATTACTTGGATTTGAGGTATCTCTAAAAACCCCATGGTTCAGGTTATTTTTGTTCTCCCCATGGTTTGTCAGTTTCTTTGTCGTCTTGAGGTATGTGAATGAGAGAGGAGGTTCACAGCAGAATTAAGACAAGCTTTTTGCTTTGAATGTCTTTGAAAAATGTACTAGTTTGTATGCATTTTTTACATTGTCACTACAAATCTGTTTCATGAGTTTTACGTCTAATGTGCAAAGTGCTTCTGTGATTTCATCATTTGCTCATGACTTCAACTTGCTGGAAGATGTCTTTTTTTAGTAATCTCCTTTATTGGCTCCTTTGTCATTGTGGTCTTTCTGAAAAGATCTGTTTCTGAAAAGACAGCGGTTCACTTACTTAGGTACAATTGCTTAAAAGACTATAATCAAAGATCTGAAGTTGTGTATCAGGGAGAATGGGAGAAGATCTTCAATAAATCCTGTTGAAATATTAATATTGAAAATTATGTGTGAGTATTAATTTGGTGCAAGTAAATATTTATAGTGTTTCAGCAGGAGACCATCTCATGTTAAACTTAATTTTAATGTACTTTCAGAAAGTTTTCGTGTTTTCAATAAACTTGGCTCAATAATGTCCATGCTGGCACATTTTCAAGAAGAAAGACCTTTCAACCAGCTGTCCTCTGCTAAAAACATGTGCAAGACTGGAATGTTTATAGAATAGTTTTAGCTTAGAAGTATGCTGAAGACATCATCATCATCCAAATTTCCTTTTGTTTTTTATTTGAAGAGGTTCTGACACCCACTAATAAATGGCATTGGTGAACACATTTTCCATGCATTGTCCCTGCCCATTGAGCTGATACTCAAAAAGTCAGGAAACTTCCTTTTTTCTTTGTGGAAAATTAGACAGCATTTCTGTGGGGAAACAAATATTAGAATATTGTGGTCTTAAATTGTCATCTGAGAACTGGGCAGATGTTTGCCTCAAAAAAGAAAAAGAAAAGAAGAGTACTCAAAACCAAGCTATAATTGATTTAGTACAATGAGGGGTAAGCTTCATGGTGTTAGTTTTTTCACTATGTTGCTTGGATGAGTTAAACAAAAAATAAACCCCTTAATTCTTTACAATGTCATCCATGTGTCTTAACTGGGATGATTTTGGCCACTTTTTGATCTTCTCTTCTTACCTCAGTGCATTGCTGCAGGACAGAGCCTGTGCTCTAGTGCTGCTGGGGCTGCAGCAACCAAAGGAGTGCCTGCTCAGGAAATGGAAACTTTCTTGCGTGCTCTGCAAGAGAGGTTGTCACATGGCTGTGCAGCTGGCACTGCTGGCATAAAGTTCCTCCTCTCCACAGGAAGAATGTACCTTCTCTGCTCCGCTCCTGAATGGGGTTGACCAGGGAGAAAGGTCAGATTACCAATCTTCATGTTGATGTGATCAGTTCAGGGTTTAAAATTGTGTAGCCAACTGCTGTTAGTCACCGTGTTGGTCAGAGGGAAGGGTAACTTTGGTTTTGCATGTTGCCTTTGGACTTAGTTTTCTCATGGCTTTCTTGTGATCACTTTTATAGCAGATGTGGAAAAAGTAAAGGGTGCGAGTCCTCCAAGCTTAACTTGTTAACCAAGAAGTTTCTTTGTTCTTTGTTTCAATACCTGTCCTTATATCAAAGGGCAGGTGAGCCACTGGTGTTACACAATTCCCCTTTACCCGCGATACTTGCACGTTTAGCAGGAGTGCCCTTTGCTGCCGCCCTTCTTCCCCAACCTGCTCTTCTCGACAGGCTCATGTGCCTGGAACAGGGAGCAGGCAGCACTGGACTGTGCCACAGCAAGGGCTAGTTCTTGGCTCTTTCTGCTGAAGAATGAGATTGTCTGCCTCTCTTTGCTTTCATTCCTCTTGGTTGGGTATTTGTAGTTCTTTTTTTAGGAGAATATGTTTCCTGAGCTGGATGTTTTGGCTGCCAGTTTTTAAGCGTGAAAAAAATACCAAAAAGGCATCGGCCTCACAAAAGACTTTGCGCTGGGAAGGCAAAATGGTGCAGTTGTGGGAAAAGAAAAAGGGATGAAAAGGGAGATGAAGTTCTTTAGGCATTGTGGGGGAATATTTTTCAGTGCTGTCTTCAGCATGGGGCTCTCCTCACCTTGTTTCTTCTTTTTTTTATAGAGACAGCAAAATGTATCATTAGATTTAACTAGGAATTTGTTTGAGGCCTGAAGGTATTCAGAGTATAGAGTTTTTTTGGACCTTTGATGTTCATTAGGGAGTAGTTCTGTTTCTGTGCCAGGCAATGTTTACTTTACTTTTTTCTTTTCTTTTGTAAACTGTAGTCTTACAGTTTTGTACTTTCTCCTGTAACTGTTAATGTTCCTTATTTAGCTTTTCTTTCCCAGAAAATCTCCTAGGCTTTAGAAAATTTGGTTATCTGACTTCTGTGGGCTTAAATGTAATACAAGAGAAAATGGAGAACTTGGAGTTTTTTGGGGTTTTTTTTTGTTTGTTTTTGATTAGGGGTTTTTTGATTAGTTGGGTTTTTTTTTTCTTTTTTACTACAAAGGACTGATTTTTTTTAACAGCACGTTAGTATTAAAGTTGCATATGAATGGATAGTTTATCCCCATGCGATCATTAAAGTTGGCACTTAAAATATTACAGTTGTGGTGTCATGCTCTGTGCTTGCTTTTGGTATTTTTCTTATGATAGACAGCAAATTGTACATTACTTCCTGTTTTATATTCTGAGTATTTTGGTGTTTGTCTTTCACATAATTTTAAATAAGTGTTTGGTTTTTAAGTCTAACACTTCACAGTTTTATGAGATGACTTCATACAATTAGCAGAATTTTACATTTGGTGTCATATTTAAATTAAAATACTATTTAGGAAGAAAAAGAGTAGTTACTCCCTGCAAGTCACCACTTACAGCAAATGGAAACTATTACTTCATTTTTAGCTTGCACAGATTTGTCTGGTACTTGCTTTTTGTTTTGTTGCCCCTGTCTCAATACATTTAAACCTCTGCAGTCCTCACATTGTAAACTTCCGTCTCAAGTCAAGTGGGTAAGCTGGTACCACATCCAGGTGTCACGCTGCTTGCTAATCAGATTAAAGGAAACTGAAATAGAGAAAGGAACTTGCACGGAAGGTCAGAGTATTGCAACAATATTAATGAAACATCTACGTGGCTTGTATGGGCAATTACCAAGCTTCAGCTTAAAGCCAGGAGCAGATGAGACACCTGTACGAAGGTTACTCTATGTGATCGATAGGAGGATTGCTGTTTGAAGGCTGATGAATAAGCTGGATTCCTGTCTCTGTAACAGGACCTTAACAGGTCCCAGGGCACCACTGCAGCAGCTGAGCACTGTTGTTGCTTTGAACCAGTGATACCACTGAGATGTTGCAGGTTGTCTAAGGGAAGTCTGAGGAAATTAAAAAAAAAAAAAAATTAGTCTCAAGTTCAAAACCAAATTCCACAGTTACTTATAACTAAAAAAAAAAGTTGCCAAGTGTATTGGGTCCTTTGTGGAATTGGAGCTGGCTCTGTCCAGCATGGAGGCATCTTCTGGTGTCTGCTCACAGAAGTCACCCCTGCAGCCCCTCTCTATCCACCTGTTCCCAGGTACCAAACACTTGCCACATCAATAAATGCACCAAACAGGACATCTACCTAGCAGAAAAGTTATTTTAATGTTGAATTTGAGAATCTCCTTAGCCAGATTGTGGTAACAGCAACTGTCAAATGTGGCTGTAGATTAAAGTGGTGAAAGGCTGATGAAAACATGCCTGACATCAGCACACAGTGCTGATAGTTAAATGCTTTGTTAAGACTCTCTAACCTGAAATTGCCTGTAAGTATTTGCCAAGAACTAGTCTGTCTGATAAGTGTAATTAAAGGACATTTAAATTGGTTTTTCAGAATAAATGCATGTATAGCAAGTTTGGCAGTTTTGGGGGAACCAGGCTTTCAGTAAAGTTGGTGTAGAAATGTATACCAAAGGCAGTTCTCTTAGGAATTACTGTGCATAGCTTGTGGATTTTGTAGAATGGTATAATGATGCTGATGTCTGGATTCCTGAGCATATACAGGAGTCTCTAATGCCCATGATGTGAGCTGGTACTAATGTTGGGTCACAAAACCTCTGGAAATCCAGACAGCTGCACAAAATCTTCAATTTGTGTGGGCACAATTTCTGACTTTCTTAGCCTGTCACACCACTTCACTTCTTGGACCATCCAGCTGAATTGAGAACTTGTGCTTCTGGTAACCCCTTGAATAAACTAAAGGATGTAATGGGCAGCTGGAATGTTTGGTAGCATATTCCTCCTTGGTAATTTGCTACATGGTGGAATTAAAAATTCATTACTATTTCTTTACCTTAAAACCACAGCCAACTTCAAACAGGTTAAAATACAGTGCAAATTTGAAACATTCATTATGAGTATGTGAATGGTAGCACAACTTCAAACGTTTCTAAATTATGTAGGAAAAAAAGTGGGAGAATGATACTTGAGTTGCAACTGATTCCACTTTGAGCTTTTCTCCCCGCTGTCTCTTTCTCTCTCTCTTTCTCTCTCTCTGAAGTTAGCACACTGAGTCAGCTGGAGAACTGTCTGTCCTGGATTCTTTCTTTCGTCGTACCTCCTGCTGCACCTGGTAGAAAGCACAACCAGCCTTGATGCAGAGTGTTTGTGTATATGACTAATTTTATCCTTGAAGCCATGGGTGGAAAAGGGGGAAGGGTCTAGACTTAAAGTCTTTATCCAATTTTTCTTTCCTTCCTGGAGATGCAAATATGGGTTAAGGTGTCTTGCAAACTAGCATATTGTGTTTGACAGGCTGATTAACAAGTGTGTTTGCCAGAGAGTGCAATGAAATTTTCTGTCTCTTTTTGTGACTTGCTAAGTATGCTATGCTGCTTTCTGATTGATTTTTTTTTTTTTTTTTTATGGTACAGACTGTCACTTTGTACGCCAACAATCATAATTTTCACAGTAACATAAACGGGATAAATATGTACTATTACAGGCATTGAATTGTGTCTAGCCACAACAAGATCTACAGTTTTTGTGGTAACTGGCCTCAACTTTTTTCCTAAGCTTATGATAGTTGTAGACAGTAAACCCATATGAGTAGGGCTGTGAAATGAGTATTTAAGCAAAACAAAAAGAAACATTACTTTCATCTGTAATTGGTTTTCTTCTGTCAGAATCAGGTGTATTCAATTGTATTTAACACAACTGTAATAAAAGCATCATATTGGAAAAGAATAACTCATTCAAGAATGCTCTCATATACTTTTAGGGGATTGGTAACGTGTAATAAATTACACAATTCAGAAGAAATACTAATAATTATATCTATATTATATATAAATATTATGTACTATATATATAAAATAAATATGTTATGGCCAATATTCCCTATTATCTGATTTATGTTGAAGGAGTTTTAGCAAAACCTCTTAAAAAATTACTCCTTTGTGTTTACTGATGCTAGTATTGAGTGAAAAATTTCTGCTCTTAGTTCAGTAGTACAGTAACTGCACCAGTGATGACGCACCTGGTCATAAGACCACACAGATGTGTTATTCTCCTTGAGAGCACTTGAGATGGCTCAGAAGATAGTATTTATAGACAAAGCAAAACAGGGGACAACTTGTTTTTCATTCCCTTCTACCAGCAGTTTAGATCAATTGGGCTGCAAGCTGACAATTGTATTTCATCTTTGGAGGCTTTAAAAGATACCTTTAAGGTATATACATTTTAGTGTCTGTCTTGGTACTTTTTGAAAATAATGCTTCTTCTGACAAGTGAGTTGCTTGGAAACTGCTGGGTGATTTGGGAAGTGTGCTTCCTGGTCATAATGCTGCTTGGTAATCTGTGGTGCAGACGCAGTGAAGAGTTCTTACAATGACTGCACAATGGAAGGTAACTTGTAAAAATGTGATCTGTGGTACTTTGTGTTTGTTCTAGGCTAGGAGTATGCACAGGGACATCTATTAATGGGTCAATTTAATTTTACTAGGTCAGATGCTGTATATTAGCTATATATCTTAAGATTTGGGTAAAAAAAAAAAAACAACCCAACTTGCATTGCTTGTTCTGTGGACATTCGTACATTGGTAATAAGTTACTGATTTTCAAGACTTGCTTTTATTGCTTTTATTTCTATACACTTGGGTAGGAAATAATTTCTGCAGGAGTTGTTTTGTTTCACAAAAAAATAATTTCAAAACTGCTGCTTGTGCTAATAAGCAGCAAAAAGCTTTATACTGACTCAAGGCATAAACACAAGAGAGGTCTCAACTGAGCATGCGACTGTTCAGGCATAACAAAATCAAAGCAGCTGGTTGAATAGCTTGGAGGTTTTTTTAGTGCCAACCTTGCCAAGACATCTGTGTTCTATAAGACATTGAGGGGAGAAGTTGATTTTAAATAGTTGTGTTTTTGACAGCCTGGCTTTTGAATAAGGGATTTGAATAGGTTTCCATAGTCAGAAAGGCAGGATACAATGCACTGTCCCTTCCACTGCACTTTTTCTAAAATTCAAAGTGTTTTAGTAAGAGTCTGTTTTAGTTTTAAGTGTCAATTTTATATCATCTATTCTCTTACCAAGCAGGGAGGTACTTTGGATTCATTGCAACAATCAAACCAGCACTGAGTTTTGCCTTGTGAAAACTGGGGGGAGGGTCTTTGCATTTGGGGTTTTAGAGTAGCTGTTTTACCATGCAGCTGTGAAGCTAAGAGACATCCAAGGTATTTAGGTTTTAGCTTTGAATTTATCACAGAATCACGGAATATGTTGAGTTGGAAGGAACTCACAATGATCATCAAATCCAACCCTTAGCCCTGTGCAGGACCATCCCCAGGAGTCACACCATGTGCCTGAGAGTATTGTCCAAATGCCTCTTGAACTCTGTCAGGCTTGATGCTGTGACCCCTTCCCTGGGGAGCCTGTTCCAATGCCCAACCACCTTTCCCTAATATCCAACCTAAACCTCCCCTGACACAACTTCAGACAATTCCTTCCGGTTCTGTCACTGGTCCCCAGAGAGCAGAGGTCAGTGCCTGCCCCTCCTCTTCCCCTCACAATGAAGTGGTAGCTTCAGGAGTGCATGTTTGGAATATCCTTTTTATAATAGAAAGTTGCCTTCAGGTAGATGTTTTGGAATGCTGCTTCTTTCAGTTTCACAAAGTTTAGAATATAACTGACATTTTTCCACAAGATTCCCAAGATATCCAATGCACACATTATAATCCCACACTCAACCTGTCTCCAGGAGTCTGTGATACCATACCTTATTTTAAATTGTGCTTGTAGAGATTGGAAAATACTGCTGTATCATAGAAAGTGCTTACTTTCTTATAAGATTGAGGCTTATCTGAATTACTTGAGCTCAGTTGAAGTTTATTATAGTAAAACACTTTATAAAGGAATAACACTATTTTGACTAGATTACTTAATTTATAAAGTTATGTACTGCTACATATAGTCCAGGAAGTTTTAGTACTTAAAGTCAGAAAACTATTAAGAAGAAGAGCAAAGTTGCTACTAATTGCTGTGGAATAGTGATGTTGCAGTGAAGGCTTTTTTTAATTTTACAGTTTCTGTGTGGAAGAGCATGCACACACAGTAGTTAGAGCAGGTAAACATGTGTTGTTACCCAAGTGACCATGTAGTTCTACCTTGTTGTCATGTGAAGGCAACTCAAGGTAGCTTAATGGAACAAACAATCTGAAAGAATCTTTGGAATTTAAATTTCTTACTTAAGTCTTACTTAACTATTAGCAGTATGAAACATGTAAGTGTGAGCTATTTGTTTGTGGAACACATAATTACAGGCCAAAACCCAAGTCATCACTTTTCAGAGTTACACAAAGTTTCTGTAGCACCTGTTCCTGCAGGGCCAGGCACAGTGAGCAGCTGAAGGTGCTCCCTCTGCATGAGCCCGAGCAGTGCAGTCCTGCCTGTCTTCAGCCCTGGGCTGCACATTCTGCTGTGCCAGGAGGGCATGTGGAAGGCACAGCAGCAGAGTGGATTTGCTTTGTCTACTGGGAAACCATTCCTGGAATAAAATTTGAAAAATCAAAGAAGTTCTGCATTTTTCCCTTTAATATAATTAGTAGTGCCTATAATAGCACCTTGGGAACAATTGCCTTTTTTTTTTTTTTTTTAACTGCATAGTTTTTAGGGATGTATTTTATTAATTTGTTCCAAATTTGTGATCAGTTAATCTGTGAACTCACTCAACTGTTTAGTTAGACTGTATGTCACATGTTCTTCGGTTATTCTGGAGTTATCTTGAAAGTATGTTAAAATGTGTTACTTATCTGTTAGCTGTTTGTGTAGGTAGTGGAATTCATGGGGTTTTTTGGAAGGTTGTGCATTTTTCTTGAGCTCTCAGCCAGAACAGTTGCAGTCAGATGCGTTTTGTAAGCTGTCTTCAAGGCACTGATCGATTGACAGAAAGAGAGAATGGAAATAATGCGTGCTGAGGAAAAAAGCCATGAAATTCTCCAAGTGAAAGTGGGAGGAGGAAGAGTCTAGATGGAAGAAAGACTAGGCATGGGGTGGGCGAGCTTAAGCAAACACAATAAGGGTTCAGAAAAAAGAGGAGCCCACAGAACTTTTAACAGCAGACAGAGAAGAGGGCACAGTGTTGCATGAGTTGGCTGTAGATTTTTCAGGTCAGTAAGTTAAAATAAATATAACCAAAAGGTGCTATTTTTAACAGCAAGCAGCAAGGCAGACTGGGAAATTGGGACACTTTCAGAGGTGCATGAAATGGAGCATCTTGGAGGCTTGTGGATTTTGCCAAGGCCTGAACTTGGTGTAAGAGTCTGTTTTTGCAGTGTTTTTTATGTAGGGGTTCGTTTTTTTTTTTAATTTTTTTTTTTAATCCAGTCCTTGACAAATTCATTTATCTCTGGGATGCCTATGAGGAATGTGTATTATTTTGAACTGTTCTCATGAGAAAGCAGTGTCTTGATTTCCTCTAAAATAGCTGTGATGGTTTGTAAATACACCTGCAGCTGTTTGTTTTTTTCTTTGAAGGCAGGAATAACCTCATGGCTTTCCCCTTTTAACCTGTTGTCTCTTGCTCTCTTCCACTTGTATCTATACTTGGCTATGGCCTTCTGTGCTCCTTTGCTTGTAGATTTAAAGGGAACTTCTTTGACTTCTTGATATCTCTTATGCTTGCTAGTGACTCCCTATGAGTGACTCAAATGATATATATATCCCTTTCATGTTGTCAGTAGAAACTTGAAAAGAGTGCTGTCTTGTTGTGCTCCTCCTCCTCTGTGTGAAAAAAAGTTTTCATTTTTTTTGATGTGTTGCCTCTGTCAGATTAGAGACTGTTCGACACTTTCAGAGTTCTTACCCCAGGGGAGTTTGGCTTGTGCTTGGGCACTTTGGCAATATAAGTAAGAATTCTTTAGTCTTTGCTATGATTTGACTTTTTTTTTTTTTAAATTGTTAGACTATACGATCTATGGGGAAGTTATCATTAATTGGTTAAGGCAAGTCTTTATTACTGTTAGAAATCAATTTCCTCTCTTAATTTTTAAGGGGTTAGGGAATGGCATGTACATCCTAGTAAGCTTCTGATAATTTTCAGGCTTTAAAATAAATCTTTATAAAAAAATAACTTTCTTTTTTTTTGTATGAAATAAAGTTAAGGATGGAAAAGACTGCTAAGATCATCAAGTCCAGCTGTGAACCCAGCACCATCACCAAGTTCACCACCAAGTCATGTCCTCAAGTGTCACATCCACACATATTTTTGACAGTTCCAAGGATGGTGACTCCATTGCTTCCCTGGACAGTATTTTCCAAATTATATCACTCCTGAGTGTTTGAGGTACAGGGTGTAAAATGCTGCAATCCTCTCTAGCTTTACTCTTAATCAGAGGACAAATTAGGCTGTGTCATAAAAGGCTCATCTCCAAAAACACAAAGGGACACAGTGTAGTGGTGACAGGTGAGGAAATTGTAATAATCTGAGAAATAAAGCACCCTTACCTGGCTTTTCCCAAGTCTGCCACAGCAAGGTGACCAGTTCTGTAAGACTCATTATGAGATGGAGGGGAAGAGCATACTTGAATTTTCTGCGTGTAATATGGAATATTAGGGGAAGAATAAATGGCAGTGTCTGTAATTCTGTAAAGGAGGATTTGAGATGGTTTGGAGAGAAACAAACTTTGGAAAACAGGATAGGGGAATAAATGGTCTAGTCATGTGTTTCTGGATGAGGGGACTCTCTTCTATATATGTTTGTATATATGGAGCACTAAGTGCCAGTGTCAGTGTCAGTCCAGACTGGAGTGTGAGCACTGGGTCCTAGGGGCCCATACACCTCAGGGTGCCAGCAGCTGGAGCATGTGCATCCTGTGTGGACATGTCAGTGTGAAACAGCAGCAGGACTGTTGTTAGGCTGGTGAGTCGGTCAGAAGCTTGGGAGTCAGGTAATGAAGCAGTCATAAATACGGGAGAGATAGAGAACAGAAGATCCGCCAGCTGGCTGCTTGAGGGATGGACAGGTCCAAGCCAATTTGTGCAGGCACAATAAGGTCTCAGGCATGGCTGAGGGATGTGTTTGTGTGTCTGTGCATGAGCCATGTTACACTGCAGTAGTCTACTTTTGTCCACATCAGCCATAGTAGACACCTGCATGAGGAGTCCTTTGTGCCTTGTGTGTCAGCTGGAAATACACACTCAACCTTTGTACTGGACAGAACAAGGAATGTGGAACCTCCCCTTTACTGAGCTACTGGAATCTGTGACCTGTAATCCATTTAGATGGAGTTTGTGTGTATAGTTGTCTTTTTCCTCTGCTCTTTTGGGTGTGGCTAAAAACAATACAAGGTAGACTGTGTGTCTAACACAGCAATGAGGCTTCTTACAGATTTCAATTAAAAAGAGGTTTATTTACCAAATTATATGTTTAGAGATAGCAAATCTTTATTGAGATATAGCAAGTATCATATTTGACTTTAGGGTTTTTTTGGTGGAGCCCTCTGAAGATCATATGTGGTATCAAGAGGGCCTCTTGACTCTACCTATAGTAACCCAGTGATACCTGCCCTTTTCTGCACAACCTGTAACCTAAAGTTTCTGCTTTTAAGGAACAGTGAATGGATAGAAATTTGTATAGAAATGAACATATAGTTTACAGAACTGGAGAATGAGCAGGCATATGGTCATGTAAATCTTGCCTTCTGAAATTCAGACTCATCTGACAACAAGAAGTCCCTGATAGTGGTCTCAATTTGCAGCATTGTTTGCTGTGTTCTAGTTTGGAGCATGAATGCTGTTTTGAATTAAATTTCCTGATTATCCTTCTTATTATGCTGTGTCTTATGTTATGGAGCAGTTTTGTTGCAGACAAAACTGCCTTACTTTTTTATGAAATAAACTGGAGGATGCACTACCAAGTACCACTGAGCATTCAGTAAACAGAACAGTTTAGATCTGGTCTGGAGTGAACCTGCTGTCTGAATCCTGCTCTGCACTGGTGCGGCCTCACCTAGAATATTGTGTGCTTTTGGGCACTGTTAGAGAGTGTCTAAAGGAAGGCAACAAAGATGGTGTAAGGCCTTGAGGGGAAGCCATATGAGTTGCTGCTGAGGGCACTTGGTCCGTTCAGCCTGGAGGAGACTGAGGGGAGACCTCATTGCAGTTACAACTTCCTTGGGAGGGGCAGGCACTGATCTCTGCTCTGTGGGGACCAGTGACAGGACCCAAGGGAATGGCCTGAAGTTTTGTCAGGAGAATTTTTGGTTGGATATTAGAAAAAGGTTCTTTACCCAGAGGGTGGTTGGGCACTGAACGGACTCCCCAGGGAAGTGGTCACAGCACCAAGCCCGACAGAGTTCAAGAGGCATTTGGAGATACTCTCAGGCACATGGATTGACTCTTGGGGATGGTCCTGTGCAAGGCCAGAAGTTGGACTTGATGATTCTTGTGGGTTACTTCCAATTTGGCATATTCTGTTATTTTGTGAAATGCACTTTATGTGGCTAAGGTATATTATGTTTTACAGATCCTATTCTAATGTTGGGCTCTACTTGTGACTATAGATATGTTTTCTATTTTATGGAGCAGCACAAATACGTGGGTCGGTTGGTTGTTTGCTTTTCCTCCTTTAAACAAGAGCAAAGTTTCACCTAGTAGGGGTTCCCTTCCCACACTCTCTAAGGGGCTTTGTTTTTGTGCACCATCCTGGCGAGGGAGCTGCAAGTAATATATACCCCTTGAAAAGATTTTGGATTGCAAATCTGGTTCATCTTTTCCCTAGTGTGTGTATTTAAATTCTTCTTTACTGAGCTGCTTCTTTTTCTTCTGTTTGTATTATTCCTTAACACCAATTTTTTTCCTCAGTGCCTATGACTTTTGTCAGTTGAATGTCTGTAAAATAATCCTTTGTTTATGGTCCTCGAGCTCTGCCTTTCATCTTTATACAACTATTGTGAAATGTAATTTACAATCGCATCCACCATGGGAGCTGGCTATTCAGTTGCCCTCACCTACTGTATTATGTGTCTTTAACTATGGTTTCTATTTGTGTGCTTTATAAAAACTGTATGTAGCATTGGCATTAAATCTGTCTATTTCCAAATTCTGGTACTCTCCATTTTTGTGATTAACAAGTGTTGCCTTTTATGATTATTCAGTATATAACTAGAATTTGAACATGTTCCAAATGTGAACGCTTAGAAAAGTAGTTCTTTACTGAATCTTCTATTTATATTCCTCATGTGAATGAGCTGGAGGTTTTCTTACTTTCTTCCTTGTATTCAGGCAGAATACAAATCAGCAATAGGATTTTTTGCATCATTGCACACAGCTTCCTTTTCTACTGCTCCGTTCTATTTGTGTCCTGCCTTCAGCCCTGCTCGGATACAGCCTTTAACATTCTGTGCACTGCTGGCTTCCAGGGAGGCAAACAATGCAACGTTCATGGAAGCTTTGAAAGACTGCAGTTGCCAGGTGTAGGATTTACTCTATTCTAGCTGCCTACTGGTAACTTGCAATAAGCCAAGGCAAAAATAGAATCCTACAATATTCTCTAGTGAATTCACAAGGAATGATTTATGGTCATGGGAATGTAAGTACCTTTGCTTGCTCAGGCCATAACTATCTCCAACCAAGGTGAGAAGTGGATGCTTATAGAAAGAATGTAGAAATAGTTTGTTTTGCAGTGATATTTTTCTTGGTATGCTGTTCCACTGGTTTATAAACAGGGATATTTTGAGCTGGAGTTCCATAAAACCTACTGCAGTGAAACCAAGATTTTATGACTTAAAGGCAGCATCACTACCATATCTTTTACCATTTCTATTTTCTCTGCCCTCCGTTTAATCCAAACCTATGATGATATATACTGGAATTTTGTTGTGTTTTGCCTAGTAGATGTTCATCAGTATTTTTTTTATTTGTGGAAATATTCTGGGTCAGGCTAGATACTTCTCAGATGCAGCATAACTTGTTGTTTTCATTGGTAAGGAGACTAGTAAAGGACTGAACTCAGCATGATAAGTTTCTCCAGTGTCCAATGCACCAAGATTCTTTCAAAAAAACATGTATATTAAAAAAAAACAACCCAAAACCTATATTAAAAATGTTAATCTTAAAAGGCTAGGAGCTACTTTAATGTCAGTTCATTTTTCTTTAAAGGATTATGGATTTTTTTAAAACAAAATGGCTTTCTGAAAATACTTTCTACTCCTAGTGTTTCAATTAGATGGATTAGTTCAGTAACTTTTCATTCACTGCTTAAAGACTGGATGTTCTGGAATGATATAAAGAAGTTAATTGACTTCACTCTTGGTGGGCATAGGGCAAAAGATAAAATATCAAACAGCTGTCCTTGTAAAGACTGGCAATACATCACAGCTTTTCTTTTTCTATGACTGAAAAAACAAGCATTCTCCAAACTATACATGAAACAATCAGCTTCTGTTCTCTTTTTAGTGTAAGGCATACTGTAAAATATGCAGCAGAAATTTGAACAAGTTGTTTATTTTGGTTTGATTTAATAATTAGATTTTGCTAGACTGCATTATTATAATACATGAAATTGGATTAATGTCTAAGTCTAAGGGCTATGTACATTTAAAAATTGAAATGTTGCATTGGTCTGGTGAACATAATTTTTCAGTTAATACCTTGCTATGTAATTATTGCTAAATCTTGCAGAAAATCTTCTTCCTTCTATATATAAATAACTTTTTGGGCATTTGCAATGATAGCTGATTTTCACACCTGAAGAGAAAAAATTGCCCTAGTTTGCTACAGTGCTTTTTGGTTTCTTTCTTGAGGTTTTCCTGTGCTTGCTATTGTGCATATATGGTTATTTACTGATGAACTCCTTGTTTCAGCTTACATAACAGGAATGCCATTAGTGAGGGGAAGAACAGCTGTGCTGGGATAGTCCAGAAGTTGATAAAAGCCTAGGAGCTTCTCTGTCATCTCCAGCAGTGAAAGATAAGAGTGTAGGAAAAGGGCAAAGATGTAGGGATACCTTCTCCAGTATGACCTCCCCATCTCCAGTAACTTGTAGCTCAGTATATGGCAGAACAAAGGCATTCAATTTACATTTAAAGGCCATCCTGAAATTTTCTTCCATGACTTTATCCTTTTTGTCTTTCATTTTTTAAAGTATGTAAAATTTTTGGATTCACAAATAGTTCCACAGCTTGCCGTATGTGGTGCAAAGCACTATACTTTTCTCTTTTTTATTTTTTCCCTTTGAATTTGCTACCTTCTGATTTGTTTAAAGTCCTCTGCCCTTTATGATGGAACAGACTGTCTGAAGCCATTGGATATCCACCCCTCTTTGCCATTTGGGATTTTTATAGGCCTGCAAGGCCAGGCATGGTGCTTGACCTCTGTCTTGCCATGGGCTCATCTCCAAAGATGCAGCTTGTGCCTGCTGTGGCTGCTCTGCAGAGATCTGAAGGGTTGTACTTTCTGTACCTACTGGGTAGGAAGGAGGAATAGGTGGGACTTTTGAAGGGACTGTTCTGTGAAAGAAAATTCAAGAGAAAGTATTTCTAGAAAAGGTACTGTCAATTTCATACAAATTCTGTTGCACCACTTAGTGTTTTCTTTTTGTTTAGTATTCTGTCAAGGCCAACATCTGGCCTTTAGAACTAAATTTCTCTTTACCAAATGCTGCCTTTCTCTGAGCGAGAACTGTACTGAGATGAGGTGCCATCAGCTGGGAGTGATGGCTGGTGTAGTGGATAAATGGTCTTATAATAGCAGCAGGAGGTGTTTAAATTAGGCTACTAGAGAGTTAATAGTACAGCACACTGGAAGTTACATAAAGTGCTTTTCAGATTTTGCTTCACTGATATTGTCAAGTGCAGTAATTCTCTGTAGCTGCAAATGTGAAACTTCAGTCCATCCTTCAGCATCAGTTTGCACACTTATGAATATCATGAGGAGAGGCATAAGGAACACCAGTTAGTTACTGTAGTTTGAAGAGTTGACTGAGTTTCTGAGGGATATAACCACTTTAAAATCAAGAGAAAGAATGTAAGATTAAAAAAGGAAATCTGTAGCCTGAGTCACCCCTGCTGGCGAAGAAGATTGAATTTAGCTCCTGTATTCATAGATATTGCTGCCTTCTGACAAAGTTGGTTTCTAAGCATCCAAGTTTTACAGTCTCAAAGTGTATCTTCACAGATCAAAAGTAAGTGGATTGCAAGGGATGCAGCTCAGATGGAAGGGATTTTAATGTAGTTGAAATGAAAAATACAATCTGCCTTCTCAGGTTATGTTCACCTGGCAATTTTCACAGAATCACAGAATGGGTAAGGTTGGAAGGAACCACAGTGGGTCATCTGGTCCAACTTTCCTGCTCCAGCAGGGTCATCCTAGAGCACATGGAAAAGGGTTGCCTCCAGGTGGTTCTTGAACATCTCCCGTGATGGAGACTCCACAACCCCTTTGTGCAATCTGCACTGTTCCAGTGTGCAGATACTGCACAGTAAAGAAGTTCTTCCTCATATTCAGATGGAATTTCCTGTGCCTCAGTTTCTGCCCATTGCTTCTTATCTAATTGCTCAGCACCCTCAAGCACAGCCTGGCTCCAACATCTTGACACCCTCCCTTCAGATAGTGACAGACATTGATAAGGTCCCCTCTCTGTCGGCTTCTTCTTGAGGCTGAACAGGCCCAGCTCTCTCAGCCTTTCCTTGTAAGAGAGATGCTCCAGTCCCTTAACCATCTTTGTTGCCTTCCTCTGGACCCACTCTGGGATACCATCGGTGTTCTTGACCACAAGTGCACTAATCTGTGCATGCATGTTTGTGCATCCATTGAAAGGCTTTGAGCCACCCTGTGTGTAGCTGTGCATCCTTCTTTGGCCATAACCTACTGAAAAAGGCAATTTTCATCTGGTCAAAATACTTGACTTTATGGTTTTTTCATTGCTAGTGTGGGCTGGTACAAAGGAGGTAGTGGGAATGGGTGGTTGGCAGAGGGAAACAGGAAAACTATGTTTTTCAGGTCCTGTGGAGCAATTGACCACTCTAGCTTTCCACAAAAGCCTGCAGGGGTGCCTGTTGTCCTGTTGCTTCTGGTCACAGAATATCATCTAGAATGTGGAATGCTATTGATTTTAACCTTCATTTGCTTAACAATTTCATCTTTCCTGTCCAAATTTTCATTATATTACCATTTTTTTCTGTACATTCATTCTGCATTCCAAAGAGAATCTTTTTACCATACACATGCATTTGGAGTATATTGTAAGACATCTATTGTATTTTTTGACACCTGAAACAATGAAGCAGTTGATATTTCCTAAGAAAAAGAAGAAAAATCCATTTTCGTTCGTATACCTTCACTGAATTAAATAGCATTTGGATGTCTTAAACTTTTATTAAAACTTACTGTGAGGAAGCTGTAGAAATGTAAAAACAAAGAAAGTGTCTTTCTGTATGAGTAAAAATGTTCATGAAAAGGTACTACATTTATTGGTAATACGTCCCGTAGCATCAGAGTCTGAAGGTGTTTGTCAAGAGAGTACACTGTTGCATAAATTCAGAAGTTTCTGTTCTGTTCATATCTTTGCAACTTTGTAAGAGTTACTGTGCCATTATTTAATTTTAAAATACTGCAGCCTATTAATCTATTCTTCTAGTATCTTAATCAGTCTAGTTAATATGTAAAATCATTTCTTGATTATGGAAACTTCTTAAATGTCTTTATTAAGACTGACATTGATTTGTTAATTTTATTTAAGCAGCAGCTGCTTCCATTAGATTTAGCTAATATAATATTTAGAGAGGGCTGAAATGAATAAGTTGTTTTTGAAAACCAGCCAGGGTAACTGTAAGATAAATGTTACAAATTAATGATTTTTTATATTAGTCTTAATTTTGTGCTCTGGGGGGATTGTGTAGTTAAAAGAAAAAATCATTAGACTAAAATATGAATGATTTGGTTTCTGATTAAATATACTTCATTATGTAATTACTGCTCTTTTGGAGGGCTTTTAAATTATGGCATTGCTTTGTCCTATGTTTAAGTGTAACCTATATGTTCTAGTTGCATATTATACCAGAATGAAAAGCTATATTGTAATAATCAGCTTTGTCTATGCACTGTTGTTACCCTGTGGTAGCAGTCTTGGTTTTCATTAGGTTTCCCAAATTTCTTTCTCCATTCTGAAACATAAATTATATACTTTATTTTAGAGGAGAATATTGTCAATATGTGTTCTTTCGAAGTGATATATATCCTCTTCATAGAATCAGAGAATGGTTTGAGTTGGAAGGGACCTTAAAGATCATATAGTTTAATCCCCCTGCCATGGGCAGGGATACTTTTCACTAGACCAGGTTGCTCAAAGCCCCATCCAGCCTGGTCTTGAACATTTCCAGGCATGGGGCATCCACAGCCTCTCTGAGTAACCTGTTCCAGTGCCTCACCACCCTCACAGTAATGAATTTCTGTCTAACATCCAATCTAAATCCACCCTCCTGCAGTTCAAAGCCATTCTGTTTGTCCTATCACTCCATGCCCTTATGAAAAGTCCCTCTCCAGCTCTTTTGTAGCCATTTCAGATAATAAAAAAGGCTTTTAGGTCTCCCCAGAGCCTTCTCCAGGCTGAACAGCCCCAACTCTCTCAGCCTGCATCTCTTAGACTGCTGTTTTAAAAAGCAAACCCAAATGAACACGACAAAGCTTGTTGCACAGTTATTTGATATTCATTATGGGTGTCTAGCACAAGTGTTAGTAAAAGTGTTTTAAGCCCTAGCTTGAGAAATAGAAGGATGATTTTGCATCTTCTCCACCTTCACTGAATTTGAACCTTCTCCTTTAGGTGCTGTATATATGGGAGAGTTGTTTTCTCTTACTAACTTTTGCTTTTGAATCTGTGGAATATGAATGCTTTTTATATAAGTATTTTAAAGAAAGTTGTTGCTAGTGTAATTCAGTTATGCTTAGGATCTTGGCTATAAATTATGTTTGAAGCTTAATATTATTAAGAAAATTTATAGAATATTCTCCGAGGGCATCTGTTCTGTAATACAGTCTTAAAAGAGAAATAGCATAAGACTTTACAAACACAATACTAGGTTAAAAAATGCTGTGAAGTAAGTAGCAGTTTGCTTGCAAAACACTCATAATGTTTCCTAAAATGCTGAAAATTACTGCCAAATTCTTGTAAATTTCACTGTGATTTTTAAAACAATACCTTTAGAATCAGCACTGTATTTAAAAGTGTCCTTCCTGTGGAAGGGAGAGTGGTAGCTTCCATGTTGTCCCCATGACTTTGTCTGGTCATCTACACAGTTCAGGCAATTTCAGGTTACCTTTGTGCTGTAGGATTTCAGTGGTCTTTGCATATCCTCTTCTTGAACCCTTGATTGATTGCTGCTGCTTATGCATTTGTACATGAGTCAGAAATTCCTTTGTAGGTGTAACCAGTCTGCAAATGGTCAAAAGGTGTGCCAGCGCTCCCAAAATAAACCCTACAGAGTCTAATCTGAGCAGAGGCCTTTGCTTTAGGTTGGATATCCCTTCCCATTTCACTGTATTTCACTAGTATATTGAGAAAACAGATCTCACTCTGGTCTTAAATCATATATAGAATTATTCTGCTAATTAAACATATATATCATTAAATCTTATGTATTACACACATATTTATGGCTTAGTTTTTTCAGCCTATATTGCTTCTAGAGGCCACTTGGTTTTCTGTACCACAGTAAAGATGAGATATACATCTTAGTTTTCTAATGTACATGTATACTATTTTTGCATGTTGATTAAAAGACAATATAGGAGAAAAGAGAAGCATTTAGATGAGGCTGTTACTAAAATCCTAAATTGACTATTCTTACTATTGTGTTTCCTTTTCTATGATTTCCCCACTAAATTAAATGTGTTCAGAGAATAAGTACGTGACACTGAAATTAAAAAATTAACTACAATGCTTCACATTTTAATTATGCTCTTATGATTTTATTTTCCTTTTTTTTTTTTTAAGGTGAGATTTAAACTCCCTCATTTGTGCATTTTGTAAATAATCTCTAGCCAAAGTCTAATCATAATGATTAGAAACACAACTCCTATTGCATATGTTAAAACTTCTCATTTCCATTTTTAACTTTTATCTTGCGCTCAATTTTTTTGTTGTTGTTTTTGTGCTTATTTTCTAGAATGTCTCCAGGTGTGTTGTTATTCTTTGTCCTGTTTTTATCCCATAGTGTCAGTCTGTGTTATACCCTGTAATGGGAGTTGGTTGTAAGATGATAGACTTTCTTAGCCGGTTACATCATTGTACCTCTGAGTTTCATAAGTGTTGGTGGTTGCAGGTTTAACGTGATATAAGATGAAATCTTCTTGAGTCTGTCACCACTGCACTGTTCAATACAGAATGAAACTGTAACGGTGTCTGAGAACGCTGTAACAGTCTTCAAGGCCTATGTTGTACTGGAACTCCCATTTATTTTTGTTTAAACCTAATGAAACTCTTTAAATCTGCAGCTTGGAACAAATAGACTTTTTTTTTAAAAATAAAATAGTTTTAGTGCATTAATATGCTTGCTTTTTTCTTTGAATGAAGTAATTCTGAAATGGAATATTGCAGTCATCCTTCACTATTCATTTAAATATTTCTCCAGGAATAAGGAAGAGAAGGAGCATGGATTTTTTTCTGTTCTCAAGTAAGAGAACACTGTCTGTCTCCCCACACTGCCATCGTGGTAATTTTTTAAAAAAAACCCACCAAAAATATTTATAATAGTAGTAGTAATGTTTTGAAACGAGCTGGCTTACTGTGGTTTGTTTCTGCTGTCCTTCCTATGTGTTGCTGGCTAGTATAAGATCCCAACAATGCCAATGGTGATTGGAGTTTATGGAGCCAGGAGGTGTGAGTGCACTGTGTGACTGAACACCACGCAGAGGCTGGCGAGAGCTGAGGGAGGGAGTGCTACACATATCCCGTTCTGTCCCTTTGGAGCTTCCGTAGCAGTCACAGGAGCCGTGTACAATTACTGTTAGAAAAGGTGGTAATAATAACTCATGAGTGCTGATCTAGTGCACCTTCCCTCCCTGGGCAGGAAACACCTGTGAGTTACTGGGACAGCAGCTTAAACACAGAGCCTGCTGCAAAATACTTGGTGATTCCAGAAGAAGAAAAGGGTTAACGGGATGAAAATTTTGTGGTATTTAACTCTCATGCTGCAACTGAAGAGCTCTCCAGTTCATGAAATTTACAGTCCAATACGGTGGGAGAAGAAATTCTCCAGAGACTTCTGTGCTTTTTTCCAGTTCAAGTTGCTAAGAATCACATTTCTTTCTGATAACCCTTTGTCTGCTGGCTTGTCTGTTGAGTGTGTTTGTGCTGTTTGCATGCCATCTTCTCCTCACTTTCCTTCCTTTTGAAAAACCTTTCCTAACTATTCTCTGTCTCCTAATGTATTTTTTTTTTTGATTGTTCTAGAAAGTAAATAATCTTGTTCAATTTTGGGCTGGTTTGATTTGTGTTTCGGTATGTCTTTTGCATATAAACTTTTTAGGTTAGATTTTTATTAAATGAAAATGAGACTTTATACTGCAAGGGGTTTTTCAAATTACAACAATCTTCAATGAAATATGCTGGGGAAAAATAATTTTTTAGGGTACTATTTGTTAGTAAATACACTCAATATACTTCGACTGGCCTCTGAAAAAGGTGTAAGGAGACGTTTGCAAGAGCACGGGGAGAGAACGGGCTTTTATTTCTTAGCTTAGGATCACTTCCTTTGTGCTTTTTAAGCAGTACTTAGATCACTAATGTGGACAAGAATGATCAGCTTGGAGAAAAGGAGAATGATCATATGCCATGACTTGCTAAAACGTAGAGTGCAACAGCACTAGTTATTTTTAAGCACAGAAGCATTTTTAATGTAGGAAGACTCCTGTTAGTGTTCTGTGCAACCACTTGCTAGTGCAATGCAGCTTTAATGCTGGGAAAAGTTGTGTGTGCAACCCGGGAATCCTCTGCAGTGGTATCTTCTGGAGCTGTGGGGCTGGCTTTGAGTTTGCTGGTTTGTGAGCTATAGCCATATTTTACCCCCATAATCATGCCAGTGTATTTATCAGCAAGATAAAAGTAAGAGGTAAAATTGTGCTGTAGTGACATGTAAACTGGTAAGTTTTCTTTACTGGTTTTACTCTCTTAGGTTTCTGTACAGTTCAGCTTTACTAATTAAAGAAGTGAGTTTGTATAGACTCAATTATAGCTCTTCTAACAGTTGGAGCTAGTTCAAGGTATGTTGTTGCCAGTATAAAGATAAGAATATTGTCACTAAGTAGCCCTGGATGCCCCATTGTGCCCAGAGAAGTGGTGGATGCCCCATGCCTGGAAGTGTTCAAGGCCAGGTTGGATAGGGCTTTAAGCGACCTGATCTAGTGGAACCTGTCCCTGCCCATGGCAGAGGGGTGGAACTAGATGACCTCTAATGTCTCTTCCAACCCAAAACATTCTTGATGTTCTGTAATTCTGTGATATTCTACCCAGTGGAAGTTTTTTTAGAGCCTGTTCCTATGTGGGAAATTTTATATCTGTCACTGGAAATTTTCAAGTGTTGTCACTAGCTGTGGGTTTTGCAGCATCTCCTACACAGCAGAAGTTAGAAGATAAATTGCGTCTGTGTCATCAGTGTATCTGGAAACAAGTCTCTTAGTTTATTGTTTAGTTATATCTAACTGCATCTTGTGCACAAAATGAGTTAAAGTCAGAAATATTGATGTAACTCATCTGAGCACTTAAAGGAAAGAACTGCCCAAAATACTGTTAAATATTCCCAGGTGTGTCAGAGTGTGCACAAGACCCAGTATCTGCTCCATGCTCATTAGAAAAAAAAGTGTGGTGGTAACTTCATTTTATCCAGAAGCAGCCATACACAGGTAGTGATGAGTATGTACATTCTTGCTCTTGTGGAAAAGGTTGCTGGGTAGGAGTATGGTTGCAAGGAGGGATCCAATTGTCAAAACAAATTACAATTGGCAATACTGCACTTTTACAAGCAATATCTACTGAGCTTCCATTTGAGTGATATTTGAAGTATAATTTAGTGGCTATTATTTTTGCAGCTCTTTTTAGAGCCTACACAAATGAGCTTGCTCATCTAGTGTGACCTTTACAGCACTGGAGGTTGGTGATTTTTGTCACATATGCTGGGTTTGGAGAGAGGCTGTTGTGTTGCATCAGGGAATGTAACTAACAGCAGATGTGAGGAAAGTTCAACTGATGGGATCTCTATTAAGTTTTGGCATTACCTGAAAAAAACATTTTCTGGAAAAATGTATTTACTAAGTTTGATCACTGATGCCCTTTTCATTAGTTTATTGTTAAAACATAATGTTATCTTTTAATTTGTCTTCTTTTAGGAGTAGTGGAGCAGCTTGTAAATGATGGTGTATGAAATTACATTGGCAGCAGTTATTACAGTGATAAGTGCTTGTTGATGCATTGTTTTGGTTTGCTTCCTCTCATTGGAACCCTTTGGTTTTTTTAAGTAACTCAGAACAAGTTCAAACTGGACCCTTCTCTATCCATCTTTTGCACAAAAAAAACTGTCTTTAGAAAATTCTTAACCATTCCCCTGTTTTTGTCACGTAGACATGTGCTGAGACCAACAATTGAGAACAGGCATCACACTGGTGACTGGTACAAACTGTGCAGAGAGGGAAGGACAGGAAGGGTGTACAGAACTAAGTGGGTTTGGTAATCTGCTTGTTTCTGAATGAGTGTGCTGCTGCAGACCAACACTTGATGCTAATCTTCTCTTTTGGTTTTATTTCAGTGTGGAAATTTACGGGGCTTTGCCTTGTTGACATTCCAGTGGCATGCAATAACTTACTAGCTGTCTAGTCTGTGTTTATTATATATCTAATAAAGTTTGGATTTTATTGTGAGGAAAGCTGATACGCTGCTGAACAGCCATAACCTTGGAAGGTGCCATTGCTCTACTTCATTCCAAAGATGCTGTAACTGGGACTTGAGCAGAGGGCAAGCATATTTTATAGTACAGAAAATAGTAACTGTCAATCACTTCTGTGCCAGGGTTAGAGAAGTGTGTAAACTGGTAAGTGAAAAACTTAGTACTTTTGTCCCTTGAAACCGATAAATTATCCGTGTATTTTCTCTGAAATAATTAATCTGGTATCTGAAAATCCATGCATGTGACTACCAAGCATTCATTACAATTATCCATTTGTGTGAATAGCCTCAAATATTTTATATTTCATGTGCTTTTTTTAAATATAAGAGAGTAATTTCTTAAAATACATGGAGGGATGTTTTTTTTTTTTGTCATGAGTACATAGATGGTGCATGCTCTAATTGCCTTCAAGCTTCTGTCATGAGTTTCTCTTGTGTAAAACATTGTAATGATTTAAAACATTTATATTCCAGTATATTATTTTTGTGGGTGGGTTCTGGTAGTATTAGGATATGGAATTTTTAGGATAAACCTCCTACAAATGCTATGAAATTCTTAACTTCCTCTGATACAAGGATCAGCAGTTTGTTCCAGTTGAAAAATGCATCTCCTCTGGATAATAATCTACCTGAAGGAATTAATAACATAGTTAGTAATACATGCTGACATATTAATGTGATCATCAGTGTCTTGAGCCACTCTTTTATTATTCTAAAGATTTCCAAGGTACACAAGATGTGTTTAGTATTTTAGTAGCTCTACTGGGCTGAAGGGCAACAGTAGCATCATCTGTGCAGATGCATCCACACATAATGTGCTGGGATGATACTGACTTCTAGAAGAGCAAAATTTACTATGCATACAAAACAGTTTTGTGATTGGTTTCTGGACAGTAGTTTTATGGCAGTCAAGAAAGGAAGGGGTTTGTGTGGCTCAAACTATGCTTTTCATGTGTATTAGCAATAAGCACCTCAAATATTCATGATTCTAGTATATAGACTTTTATGTACACACATGTGCATCCAAATATAGAATCATAGAATGGTTTGTTTTGTAAGGGATCTTAAAGGTCATATAGTTCCAATCCCCCTGCTGTGGGAAGGGGCACCTGCTAATACATTCTAGTATACTTATTAGTACCTATGCACACATGCACACAAATATATACATATCTGTACAAAATAAAAAGACATGAGATTCTAAAGAAACAGTTAGTGGTCTATCTAAATGTGAACTTGCCAGTTTTTAGTATTTCACAGATAGATGGCATACCAGAATCTACCACTTTTCACACTGCACTGTAATATAATTTCTGGTTTAAAATTTAGAAGCCATTAAAATACAGCATGGCCCCAAAATAGAAATACCTTTCACTGAGAAGAGATCAGGCTCTAGAGGGTTGAAAAGAGGCAAAATCAGTGTCTGTCTATGTGAACAACAAGGCACAGCTCTGCATCTGGTAGAGAGGAATGGTGTGGGTCAGGGTATGTCAACATGCACCTTTTCTGACTTGCCCTGATCAGTGTGCTGCATTAGGCTGGTAAAAGTGTATGTTTCAGCTACCCAGTGATCTACATCAATGAAGTGATCTATTGGGAAGACTCTCCACTCCAAAATTAATTTGATTTTTGATCCTCAGGTGGACAAGTTTTTGAGGTTTTATATTGGTATATATAACTACACCAGTAAATGTACATCTTAGGAGGGAGTGTGCTGCAAGAAGTATCTTCTCTGAATATGAAATGGTAGTACAAATGTCTGTCAGTGTGCACTGCACTGATGGAAGATGAGCTAAATCCAAAGTGTTCCAAAGAAGCCCCTGGCTTTCATGGAACTGATGCCAGCACAGCAGCTCCTGAACTGGATCACAGTGCAGCCAACATGAGTGCTCTGGAGTGACAGAGAGGAGATGCTGCTTTCTTCAGTAGCACAGATTTGAACTAGGTTGGTAGTTTGAAATTACAGTCTAGTTTCAAAGTACCAATATTTTAGCAGAAAGGAAAAATTATATCTGGGCTAACTTGGGGATTCCACAGTCATTAGTTAGAGGAACTGATGTTTCATCATCAGGTGATTTTCTTGAGAATAAGCTTCATAAAAACTCGACAGGGCGTATATGAGAGATCATGCATAGTAAATCTGCTCAATATGAGGAACAAGAAGCTTTCCTTGCTTAATTTTAAGCAGATTAAATATGGGGGGAGGAGGGGTGTCATCTGTTTTGGTTTTTTTTCTTCTGCCTTCATTTCTTCACTAATGTGTCTCAGAGTATTTTTGTAAACACTGATTTTGCATTATTTTGAATATGGTGGTGCTTGTCTCCAAGAGGAACATTTTCAAGAACAAAGCTTTGTTCAGCCAAGAAGGTAGCAAAGCTGTAGTGCAGGTACCTTTAGTAAATTATTTGTCTTTCCAAATTGCATAAGATGGTAACAAAATGCTCTTCTGTGGAACTTAAAAAGGCCTCCTAGGAGCTGGTATCACAGAAGGAAGAAGCATTTGTGAGGAATGGGTGGTGATGAGGAAGAGTTTACTAGGTAGGAAGGTAGGAGGAAGCACATCTGAATACTTAGAGATTGTCACAGAGACTCCTTGGTACCCCAAGGCATTGTAATTTTCAATAATATAAACATATGCCAATACTCATGGAAGATCGGATTTTGTGTCTTTTAAGACAGGGAGTTAAAATATTTAGTATTCTAAATGCTAGAAAATAAAATTAATGGGTACTGCAAAAACATATTTTCACTAAACAGGGAAAGCAAGGCTGTTCCTTTCTAGTTTAACATGCTTAAAAGATAATATTAGTCTGCAATAATTATTGAATTGAGCATTGAGTACAGCTTAATTCCTTCACAGCAGAATGCAGCTAAAAATTATCTGCAGAAAACATCCAAGAGGAATCTAATATGTTTGAAAACAAACTATCTACAGTTACATAAAACAAACAAAACAAAAACAAGTAAAAAAATCTAACACCCAAAAGCACCCAGACAACCCTAGATAACCGTTTTTGTTGTATAACTGCATGGATTAGTTTTATTTAGAGTCTTGGACTAGGAAGAACTAGTTTACATAAAGATGGTATTTGCAAATACAAACGTACAAAATTGACCTGTGATGTCATTTTGACTTAGATCTCTGGCTCCTTCAGGCTGTGGATGTCAGCTTTGTATATTGCTCTGCTCAGTGATTCCTCTTTTAAAATAATGAATGTTCCTTCCGTTCTGCTCCCACATTAGTGAATAAATTTGATTCAATGGCAAATCCAATTTAAATTTTCTAGTCTATTTGTCTAGATTGATAACTTTGGGAACAATTTTCACAGAGTTTTTGTATTTGTTTCTTCCTCCTGGGTGTCCAATTTGCTTCAATACTAGGCCTTAGTACAAAGTTTTGTCTCTGAATCTCATCAATGTCTTTCTTCCAAAATACTGGTTTCATGTTTTTATCCAGTGTTCAGACTTTCAGTAGAAAAGTGAATTTTTTTTTTTTTTTCTGGTCATTGAAGATGGAGAGAACATCTTCAGTAGGAATGTATAAAAACAACTGTCTAGCATAGCAGGCAGGCAGAGGCAAAAGCTTTTGACAGCATTTGTAGAGGAATCAAAGGAGAAGTGCTTGCTGTGCACTGTCTTGAAAAGGAACACAGAGTTCACAATATTTTATTAAATTTAAAAATGGTAACTTTTTCTGGCAAGATGTAAGTCAAATATAATCCACTGTTTCACTAGGGAGCAAAAGAAATAATGATATTTGCAGTTCCTAATGTTTGAATCCATTGTTCTGCTGAAAATGAAAATGAAAAAAAAAAAAAATCAGAGATAAATAGCGTCAGAAAGCATTTATATAAATTCTGTGGTTCCAGACTTTCTGGTTTAGCTGCAACAGGACTGGTTGTGTGATTTGAGAAGATGGTTGTTTTCAGCTAAGGAACAGAAACACTTAGTTTGTTACAAATTTTCATGTATTGTTCAACTATAACATTTTGCATACTTAAAATTGGACCACTCCAAAATAGAACTATTCTGTATTAATTGGTTTCTCTCTGCAAGGATTCCTACTGTAAGCATTCACACACCGAACTAATCAGTGTTTGGAATTTACCTGAGAGCAGTGCCCTCACATTTGACTGTTCCCAGTGCTTAATACTCTAGTTGACCTGGATCTCCTTCTGTGTTTTTTTGAAGCTTCTTAATGCCCAGTGCACTGTACTTCAACCACAGAATCATTGAATGGGTTGGGTTGGAAGGGATCTTAAAGATCATCTAGTTCCAACCTCCCTGCCATGGGCAAGGACACTTTCCACTAGACCAGGTTGCTCCAAGCCCTATCCAGCCTGGCCATGAACAATTCCAGGCACGGAGCATCCACAGCTTCTCTGGGCAACCTGTGCCGGTGCCTCACCACCCTCACAGGAAAGAATTTCTTCCTAACATCTAACCTAAACCTACTCTCTTTGAGTTTGAAGCCATTCCCCCTTGACCTATCCCTCCATGCCCTTGTAAAAAGCACCTCTCTAGCTGTCTTGTAGACCCTCATCTTCAGGTATTGGAAGGTGCTATGAGGTTTTTTTAAGCTCTGCTTACTGGTTAAGTTTTCACTCAGTGTTGTTGGTGATGTGCCTCTCTGAGGAGGTGCATGGTGCTCTAGGAGTAGCTGCCATTCTGCCTTGGTCTGCCAGTCTTCAGACCCACGGGAGCTCCAGACTTTAAACTTTTTGGATAATATGTCTGTGGGGGTCTCTGCAATGTGAATGGTGGGGTCTCCAATAGCTTGCACACTCAGCTGGGCTGCTGTCCTCACAGTAGTTCTGCCTACAAATTCCCCAGTTTTCTGTGATTGCAAAATGAATATAATATGGAAAACACTTTATTAAAACTTGAGGTTATTGATCTAACATTTAAGTGATGGGAAATTGCCTGTGATCTAAATGGGAGGAAAAAATGTAGGTAATTATTTAAACATTTCTGTACATGTTCTCCATAGATAGCAGGGAGGCATGTTCAGCATCACTGTGCAGAACAACCAAAATTCACACTTAAGTGAAATTAACTGGTACTAACAAAGTACCAGTACGTGGGTTTTAAATTTTTTAATTCCATGAGTATAGATTAATGTTTACTTTCAATTTATTTTTTGCTTTATCAAAATAATTTCTTCTCATGTTAATTTGTTTTTGAACATCAGGTTGAGAGTCAACAGGGAGAAGGAATGTATCTCAAAAAAGAAATGTAATCCTAAAGTCATCATTACTTAACATTTTATGCAAGCCTGAGATTAGCTCAGTTGGTTAAAACTTGGTGCTAATAACACCAAGGTCACAGGTTCAATTCCTTGAATGGGCCATTCATTTAAGAGTTGGACTTGATGATCCTTGTGTGTCTTTTCCAACTCAGAATATTGTGATAGTGGGTTTTGCAACTATTGCAGAAAATTTGAAATTCTTAAAGAGGTAATCCTGAAAATACATATTTTAGTCTTACTACTGCAATATTCCTTTCAGTCACATTGTGTGCACAAAATCAAATCTTAGTCTTTTCTTCCAATTTCTACTTTTCATCTACCGCATTTTTAGACTTACATTGTGGAATTTGGTGCAAGAGGTTAGTGTGATAATCTGTGTCTATAGTTGGAAGATTATTACTGTGGGAGAACCATAGATACTGACAAGCAATTTAGTTGTAGTAGAAACTATAGGGCTAGAGTAGAAGCATCTACTATTTCTTGGTTTGGTTTTGTTTTGTTTTGGTTTTTTTTCAAAATAGAATATAATTTGAATAAATGTCCCTTGCAAAGCTAAAATGGCGTTTTTCTTCTAGCACTGTCACTGCAGCTCTACTGTCAGAGCATTTTCAGTTCTGTTCTTTAATTCATCTTGAAGGGGTTGAATGACCTAAGACCTTCCCACAGGCTCAATAACTTGTACCTGCAGTTTTTTCCAGCCTCTGAAACTGCGTGTTTTATGAGTTTCTTTTTAATTGTTAAATGAAACAATGAAGTAAATATTTAAAGTTTGTTTATTTCTTGCTATTGTAGGCATTGGATCAAGACAGAACTGCACTACAGAAGGTGAAAAAATCTGTGAAAGCAATATATAATTCGGGTCAAGGTAAGATGTTGTTTTCAGTTTTACATGAGAACGTAAGCATTTGATTTCAAGTTTGAGATTTGTCTTGGATTGTGTCCTGTTGAAGTGTATAGCATAAGAGATACTTACCCTGTTTAGGATTGCTTGGACTTAAATTTTTTCTTTTTTTCCTTCTAATTATGCATCAGATTTATGTGCTCTCCAATTCTTTTACCCTCATATTCCTTCTCAAAGGCCTCTAAGAGAATTCCCATAGGTAACTTTTCCTGCTGTGACAATATTTCAAGTAGGTACCTCCAGCTAGAACTATGATAAGGTGTCCTTGACTGAATTTGCAAGGAGCACTTCTAAGTGAAATAAGAATTAGACCTTGTTAGAAGATTTAAAAAGTACATAAATGAAAATAGATATCTGCTGGTAGATGCTGGTTTTTTTGTTAACTTGTGCTTTCCCTCATGACATGTACAATCAAAATTGAACATAAGGTTGATGTGTTATTGGATCCATAGTAATTACTTTGATGAGTGGGTAGATGGCTGGAATATGAACTGATAGTTTGTGTGCAGAAAGAAACGATAATCAAACACAAATCAATATCATCATCATGGCTAGGCTTCGCGAACGAAGATTTACAAGGGCTCTACCCACGCTTGCTACAAGCACGTTGGTGG
>JAWWEE010000074.1:141692590-141900041 GCA_035221455.1 Xenops minutus | reverse complement strand
GGAGACCCTACCGGAGGCATGAACCACCGCCAGCACAGCTCACAACCTCATGAGGGCACGCAAGCTTCTCCCCCACGGCAAGGGGGTGTCCATGGAGAAGTAAATCAATATATAAGTTCAGTTTTTAAAATGTTATGAAATATACGTGGCTTTTACCTCTTTTTTTTTTAACACTGCCAAAGGCAGAGAGGGTAGCAGAGCTGTACTCCTTCCCATAGTCATCTGGCTGTAAAAACAGGATTTTAGAAAATCCCAGTTCTGATTCCCTAGCAATAATAATCAGTTTATCAATTATTTCCCTCATACAGAGCTACTTCTGAATGGTCGTAATTTCTGTGTTGTCCCATTAACTTGTGTTTATGGAAGTGTATGGGATTTTTAATGTCTTGTAGATTCTTAACTTTTCTGCCAGTCACTGGTGTTGGTTTGCTAGCACCATGCTTTAATTTGATTTTCTGTAATTTCAGTTGATGATGAATATTTTCCCAATAGACCCTGAAGCCTGATACAAAGTGAGAGTAGTATTTGGTACACACATATTTAGTTTTATGCTTGTAGCAGTATTCAGATGATCCAAGAAGCTTTTCTTTTTGAAAGGATTAACTTTCAAATAGAATTCCGAAAACTGAGTTTCTAAACTGATGTAGACTGTAGAACACGAGTTCTGCCTGTTTTTAAATACATAAATGATACTAGAGATTTTAGCTATCATTTGATTTGTCTTGTGATAAAAGTGATATTGTTGTCAAGGCCTGTATGTTGGGGCAATACTGTATGATGAATTAGTTGCATTGAGTAAAAGCAATAGAAGGTTGGCTAATGGTTTTCATTGACTGCTCTGCACTTAAAAAGAAGCAGAGATAGTTGGGTAGCTGGGTTGTTTTATTTTTTTTATTATTATTATTATTTTTTACATTTTTTTAATCTTATTTTTTAACAAGTCTTGTTTCAAAGGTACAAGTTAGTAGGAATTCTTTTGGCTAAAGAAAGCATTATACATAATCCTCTGGCTCCCTCTTCAGAAAGCTGCTGTGATAGGCTCCATTACAAAGAAAAGGTGTGCACAGGAGGCATTTCCTGCAGCAACTGATAAACAAAGCTGGGGTTAGTAAGAGCAAAATAAAAAACATGTTATACATGTGAAACCTTATAAAAATAAATGTAAATATAAAGTGACTGAATTAAAATTCAAACTCATTTTGCCTCCTTGTACAAAGAGAATTGCTAGCCAGCTATTTTGTTATGTTTCAGTGATGAAAGTGGATTTTGTTGAAGTAGAACTTACCAGAAACAGCAGTAAAATGAACCGTTATCAGTTAAAGAAAAAATTATGTGGCTATTTTTGTATTTCAAAGGAAAGCCTCTAACTACATTTTGAGAACTCAAAATTGGAGTTGTGTTTTACAAAATAAATTGTTTATTAGAAGGTCAGACCATATTTAAACTGCTAGAATATAAAAAAATTTTTTCAAACTTCCTTCCTCCATAATCTCCTTTGAGAACTCTAGCTGAACTGGTAAGAAAGGATTATTCAGAGACAATAGAAATCCTTTTCAGTAATCCAATTCCTACTCTTACAAAAGTCATAGCTAGAATTTTTTGGGTTCTCTTGGTTTGTTTTTTTTTTGTTTTTGTTTTTTTTTTTTGGTTTGTTTTTTTTGCCTGAAATAACTTTTGAAGAATGACATTGACACAATGCAGTGTCTCATACAGAATTCTTCATGAAGGCCGAGCCCTCTGGTGTGTTGGTTGTATTGGTTCATAATTCCGGTGTTGAATTATGAACCACAAGGGACTCTGTTCTGTTATAAAGAGCTTAAACATCCCCCAAATGCTTTCTTTTTTTCACATACATCCCTCACCCATTTGTCATATTTACATTTAGACCCATTGCTTTGGAAATGAAAACATACCAGCACAGAAATATGGAAATCCCCTAGAAAGGTCCCTTCCCTCTTTTTGTTTCTGGAAGTACTGTTTGGGAAAGAATGGTTTATGAAATCCAGCGAGACATACAAATGGATACCTGCTTCTCACCATTTCCTCTTGTCTGGCTTACTGTTTACTTCTAGAATGATGAATTGCATCTGTAATGAGGAACTCATGTCAATGGTGCTTGAACTTAATGGAGAATCTGTTCTGACTTCCTTTTCTGTAATATTTGGATTGAATTGTAACAGCAGTTGATTGGAAAATTAGTTTTATAGGTTTTTCCATAGCTTTTTGTCTTTACTTCTCTGGTATAACTCCCAACTATAATCAAAAGATTTTACACAGTGGAGAAATAAAAACATAAAATCCATGCAAGACCAAAGATACTGAGTGGGACCAGCGATCCACGTGGTCTCCCACAATGATCAACAGCAGATGGTTGAGGAAGTAGAAAAATGGTGCAAAGATGGAGTGATTTTTTTTAGAAAACTTTATTTTGTTTAACATTTCTCAGCTCACAATGATATGAAGGCCAGGAATCACCTTGAGTCAGAACTGATACCGTGATGTTTGATACTTTTTAATGGACTTTTAAAATTAATTTTGTATAAGGAATTTGAATTAATGTAAATCTTAGTCATTCAGTCTTGAATTAATCGTTAGATGCTCCTGTGCAAAATTGTCCCCTGCATATTTTTCAGGGCTCAAGCCACCTGGGGAGGAGACTGTCCCTGTCTCAAAGCATTGGTCTTAAGCCCACCAAAATTACTTATTTGATTTGAAATTGAGGGAGTTTTGCATGGTCTGGGGCATGAGAGCTTGTAGGAGGCTTTGAAGTGTCAAAGTTTATTAGAGTAGAATTGGAGGACTTTTTGGTGGATGAATCCAAATTTGATTCAGTGTCAACCATTCTGTCTCTTGAAATAGGTTTCTGGATTGAGTTGTTTCCTCCATCACTCACTGCATCTCTCTTCTGAACTCAGCAGCCCTATGGGGTTTTGAGTTTTTTGGGGGATTTTCTTTGTTTTTAGTTTTTTACAAGAGCTGCCACGTTTAATTATCCTTACTCTTTCTTCAAAATGGCAGTATAGACTATCTTTTCTAAAACAGGAAAGAGGAGTAAATTTGGGGCAACAGGGATAGAAACTGCACACAGTATTAAGCGTTTAAGCACACTATGGCAATATTTTGATATTGTTCTATTGCATGCTGTGTTTGCTAATAATTTCTGATATTAAGCTTTGTTTGTCTTGGTGCTGAATGTCAAGATGATATAATTCCAGAACCTTTCCTTGTAATGTCCAGTTATGCAATGATTTCCTTACAGTTAGGAGTGCTTTTCTCATGTGCTGTGCTGCCTAATGCACACTTCATGCCTTGGCCATTTAGCACGGGATTCCTCATCTAACCTGGGAACTACCCATGTGTGAACCTGTTCGTGGAGACTCTGCACCACTAGTGGGTGTATGTAGAGTCTCCTAGGGTGAGGTACATCCAACTTCCTCTGCATTTACATTAGGATGATCTGAACTGTAGCTTTTTCTATGATGAACATAAGGGGAAGGACAGACCCCAAGCTCCAATCCAGAGGTCCTTGTTGTTGAAGTCTAGACAGGTTAATCTCACCTTGGGAGTCAGCTTTTGTTTCTGTTGCCCTGCTTAATTTGTAGAGTATTATGGAAAAGAAGAACAGAGTTTATCATTATGAATTTAATTTCCTTACTAATTTTTATGCTGTTAAATGATGTGGCCCTTGTGAGTATTTTATACAGGACTTCATTGGTGACCTCCCTCCATTGAGTAAATTAACTCTTTATTCATGCCTTTCTCTCACCACATTTTTTTTATTTGTCTTCCTTCCTTGTGAGACTCATCCCTCTTAGTTTGCTTAGTTCCCTTTCGTGTTTTGGTGAGGGACAGAACTTCTCAGAAATCCAATCATTTCATGTTGGCTTCCTCTCCATATACACTTGTTGATCCCCCATGGATACAGGAATTTCTTGAAGTAAAAATTTCTGTTTATTAAACCTGTCTTTCATGTTCAGCATTTTGTATTTATCCACATGTCCACCACTTCTGTTCTGCACTGTACGTTCTACAAATTGCCTGAGGAATATATAAGCTATACTGCTCTCTCTGGAGCTTACTAAAAAGAGCTATTATGTTTGCTTTTCATTCTTGCTGTAGTGTTTGAGGCCATTATAAATATGAGGCTTTACTTTACAACTATATAGTTTGCCCACTTTATTCTTTTGTCCATGGGTCTAAGTGACTTGCCATCACTTATTTTATCAGATTTTAAAAATTCTACTGTTAGATTTGGTATAAATCCTCTGAAGCAGAGTTGAAAGAAAATTATTCCATGAGAACCTCTTCAAGCATGTCAGTGATGAAAAGAGATGCAGAAAGAGGTAATTTGCTTTTCTGGGCTTGCTTATCTCTCATTGCCCTTACACCATGGTGATATAGAGAACAGTCTCACTGAGATACTCCTTGAGGCTTTTATTCCTTTTCCCTTGAACAATCTCAGTCCAGAAGACATTACTGTTATCAAGTCCAGATAAGTGCATGGTGGTCAAATAATTTTTTTCTTTCCTATTATTTTTTCATTAGATTTCAGCTTTGTGAAGGATGAAAGGGGAAAGGATGCTTTCTTATTTAAAATAACTTCTGCCATCCTTTTTAACCTTGCCAGCTTTCTTGCTTTTTTTAAAGCCTTTCTGAGTCATCTTTCATTCATAAATGCAGCTTGGCTCTGACCTTGGTTATTTTTCCTCTGGCTACCCGTGGAACAAAGCTGTTTTATAAGTGCAACATAAAAATAGTTACAAGTTGATCAAAAGTCTGAAACATGATTTTTTTTTTTTAACTTAACCAGATATGCAGAAGTAATTCTCAATAATTCAGACATTCTTCAGGTTTCCTTGGGTGTAATTAAAGGATAATCAGTGACAGAAGAGAGTAGTGTTTTTGTGTTTTTCTTCTGTAAACTACTTGTCTGTGTGTGTTCTTCAGTGTTTGCAGGGTAATATATCTGAACAAAACCATGGTAGAGAAAGGAAATTTTAAATCTTTAATTTTAGTGATGTTTAGTTTTATAGCTCCAGCATATAAAGGCTGTTTTTTAACCTCTCTTCACAGTACTTGTATTTCTGTTTCCTTACTTAATGTGCACAAGTAGACAGGAATTTCACTTGGTTTCAGAAGCATATGCTAACATTCTGAATACTTTGGAGTGGGAAATAAGCATAGTATTTAATGAATGCTGTGGCTTTCAGTGAAAGAGTACAAATTCTTTGTATATCTTGGGGATCTGATTTAAGTATCCTATGTTTATCCTGGGAAAAGTTTACCACAAGGTGACTTTAGGCAGAGGCAACTTCAGGTGACTGCCTGGGAATGCAGACCAAGGTGGGATTCAGCCCTGGGAATCCTTCAGCCTGTGCCTCTACAGTGCTCAGGGCTCACAGCAAATGTATTCTCTTATTCTGGAAAGTACTGCTGTTCAGGAAAAGGCTGCTCTAAGTTTGCTGTGGCTGCCATTCCTTCCTTGGTTCCTTGGATGCTCATTTTCAGATTCATTCCTGTTAGTTCCTCTTAACACATAATCCTTAACATACATGTAAGAGTGGAAAGTAAGGGATGTCACAACATTTTTGGGCACCGTGCTTCTACCAGGGCTTTCTCAAAACAAAAGTAGATTCAAAAGTAGATTCTGTGCTGAGTGTTTCTCTGAGTTGGAGGTATGGATTCTGGAAAAGAAGATATGCACAGCTTTCATCTCAGAAAATACAACTGCTGTATCCAGTCCAGTATGTTGCTTCATAGTACATGTGCTGTAGTGAGTTCCTCAGCCTGGACTCAGGTGCTCACGGCCTTGCCAGACCCCATTGGGAAGGGAATGATTAATGAGGCCACTTTGAAGGGAGCTGCCTTCGTTGGTGGGTGCAGAGCCCATCCTCAATTGTCCATGATTCTGGCACCTCTCAGGAAGCTGCTGAGTGAGCAGGATGTCTGTCTAGGGAAGCTGTTCTATATTCATCACAGTACTGATACTGAACTTTGCTTACGATGTTGGGAAGACATGAGCCAGTTCTGGAAGGAAGACATTATTGCCAGTGTTATTGAAGTCTTGTAGGAGGACTTGTATCTAAGGAAGTAAATATTGTCATGCCCATTATACCTTTCCTTATGCAAAAGAAATTCTTTTGGGACACTAGGAAGTCATTTCTGAGTTTGCATGAGGCATCTACAGTGAGATTAAAGGGTGCTGTTTGCTCTAAGCATGTTGGGTTTGACATGTCCTATTTTAGTGTAGGCTACATTGCAGATTTGATTTTTCAGCTATGTGCATTTAAGTCAAGTAGGGAACTGCCTTACCTCTTCACTAGAAAATATTTTGCCTCCTTTTACAAGATTTACATTGATATTCATGTAGAAATTGAAAATTTCCTGTTCTTACAGAGTTCTTGCATTTTGTGTGCACACAAGTGGCAATTACAGAAATAAACAGAAGTATTCCTTGTGCGTCACAGTCAAAGCCATCACATTTGAAATGTGACATTTCTGAGAACTTCCTATATATTATTTTAGGACAGTGATCTACTTCCTGCTTCCTCTTTCTGACTGGGAATTTCTTTTGCTTTCCACAGATAAGGGAAACAAGCTTCTTCAGCTTTTCTTCAGTCTCTTTACAAAATTATTTTTTGAAAATGCTCTATGAAACAACACAGTGATTAAAATCAAAATGCTAGGAAATACTGTGGGGTTAGAAGTGCTTCACAGGCAACAACAGGGGTTCCATGATCTAGCAGATTTCTTTCCGACCTTCCATTGTCCTTCATCTTTGCTTCAGCTCAGCTGGGTACACTTGGGCTTTACTCACTCAGGACTGCATAAGCTAAAGCTCCTTCATAGATAAAGTCCTCTATGTATATTTATGCAACAGCTTTTACATCAAAAGAAAATGCATATGTTATTATGTAGTGGTTTCCTTGGGTCCAATGCTAAGCTATTTGATTAAAACCCTATGGTTTTGGAATAGTTTTCTTAAAAACATACTGTTTGAATTACAGCTTCATATTAGCATATGATTAAATGTTTGGCCTTCTGAAAAGCTCAGTATTAATGTCTGATTTTTAGAATGTAACTTGTCTGATGTGTGGGGTTTGGGGATTGGTATTGGTAAATAAGGATTGTGCTTTTTTTTTTCTTTTAGTGGGTTTTTGCATATTTTTGTGGGAGTTTTAGTGCATTGTTGTTTGAGTATCCCCAATACCTTATGAGTGTTATTGTTTAACTCTTCATCAGCTGTTTGTTAATGTCAAAATAGATTTGTGCATCATGGGGCATTATTCATTAGCCTTCTTTGAATCTTAGGTATTTTTTTCTTGTCTTCCTTCTTTTGAGTCATGACTTGTAATTCACATGCTCTCAGGTGGTATAACAACTGGAATAAAATAAAACATGCAGGTCTTTTGGGAAAAAAAATGGTACCCACCGGTAACTATTCCCTCCCTCCCTCCCTCCCTCCCTCCCTCCCTTCCTCCCGCCCTCCCTTTCATTGCACAGAACTTGCGCTAGTTGGAATAGTTCTGTGGTTTTGTGTGGCTTGCAGAAAAAACCCACACAATAAGACTAGAAAACTAATTAAAGTGAAATATTGATTTAATTAATACCAATATCACCTAAGAGAGATAAAGGTGATAAAGTCTCTCCCAAAGGGCTGTAGACGTAAATTTTTCATTTAAAGATGCTAAAATGGAAGTAACAAAAACTATGCAAACATGTGCCAGAAAGGAAAATAAATAGAAGCAGGAAAGACATTTCAGACACAGTGGTCTGTAATTCATCCTTGAGTCAAGGATTTTCTTCACTCTCACTGGCTTCAATTTCATCTTCTTGGTTCTGAGCTCTCTGTGTGGCAGTTTACTATCAAATACATTGAAATGAGTCTTTGGCTGTGCACCAATACACATTGCATTATCTGGGATAACTCAGTTTTCCAAAGCAGGGGAAAAGGGAATCTTTGTTTGTAAGACGCGTTTCTTCTTTTAAACTTGCTGTCAGATTCAGACTCTGGTCCCTTTACTTTTATTACTGATATTATTGGCTTTTTTGTTTTTTAATAGCGTCCTCCATTAAAAAAAAAAAATCATGTTGCAGTGGGCTGTTACAAATTCTGATGTTGTTTAGAAAATGAGCACATGTGCCTAAATTGTTTCACTGATGTATTATTGATCTTATTACTTTACTAATAACTACAGAACTTTCTTCATTGTTATATTACAAATTCAAGTTGCTAATTTAAAAGAAGCATATATATGTATCTTACTAAATAAGTTTCTTTTTAATCTTAATATATTGACTGAAAATTAAAACAATTTTTAACTTGTGGCTTTTTTCAAAGTACTGTTCATTGGTTTATTGCTAAGTTGCAGTAAGCTTAAAATTATAATTGTCTGGCTACAAAAATCATTTTAATTATTTTTCTTTGCAGATCATGTTCAAAATGAAGAAAACTATGCACAAGTACTAGATAAATTTGGAAGTAATTTTTTAAGTCGGGATAATGCAGATCTTGGCACAGCTTTTGTAAAGTTTTCCACTCTTACTAAAGAATTATCAACGCTGTTGAAGAACCTGGTGAGGAGTTTCAAACTTTCTTAGCTTTTAAGTTATTTCAAAATAAAGTACAATACAATAACTGCATGATCGTGTTGACTAATGATAATTTTTGATATGCTTTCAGGTTTTTTTCAAAACCCAACAATAATTTCTGCAGAGGTTATATCTAAGGGCTATTATGACACATTCTTTGTGTTTGATTGTTCATTGGCAGATAAGAAAAAAATATAAATATTGAGACATCACTTGAGAGAACATTCTGAAGTGATTGATGGTGTTATGTATCTCATGTACTTTAATTTTAAATCATTCCCTGACTTGAAGTCTTTCCAGTTAAAAATACAATCTTTTTAGTTATGCCTGTCTTGTTTTACCACAAAAAGTGGAACTTTCACCAAACTTTCACCAAAAATAACATTTGGAAGAACAATGCTTAAATGGTGTTAACAGTCCACTCTCCCTGTGGTATATAAAGCCTCCAGTGCTTAAGTATTAAGTTTTTAAAGGTGGTTTAAAGGTTTGTTTCGTGTAAAGTTTGTCTTAGGCCTTTTATTTCCGAAAGCTGGATAGTAAAACTATAGTCATAGCAAGTATATTTGAACACTGAAAGTAATGAAGACACATTTGTTGTGAAATCATGTTTCATGGGCTTGATAGTTGTATCAGAAAGTTGTAACTTTAGTTTTACGTTTTTCTTATAGCTGGGCTTGTTTCCAAGCTCTTTTGGTGTGTGAGGTATAAGTGATATCACAGACATTCCTGGAGTCCCTAACACGACTATAACTGCTGTAGGTCACATCAAAAGTCTGTGTAGCACAGTTCCCTGGCTTTGATAGTTTCCAAAGAATGAGTCTTTAGGGAAGAGTGTAGGAGCAAACATAGGAATAACTTCTGTATCCTGGTCATGCAAACAGTCTCCATCCAGCTCAGAGACGTTGGAGCTGGAGACAATCTTTTGCTTTTAGTCCTCTTAAGCATTACCTCTACAAATTTGACTAAGGATTTCTTGATGTATGCTGTGCTTGGGTCACAAGGTGCAGGATTCCTCCAGAGTGCTAAAATGATCTGCTCTCCGAAATGTCAGTTGTTTCTTTGGAATACTATCCTTTCATTTATCATTCCCTGATTCTTGCATATTACAAAGAAATGTAAGAAATCCTTTTTGTTTTCTTAGGAATTTAGAGATAACTATCATATATTTCTTTCCCTTCCTGTGTTACTCTTTTAGCAGATTCTTAGTTATTCCATAGCTTTGATTGTCCTTGCTCACTCTTTCTGTATCTTCTCTGAACACTGTCATACCCTTTTCTGAAGTGAGGGGACAAATATGAAAATGGGTCCATTTCTTATTCCTTTTTCTGAATAGTGGCAGCATTATGATTACTTAGCCTGATGTTTTCAAGGGGTTCTGCATTGTAACCTCAAGGTTACAACGTTTTTTCCTTGAGCCATTTTTCTTGATGATTGGTATTTCATAAGCATGATTCTGTATCAGTTTCTTCTTCTTATGTATTGCTTTACATTTTTCAGCATAAATTTTAAACTTTATTTTCATTCAGCAGTTTTACAAGGCTCTTGTGCAACTCTTTGTATCTATCTTTTGCTTTACTACCCAGAATAGTTCATACCATGAGACATTCTCACCTGACTCTCTGCACTGAGATTCACTTAAACATCTAAAACAGCACAGACTCCAGCAACGCTCAAACCAAAGTGTCACTTTTGACCTTTCATGCTGGTGCTTATTTTTGCTTTCTGAGTTTTGCTGTCTCATCACGACCTCCTTACTCATCTGAGGCTGATCACTCTTACCCTATTGAACTTGCTTGCTTTAGAAGCTTTGCTCTGGCATGTTACCTGGATCATCTTTTGTTTCAATGTTGGCAATTCTAAAGACCAGTGGGTATGTGAGGGACAGCTTTTCTCTGTAAACGCTTCTGTCATTCTGGGTTATTTTGACCTCTAATCTTAGTTTAGCACACAATTAAAAGGGAGTATTTTAAAATGTGATTTAAAGCGCAGCTTAAGGACAGTCTGGGACTAGAAGTGAAATTTGTTGGAAGCTTTCTGGCCCTTGCAGGGCATCCACAGAAAATTTTAACTACTTTCAGCTGGCAAACAAGAACTGAGGGATTATTTACTTACTGAAAGTAGTGCTGATCAGGAAGAAAAAGATCTTTTAATTTAAGAAGCCACACTTACTCAAAACAACATTATACTATGTCATCTAGATTATGAAGCATTATCTATCTGAATGACTCATTAAAATTTTCTTATGATTTGTGATATTAGAGATATTTCATGAGAAGGAAGATACAGAATAGATTATTTTCTTCTTTGAGAAGAAACTGGAGAGTGATCACTTTCAGAGTGATACTTACTACAGTCAGTTACTGTGAAGTAAAACCAGCAGCTTGTATTACATACTCACCTTTTGGAGAGCATCATTTTGAACTCATTGCTCAGCACACAAGGGCAAGAGTAGCAATGTGTCCATTAATCATTTTAATAAAAGCAACTAAGTTGATATGCAAATTTTGCTATAAACTGTTGATGTTATCACTAAAAATAAGGTCTTAAGCTTAAAATATATAAATATAACAGTTATTAAGTTGTTAAATGTTGTTAAGATTATTTCATAAGAATGACATACAATAACCACTTCTGTAGAATTTTGTAAAGGTAGTACTTTGGGATTGGCCATTGCCAACACTGGGCTATGTTTTCAGCCAACTCTGAGTGTCTTACCAGAATCAGTTTCTCTGTTTTTTCACTTCTACCTCCTTCTCTGTCCCAGGTTTCAATCTTTATGCCGTAATTCATTATAATAGTGCATTAAGAAGCTATATGAAGACCCACGTATATGAAACTGTGTCAGTATCTTTAAAATAGCCTAGAACATTTGGAGCACTTGCAGATTGCCTCTTTTGCAAATTTGCATGGTGCTTGCCTTTTTCGAAGAGTTTAAAGCCTCTTTTTCCCAACTTCCCTTTCCTGTAAATGTTCTCAGGTATTACCTGCAGGAAAATTAAATTTTTTTCACGACCCTCACAAAATTATCATATGTTATTCTATCTAAGGGTTTTTTTCCTATATTTTGCTCTTTATGTGAGATTGTTCTACTTTATCACGTGTTTCCAGTTCATTTGGGCTACTGTTTTATTAAGTCTTCAACTATGTAATAAATTATTCCAAACTCTGACCATATTGGAGTCATCATTTTCATGGCTAGACTTTGCAAATGAAGATTTGGGAAGGGCTCTACCCACGCTTGCTGCAAGCACGCTGATGGCTAAAAAGGCCAACCATATTGGACTAATACACTGATATTTAGCTTGTTTTCTTTTTTCCCCTAGCTGACATTCTAGCTGGCTACTGTTCAGTAGTTTCAAGCCAAGTATTAATGGCTTGAATTGGTTATCCTTAACAGATTCAGATGGAAAAATGAGAAAAGCTAGAGTGTCTTTTGGATATATGAGGAGTTGAAGTGGAGTGTTAGACCTGGAGAACCTGTCTGAGTGCTTGTTTTTATATTCTCACCAGTGTGGATCATTGTTCCACAGAAGTCTCTTAAAAATTAGCTTCATGGACTAAAACATGCTCAGAGGATCATATAGGAGCAGGGAGCTGGACCATATATATGGTGGAATAAAAATAGTATTGTAACACTTCCCTACCCTATTGGTTTACATGCAGAGGACATGATGTCTTTTCAGCCTTCGTATTGTTTTCCCTTATCCTTCTCTAGCAAGGAGCTGAAGAATTCATGGAATATTTGGGGGGAGAAACAAAGCAAGGCATGAAGTAGAAGAGACAACAGACTCTTCACTAGATTGAGATAATGTTGATACACATCTTTCCTGTTGTCGTGACTCTTGAGGAACCAAACACACAATGCATGTCCAGATAGGATCACAGCGGTCGGCTTTTCGACCCTCACACTGGCAAAGACAAACAGAATCATCCTAAACAAATTGTCCATAATCAAATAGACATGGACCCAATGGGGTGAAATGTAAACTCATGAGAGTTTAAGGAGATGTCAGATTTCCACAGTGGACAAGGAGAGGAGCAGTGTTCCCAAATAGATGGGATTAATTAGGGAGCTGGTGACTGTGTTGGCTCCTTTTGTTCGTGGTTGAATTAACACGTGCCTTGCGTGTTGCCTGCCTGTGGCACAGCACGTCCTTGCTTCTTACTCAGGAGGCCATGAGACATTTGTATTCAAACGTTTGCTTCCAGAGACTGAATATTACCTTGTGGTGCTTTCAGAACTTTGCTTACATGCTAGTTTTGAAATTCTGAGTTTATGTCATCTTATTTAAGTAAACATAAATTATAATGCTTCTGTCTCTGATGCAAGTAAATGTTTATTAATTCTTTACAGACTTGAATTTACTGTTAATCTAGAAATGTTAAGGTGGTTGCAACTTCATTAGTGAAGTTTAAAGAGTTGTTAGCAGTAGTTTGTTAAGATCATAATAAATTGTTTTGAATGGTAATAGTATAATGTTTTCTTTTTTAGCTCCAGGGTTTAAGCCACAATGTTATTTTCACTTTGGATTCTCTCTTAAAAGGAGACTTAAAAGGTGTTAAAGGGGTAAGTGTTGAAAACTTAAGTTTTTATTTCGGGTTCTTCTGTCTTGTGACTGGTTTCCTTTCACTAATGAGATTATTTCTTATATTTGCATTCATTAGTATTTTTTTATGTAGTCCAGATAACAAAATTGGGATGACTGCAATGTTTGAGAATTTCATTGTAAATTCCTGTGTTAATGTGCACAGGAAAGCCATACTTTGAGATTCACACCATGTGATTTTCCCAGCTGCTGTATGAAAAGTTTTAAAAGAAAGCAATATATTTTTGTTACTATTTATAACTTGATAATTATGAAGACAAAATTTTAAAAATGTTCTAAGCAAATTTTCTATTTTTTAAGGACCTAAAAAAGCCTTTTGACAAAGCCTGGAAGGATTATGAAACCAAATTGTAAGTATTTTTCTGCCACTTTTTAATTTTTTTTTCTATTTTTTCTTTTTCCTGTTGGTCCCAAACTCTGTACTGTATGTGTGGATGTAAATGTAACAGACCAAGGCACATCTTCTGTGGATCTCTCTTCTGCATGGATAGAAAAAAAATATTTAATGTGCTCTGTGAAGTATTTAAATGACTGCCCAATGTTTATTACTGTAAAGAAGATACTGAATGTAGCTAATGCTTAAATACCAAACATTGTAAAGTGACTTGTGGAGGTTCAGATGGCATTTACATATTCTTGTAGTCACATACATAAAATTTGTCAATAGTAAAAATTATGAGACTTACATGTTTCCCTGTGTTTCAAAACTCTATATCTTTGAGACACGAGAATTTTAGTGCAGTTGGTGTGACTTCTAAAATGTGTATTGTTTTAAAAATATTTTCTTTCGCTGATTCCTATTTTCTGTGGGTAAAAATTATTTATAAAAGTAAAGGGGTGGAAAGAAGTAGTGCGATAGTTGCAGAACTGTTGGTGGAATGGTTCAGGATGCTCTCAAGGATGGGATGGGCAGTTGCTTTATCAGAATTCAAGAGCCCTCAGAGTTAATTAATATTTTGTATCCTCTCATTTATTCCCCTTTTTAATCCTATTATTAGTATTGTTTCATTTATGTCTAACTAGGAGGGCAAAAAAGCTATGAAAGGAAAACTCAGGCCACAGAGAACTGCTGAAATATTTATTATCAGCTTATTTTTTCTTACCTACATCTAGTAACTTTTGCTTTCAGAATTCATTACAATGGAAATCCTTGTGAAAATTGAACTGGAAATTACTTTATTATTAGTCTAAGGCAAAAAGGAGATTCCTATCCCAAAACTGCATCATTGTATTCAGTTGAGCATTCAGATTCAGATTTCAGCTTGCAGAATTGATTTTTCTAAATTCCTTTTTAGTTCTTTAGTTCTCACAGGTATTGCATATTTTGCACAGATATTGAAAGGTTTTCTATAGACAACAAAAATAAACATATTTCTGCTTCTCTAGTCTCTATATGTAAAATTAGGAATATCTTTGAAAGACTTTATATCAAATCCCATTAAACAGAAGTTAGAGGACAAAGTATCTCATATAGGGCTAATACATGGAATCGTATGTGGGATTCTGTTCTGAATTTGAAAAGTTTACAGAAAGGTGCCTGTTATCTTGTTGCTATTTTTTTTTTCTCTTGTGAGCAAATTTCACTTGGGCCTATTAAGACCAAGAAGGAAACATCCCTTATATTTCTGAGAACCCTATTCCCTAGAATTCATTCAAGACCAAATATTGAGTCCAGTTTAGAGGTGCAGTTCTGAAAAGTATTTTGTGCTATGTAAAAAACGTGGTGCTTTTCTTAACTACAGAAAAGCAGAGATGAAAACTAAATAAATTAATTCTTTTAATTTTTTTTTTCTGCTGGCAAGTACCAGTGTAATAAACACAGAGTGCTTTGTCACCTCTGTTACAGAAGTACAGCTGCAGTGTTTCTTTTTCTCCAAAAGACTGCTAGAAAATAAAGATTTTATTTTTTTCTTAAAGAAACCAGAAAATTGTTTAGGTTTTTCTACTCTGTGTTGGAAATCTAAGTTTACTTCCAAGTGGAGCATCCCATTAGTCTGCACAGTAGATATGTAAGGACAGCCACACTGCCCAGCTCTAGTTAAGGGCTCAGGATGGCCTTAGTTCCATATTTACATTTCACTATTTCAGAATTTCAGTGTTGGCTTTCTCTGAAAACATAATGACTGGGAGTTGTGTCATTTTGGGTAGGTGCTAAACTTTGTATGCTGCCTTATTGTTTTTCTTAATTCCTGCCTTACTTGCATGAACCTTATTTGATTAAATTAATCTGCAATTTTCCTGCCAAGTTAGTAGTTTCTTAAATGTGCATCTTACACTGCAGTATATAGAGGTGGAGGCTGTGGAGTGCATCATACAGAATGAATCATATAATAAATTATTGTTTTTCCCCAAGCAGCACACAAACTGGAGAAAAGAGTTGCAGGATGAAAGGACGAAAGAACAGTTTCATGACTCAATTACTTCTGTAAACTTAAAACATATAGGATTTGGTATCACGGAGGAACTAATCTTCAGAATGGCTTCTTTAATACTTAATTATTATTTTTCCCTAAATAATACTGGATCACATTATAGTAGAAAAAATTCTCTAAAATGTTTTCTAATTAAAATTTCAGTACAAAGATTGAAAAGGAAAAAAGAGAACATGCAAAACAGCATGGGATGATAAGAACTGAAATAACAGGAGCTGAGATAGCAGAAGAAATGGAGAAGGAAAGGCGGTTATTTCAGCTACAGATGTGTGAAGTAAGAAACAAGTTTCAGTTTTTAATTACAACACCATAACCATAACTTAAAAGTCCCTTGTGGGCCTTAATTGAAGGTGGTGAAATCTGCTTTATCATTTAATGGGGATGGAGGGAGGAAATTATTTTAATGTCACATAGTACAGCAATATAAATATAACTATTTTAGCAACTCTTATGCAAAACTTGGCTTCCTTTTGTTTTATTCCCTTTGGTTTTAGATTATTATGGGATAGTTCCTGGGCAGAAAATACACTAGAAAAAATATTTCTTAATCAGGATTATGGTTGAGCAGTTCAGGACATATTTATGATATCTTCCTTCCAACATACTTTCTGAAGCCTTCTGAAATTTCTACTGAAGTCATAAATGACAGTGATATGTTAGTCCTATAAAACTGCTTTTTTTTATATTAATGCTTCTTTTTGTTATATTTGAGTGGCACTTTACATTGCATAATACTTGTGGTTTTAGAATATTCCAGTAATTACTCCAATTAAAAAAGGAAAATCTTCAGACAATTGTCAAAGATGAAACTTTTTCCTGAATCTGTTTTGTATTTTGGGGTGTTTGAATTGTTAAGGAATAGCCAAATAAGCTGTTATCTATTTTATATTTTAATTAGTGATGCACTAATGGCTTATGAGTCAGCACTCAAGTTAAACACAGAAACAGTTAATTCATTCAGCAAATTATGTTTTATTTTTTGAAAAATGTTAAAGATTGTAAGTCATGATTTTCAACATGCTCTTCATTGCCTATACAGTATCTTATCAAGGTTAATGAAATCAAGACAAAAAAGGGTGTGGACCTTCTGCAGAACCTTATTAAGTATTATCATGCACAATGCAAGTAAGTGCACTACAGCTTTTAAGCTTTAGTTACAACTTTATTTTTTACACAAGTGTTTGTTGCACTTTGAATTTGTCGGGATTTCTTTTTCATAGTTGTAATCTGCCTCTTCATCTCATGAGGCTGTGGACTTTGGGTAGAGAGTGAGAGGGAATGAGTGGGGCAGGGGAGTGATGGACAAAGAGGCCAAGGGAAAACCTTGCATGCTGCTTACAAAATTAGTTTTAGTTCCTGAGGCATAGATCTAGAATGTAATTTTAGAAACATTTTGTTTGTTCTATTTAATATTCTTTAGTCTTTTATGTAAGGTTTAAAACCATTGTAAAAGCCAGTAATTTCTCTGAATTTCTCTGAGGTGAAACAAGCAAGATACGACCTTGTCATCAGTAAAACCACAGAGGCAGACATACAGGAACTTTTATTTAAGTCAAATACTGGAAAAAGATTTTGGAAATTACTAAGGGAGAAATATATTGGCTAACAGTGATAAAAATAAGCTAAGCTACATTATCTAATTTGGGAAAAGTCACAATTGTGTGCCTCCGCTGCTGGAAGATATTGTACTTTAAAAATTTAAGGAAGGGCTCCTCTGTTGGGGTTTTTTGTTGTCTTATTAGTTTGTTTAGTTTTGAATATGGAAGGAGCTATATATGCTTTATTTGGTTTGCTGTTTTTCTTCACAAGACAATCTATTTTGTGTTATGGATTGGACATGTTCCTAATAAATCACAGGTATTTTCCTTTCTAGTTTCTTCCAAGATGGCTTGAAAACAGCTGATAAACTTAAACAATATATTGAAAAGCTGGCTGCTGACTTATATAATGTAAGTTTATTTACAAGTAACTTTATGTCTGCAAATAAAAATATTTTGTTTATGCAAGTACTTTTTAAATGCGATTAGAAGGGTCTATATTTCATTTGCATCTTAGAAAAGCATTATTTGAAACAACAGCTAAATGAGGAAAAAACATCTTGACTATGTTAAACTTTGTTTTTTACAGCTATTAGGAAAAGTAGCTTTCATTCACTGCTAATTCAATGATACTTAACATAAAACTGCTTTGCAGTGTGAATATTTGAATCAGCTTATATTATTAGCATCAATTTTAGCTACCATTTTCACTTTTTAAAACCAAATTGCTTAATGATAGCACCAAGGTTTTAAAATTAATTAACTTGTGAGGTTCCTTGAAGAGAAGTTATAATGTGGAATCAAAGCCCCCTTGTCACCCAAGTGCTTTTGTATTCTATAATCAGAATTACAATAATCCTATTTGCTATTGTCATTTGTTGCTAAATTAAACTGTATTTTCATTCCTTAAGTCATATGTCAAGTTTGTTGAAGTTAATTAATATTTCAGAGGCTAATTTAGGTGCATTAGATACAGTGAGCCATGAAAGTGTAACAGAACAAACAGTGTATGTGGAGTTGTACATTCATTTTAATTTGATTTTCAAGTGTCACATGCATAGAAGATAAATACATAAGAATGGACTAGGCCATGAAAATAAACTCAATTATGACAGAAACACAGATTAGTTGAGCTGGTTGTTCAGGACATCCGAAATGTTATATTGAAATAAAAAGTTAGGATTACATCCAGCAAGCATCTAATGGCAATCTCTTTCCACAGATAAAGCAGACACAAGATGAAGAAAAGAAACAACTTACTGCTCTTCGTGATTTGATAAAATCTTCTCTGCAGCTTGATCAGAAGGAGGTAAATAATTTAGACATGCTATTCTTGGAGATAATATAAATTTGTGAATTTTGTATTCAGAAATTGGTTTAATTAATGTTCAGTTTATGTAGTTATTTGTTTAAAAGAGTTGGACTTTGAACATTATGACAAAACTAATATTTAGAATATTCAGATATAAAATCCCAATATTTTTACATTAATTTTCTGTTTCCATTTTATGTATGAAAAGAAATTTTTCCTTTTTTACGTACTTTTTTTAATGTACTGTAAGAACATTTGTAATGGATCGGATAAATGCTTCATCTAGCCCAGCATCCTGTGTTTGACAATGATGAAGAATGATCATTTAGGAAAAAAACAAAGGAATGGGATGCACACTTCTTTCTTGTGTTCTGCCATCCTCCAGCCAGTGTTCAGGATTTTTCTGACCTGGGTGAACCTCAGCAAGACAGAACAAGAACTAGAGACTTGCCTTTAGCTATTGTTTATGTATTACTGTGCATCTGATAACTCACATGGATTTTTGTTCTGCTTCCCAAACTCCTTTTCCTAATACTGTCTGGTAAGGAAGAAAATTTGTTTGTTAATCAGACAGCAGTGGCTGAGGGAGGGCAGTTGAAAAGTAAAATACATCAGTAATTGCACTGGTATCAAAAGTGAAGGGAGGGATATGCAATGTCCCTTGCAGATGTTCTGGAATACTTCTTGAACTAGGAGATAGTAAAATAACACACATCACAGCTCTTACCTGAGATAATATTGTGACCTTGCCAAATCATAGTACCTGAGAGTCATAAATACTGAATATGCCATGGGGAAACTCTGTTGGGAGGGGTCAGTGTGGTTTTCCTTTAGGAAAAGTTTGCTTACTACCCTCTGTTGAGTTTTCTTGTAGGTAAATAAGACATTTATATTTGTCAGGTGTCTTTTATTAAATATGAATTGTAACTAAACATTAGACAGATGCTATTTTACTGAATACATAAGATTATCCACATATATAAATGGACAGTATTGCTAATATCAAATATACATAAGAACATAATTTACGACCATATTACTGAGTCAGCCAAGTTTCTGACGCTGATCAGTAAAGGATGTTGAGAGTGAAATGCAGGACAATAAACACTGATACTTCCCTAGAATACCCTCCCATTAGTAGTTTGACTGTGTTGGCTGTCTCTCCACCATCCTAAGGATTTCCTCTCTTTGAATTTGTGCAGTTGATTTTTGAAGAAGTGTAAATCATTAGCGGTGTTACTGCTGTGCCGTTCCCACCATGGCTGCATGTTGTGTGCAAAAATCTTTCTCCTTTTATTTGTTTTGAACTTTCAGAACTGCATACCCTACTCAGGATATGAGTGCATGTGAATTTATATCGTCATAGATAATTTCTGATTTTTTTTTCTTTCATATAAATCCTAACATTGACTTGCTTTTTGACCAGCGCTTAGTGCAGAGGAGATGTGTAAGTTTAATCATCTGATTCTTCATAGGCAGCTCAGAGTATCTTATATTGGCCCTCTGCATCACTTGGCATTTTTTTTATGCTGATCTTCACCTGTCATTTGTTATCAAGTTACTCACTGTCATGAGATTCTTGAAAAATTCTTCAGTCAGTCTTTCTTGGGTATCCTGAAAAGTTTAAAACCATCTAGCAAACTTTTGACAGCTTGCTGTTCACCTTGTATTGCTGGCACAGCTTTCTGTGAAATTCATTTAGTTGTTTCCTCCTTTTAACATCTGAGGACTTTTCCTCTTATCCTGTAGTAATGTAATTCTTTCCCTTTCATAAGGAACATTAGGTGCCATTCAAAGTCCAAGTACACTGCATCAGTCATCATTTACTTACTCGTTCTTTTGGAGAACTCCAGGAAATTTTTGAGACATAACCTCTCTGCATAAAGGTTGCAATGATTTTCCAGTATATATAATAATAAATGTGCTCCTAAAAGTAGTTTTCATTAATCTCCCTTGGGTGAAGTTTGCTAATTTTGATTTTCCTGAGATTTTTATGAAACTTCTTAAAAAATAAGACTTTAGTAACTGGAGCAAGTAAGTATTTTCATGGGCTTTCATGTAATTTGGTAGGTAGCACATTGTGATTTTGGCCTCTGTGTGTAGATACAGGGTTTGAAGTGGAATCACAATTAATAATGAGTGATAGAAGAGTAATTCCTTACAGAAGTGAGTATTTCTCTTTTGAATACTTGCCTATGTGTGCTTATATTACATAGGTATACATTATATAGCAGTTAAACCTTGGCCAGGAGACTGTCCCTCTCCCTGCATCTCTAATCTCATAGTTCTGAAGGACAACACAATCTTACAACACACTCTACATGGTTTTAGAATTTCTTCAATGTCACAGATACTGAACCGGAGCACTACAGAGCACCTTTGAACAGATCCCAATTTATTGTAAGACCTTTCTTGTACTCAGTTTTTCCTTGTCTCATACTTTACAGTCATTCCTAATGTTCTGTTTGCTGTATTTTTTCCTTTCCATCACCAATGTGCACATGGACGTGCTAGGCCTCTTCCACAACAGTTACAGAGCTTCCCATACAAGCATTACATTTGTAATCTCCCTATTATCTAAATCACTCTGAACATAACTGCTGCTCCTTCTTCATCCTTACCCACACAAGAACAGAGAACTTTACATTTCAAGAGCTATTTGGAAATAACTTTAAATCCTAATTTTATTTTTATGATTTGATTCCCAACACACAGAGGAGCAAGACTTGCTCTCTTCTCATGTACCTTTTCTTTCCCAAGCTGATTATCTGAAAAGCAAAGAAAAATATCTCCTTCTCTCCTGGATGCTGTGTATGTTGTTAAGTTTAAGCTATTTGGTAATCAGCCAGTTCTTGGAAAATAAGATAGGACAAATGGGTGGCTGTTCTTCAGTACTGTGTTTTGTTCATCCATGGCTGCATATGGTACAAGTCAAGTTTCAAAAGTTGCTAACAGGAGTATTATGAGGTACAACAATCGAGGGGTAGTGTTTGTTTATTTGTTACCTATGTCCCAGGTGTGTAGTAAAAATTATTGTGTTTCAATGGAAAGTTTAATATAAAAATTAAACAAGTCAAATTCTGAAACTTAAATAAATGTTATAATGAACTAGCTTCATAGGAAACACCAAAATAACCTGTGCAACTCTTGTGACTGTAATTACAGTGTAGACAAATTGTAGGACTCCTGAAAAACTGTGTGTGTAAATATGTATAATGTCTGTATATTACAAATATAAAAATAAAGTGTTTTGCTTGAAGAGAGTTGAAATTGTGTCTTAGAAGGAACAGAAGCAATATTGTGATTCTCAGATATCCAGGAAATCATAGGAGAGAGAAATGCTGTAATGAAGGAATGCATTATTTTGGATAAGGCAACTGTTTGATAACATTAATGTTTAAGTGTCCCTTTCAAAGTTAAGGTGAGGACTTTAATTCATGATTCTGCTACATGACTTGAGTCAGAGTGTAACAATGCTGGCAGATATTGGGGAGCTTGATAAATCATTATGTTATTTAGGTATTCAGTATTTAATCCTGAAGAATCATCTCATCATTCATTACTCCTTAGTTAAGAGACAACAAAACTTGAAGACACGTGGCCTGAGTTTCACCAGTCAGGTCTCCATCGTGATGTATATCCAAATCTTCAAGTACATGAAGCTGGGCTTCATTACTGTGACAGACAGTAATGTGATTAAGAATACATTTTCCATTTTACATTAGTAGATTATAATCTCATCATTGGAAAATGTATGGATTAATGGAATTATTGAAGAATATGAAATTGGATTTTCTTCAGTGGATTTATAAAAAATTAAAAGTACTTTTATCAAACATTGCTTTGGCTGGAAAACAGTTTGAAATAATAAAGTTGAGGCCATGGTTATGTATAGTTTTAAGTTTCTTTGACCCTCTGTGCAAGAGAAGGGAGTTGTAACTAGTGATTCCTGTCCAAATTGTAAATTCATCCACCTTTAACATCTTTGGAGTTGCTGTTAGATAAGTGAGACATCCCAACACTTTCAAGGTCTCATAATGCAACTCCTGTTTCCCTGTTGCATGGATTCAAGGTGTTTACTTTGCTGTAATGCCCCAAAACATTTTGCTGGGATACCTGTCCTTTGATTCATGAAAAAAATACTACTGTAATCACGGGAATTACCTGGAGAAGCACATCTTAGTGATCTTTGAATCCTGGGCTGTGCAGAAGTGCCAGTACTGTAGCTTTGTTGAGAGAAGTGCCATTTTACATTGGCTCTGTTACATGCAATGTCTCTTGTGGCCACTGTTGTGCTGTCCTGGTATCAAGTTGGACAGATTCTGTTACTCTGTGCAAAAATTACCTGATTTTGGAAAATGACTATGGTTTAAGGCTTTTGGAAAAATACTTGAATGGATACTAGTGTAATTTTAATTGTGTAAAGTACTTCATCTTTTGTGTGTAAAAATGTGTATATCCTAAGCTTAAATTTTAAAAGAAACCAGGCCTTAATACAGCCTTCCCTATTTTTGTGTAATAACTATTGCTACAAATGTAACTTAACAGCTTTAGGTTAAATACAGCTAATCTCTAGAATCATATTGTGTCTGTTTTGTTAACTGTTTCATCACATTTTGATTTATTTCCCCAAAATCTGCATCTGATATGCTCTTTGCAACAAGAGCTAAATCTCATTATCTTCTTTCCTGTGCTAATACCAATAGGACCCTAATTCCAAAGGGGGATTTAAATTTACTTGTAACAAATGAGCTGCTTATCATGATGGTGTGAACACTGCTGGCAGCACATGGCACTTTTTACCGAAGCACTTCTCTATAAACTTCTTTGGCAAAATTGTTACAAAATGAAAAAACAATTGCAAGGACCTTGAATAAAAAAAGAGGGAGTAATCTTCAGTATATATTTCTTGTGGTAATAGTGAGAAACTGCTTTAAAGAGAAAAGGTTATTGCCAAGGGAGGAACTGAACTTCCCATTCTTTTTGTGGGATGTTGTCAGATGTTTTGCAAATTATTGTTTCACAGTTACATTTAAAACATTTAATGTGTCCTTAAATATACCTTTTTATATACATATGCAAAAATTAAAGTTAACTTTGGGCCTGATCTTTTTCCAAAGAAATTCAGAATTAGTTCGAGTTTGGTGAAGAATACAATGCAGTATCATTTTAGACAATTTAAAGGTAAAGACTGGAAGATGTATTAACATTTGATCCTGTTAGTCATCTTAGTTGCTGTGTGAAGCTGGGGTGCACACGATTTTGTTATGATGTTCTGATTTTTTATGAGAAAAAACACCAATGTGCCTAGTTCTTACCTTCTTTCTAGTTGTGCCATTAGAAAGGGGAAACATTTTAACAGATATGGGGGCTGTAAAATTTATTTTCAAGGAACATGTTTTTTAAATAAATAATAATTCTTGTTTTAAATTATTTGCTTTCTCTTTCCTCTATTGCTTTTGCCTTTCGTGATCGAAGTCTAGGAGAGTAAGTCAATGTTTTAATGAACTTTTGGGGATTTTTTTTCTGATGTGCTTATAACAAGTTAATCCATTTCACTTAATTGTTTCACTAGATCAGGCCAAAAGTTATTTCAGCTGACTTCATTCACTAAATCTCATGAATGATATACATATTTTTAATTTGAAAAAAAGAAATAGTGGTTATTATAGTTTTTGTTTATATACGTGTTCCTATATATATGCATGCTGTATTCTGTTGCTTTCTTTTTGAAGTTTTATCTTAGCCTTTTACTCTGTGATGATAACATTACACAATATTAAATATCTATATTTTAAAAGTCTTTGTTTTGAGATGCATATCTGCATCCATATTATACTTCAAATGCCTAATGAATAAAATTTGAAAAATTAATTGAAACTTGAATGGTTAGTTCAAGATCACATGATGTAAAAACAACCTCTCCTATGACTGTAAAACATGCAGTAGGAGTTCTCTCTTCTCTTTTAATCTTTATTAATTTCTGAAGTTGTTGTAAAGAAGAAAACATAAAATAGGCTTAAAGGTTAGGAAAGCTTAGTGTGCACATCAGGAAAATGTTAATGCTGTTTTTCCCTTTTTTAGGATTCACAGAGCAGGCAAGGAGGATACAGTATGCATCAGCTTCAGGGGAATAAGGAATATGGCAGTGAGAAGAAAGGTTATCTTTTGAAGAAGAGTGATGGGTAAGTTCTGGGAGCTCATAATAGTGAAAAATATAACTATCTTCCTGCACTAATTTTGTTTTCTACTGTGTTGCTTAAGGCACATTCTCCTAATGCACATGGTGCAAATACTCAAGAGTTTTTAAGTTCAAATCTGAACACAGAACTGAATTTAATGTAGCAAATATGAAAAGCATGACAAACATAAAAAAATGAAGTCATAATTAAAAGAAAACTATTGTCTTTGTAAGTTTCTAAAAGCTGATTAAGACCTGTCACAAATCCCCGAGTTATTTTTGGTGAGGCATTTAGTAAAATTTTGACTGCATCCATTTGTTTCTTAAGGCTAATCTTCTCAGAATGTTAATGGGATTAACATGTGTTTCAAAGTCATGTCTAGTTACTGAACTTGTTGTTCTTATATAGGTTAAGAAAAGTATGGCAGAGAAGGAAGTGCACTGTCAAAAATGGAATTCTTACCATATCACATGCAACGGTAAGTTATTTTTATACCTTTATATGAAAATATTAAGTTGACATTATCCTTTGCTGGTGAATCTGTTGGTGCTAATCTGCTATTGCAAGAGAGATGGCACTTCAGCTTCTGACTGCTGAAGTTCTGTGGAATTGTATCTTATGACAGTTGATTTAACAATTTATCAGCAGTTTAATAAGAAAATGGCAAGTATATTGAACAGACTTCTCAATTAATACTTCACCTGGTTTTGCTTATAGGGATTATCATGGTATATCTATGAATCCCTTAATTTGAAAACTTGAGAAGTGTTTGATGTTAGGTATTATTGATACAGTCTGACAGATTAATGAATGTGTTAATATTTTGAGTCTTTTCAACTGAAAGTGTGAAGGTTTGGAAAGTTTTGATCACAATGAGTTCTGGGAATCAGGCATATATCTGAAGTGTGTTCCTGGGAATGCTAAATCATGAGGTAGCAACAACATGATCATGGTGGAGGCAGTCCTAAAACTGCCTTGTGACAGTATGACACAAACTTGTTGGAAACAAGAGAACAAGCGTTGCTCTTCTTAAAGGAGATGGTCCCGTTTCTCACCCTTTTTCCCTTTTCACCCCAAATTCTACTGATGGCCGTCAGTGTTGAAAGTTTAATACCTGTGTAAACCCCGAATACTTCAAAGATACATTTAGTTACAATGTGTTAGGTTACCTAATTACAGGACGATATTAGTATCTGTAATTATGCCAAGTTCTGAAACTCCAGATCTCCAGCTTTCCACTTCCCTTTTAAAGTTTTAGAATTATATCTTTGATTTATTTAAAATGGGAGGAAGCTTAGACCATGGGCATTCTGTAATGAAAAACTTCATTATAGTTTTTCCATTGTTTATAAAATGCAATAAAGACCCTTTTATATTAGCATATTGTAAATTGAGGTTTGTTCTTTTACTCCATTTCAAACAGTCAGAAAGACGATTTTAATGTAGTTTAGATTTATCAATATGTCTGTTCTGACAGACCAAGTCAGACAAAGGGATTCTTGTCTCAACTGTTTGGAGAGTGTACTTGTGTGGATGTCCAATCTGTGAATTAATATCATACGTGACCACTGCCCAGAAAGGGAAAATAATCCTAAATCAATACATTTTCTAAAGTAAAGTAAATTTTCTTTTTAGTCCAACAGGCAACCAGCTAAACTGAATTTACTGACCTGCCAGGTGAAGCCAAATGCTGAAGATAAGAAGTCCTTTGATCTAATATCACGTATGTAACAACTCTAGTGCTGTCTTGCATTTTGTGGGATTTCTGAAAATGTCATTGCAAGATGCTTTGAGCAAGACATAAGGCTAGAACTCGAAGTTCAGGTCTGTATCCAGACACCTGCAGTGCCTCACGAGTGTTCAGAGCCTCTAGTTTTGAGGACGGGTTGAATGGACAAATGAATATAGAACCTTTTCTGTGTGTATGTGTGACATAAACGCTGTTCGTTTGTGACCAGCCATGAAATGCAGCATATGTGCTGTTCTCCTAAGTTCAGAGGGATGTTTAACAGCTTCATGGAACGTGCGTAAGCTGTATCCACCAGGAAATGGAAAAGACCTTCGGCTTCATCTTGTTTTTCCTTCATTGTCTGTCCTGCTTTTTGAGTGCTGAGTGGATGAGGAAAGCAAGGAGAACCAATTTCTCTTATTCTCTTATCCTACTTTAAAAATATGCTTCTGTTTCTCTAAAGTTGGTAGTGACTTGTCTTCTCAGCATTGAAGCTCCTGTGATTTCCCTTCTTCCCATTTTGGTCCTGTACAGCAGGCATTTGTATCCAGTCTGGTTTTAAAAACACTATTGAAGTTGATGATGGACTTAGTGTATTCAGTCATTACATACATAGTATCTATCAACATTCTAGATTTACAAGGACAGTCTATGAAACCTTTGAATGTGGGAGATAATAGTCAGTTCATGTCTCATCCATTGGTTACTTTTTAAAAAGAGGTTTCTTGACCCAACTGGAGGGAAAAATTTACAATAGGAACAAATTAATTTTGCCCTTTTCTCCTACTTATGTTTCAGATTTGACTTCTGAAAGGGCAAAATTTGATGCATATGCTTATTTTTCTTTAATGCTTCTAAATACAAGACTCTTGAAATGCATACATTTGGTGTAAATCAAAATTCAGAGTTTCATCTTTCTCAGTGTTTTTAGAATTGTTTTCCATAGCTACCAATAGGGTGTAAATGTTGTTTGTTAAGAGCAATTGCTCTTAAAGGCTTTATTGGCCAAATGGGTTTCAGTACCAAATATGTAGATATTTTCTAATTTTATCATGTGCCAAATGAAAAGATGTATTTATTTATTTCAGATAACAGAACATACCACTTCCAAGCAGAAGATGAACAGGAATACGTGGCGTAAGAATGTTTACCTTTTTTCAAGTTTATTTTGCCAATAGAGGTGTATAAAATCACACTTAACAGCAGCAATAGTTTTCTCAGTTAATGCACAAGCAGTGCCTGCTGTCTTTTTTCTGCTGCTGTGAATCTATAAATGTAAACTATCTTGTGTCACGGTACAGAGGTCTTTTAAAACCTTGTCACATTAAAAACAAAACCCAAACAAAACTAACCAAAAACCCATTTAGACTGTGTATCCTGCCAGCATGTGGTTTGTGTGCAGTTGCTTGGCATGGTATATCAGGTTACTAAGATTGAAATCAAATATTTTTAAGTTCTTCCTAAGTCTTCTCTGTCAACCCTGTTTTGCAGATACTTTTTTTACTCCTGATCCTACCTTTTCCTTTAATTTAAAAACAGTAGATAAAGAACTCCATATAGCACATAGAAAATATGTACAGGCAGTACATCTTTTCTACTGTAGGCCTAGAAATAAACAGCAAAGCACATCTCTGGGATTTGTGTACCTCAGAATCTGGGAACTTGCTTCATTAATGCATGTTTCCAACCAGATTATTTCTGTAAAAGCCGTCTTTCTGCCTGCTGCATCAGAACTACTTCCTGAGAACTATGTACAACTGCTTTTTTTCTTCCTGAACATTGCCTTCTTTGTCATGAAACATGTGTTGTATATGTTTAGTGCTCATCACCCAGCAGTTCAAGCATTAATATTACCAGTGAAGAGGACATCAAGCCTGAGCCTTCAAAGCTGCCTCCTTCTTCTGTTAAATATCCATATTCTAATGGAAGACTGTGTTGCTCCCTGTCTATTTTAAATGTACAGGGAGTGTTTGTAGGGTATTTCACTTGTTTGATACTGTTGGGAGGCAGTGGCATTGACAGGTCAACCTTGGGAGGTACTGATGAAATGAGAGGGCTGGAGGATTCTTTGTCATGCAGCTATTTCCTTCCAGTCTTCCACAGCTTTATGTTGGCTCTGAAAGTGCAAAGCTGACTTGCTAGTCATGTTTACCGGATTCATCCTGGAACTTAATTATTCCAGTAATTTTCTCAGGCAAGAAGAAAATACTGTTATTTCTGATGACTCATAAGTTTTTGGGACTCTGCCATAAATTAACTTTTACTATATTAGCTGGTTTAAAAAGCGATTGCTTTTTTTTTTGGTTTTTCTTGTCTTAACACATGAGCAAAGTAGAGGGAGAATACAATAGTAATATCCTTCTTCTGACTGGCAGGCCAATAAATTTAGCCTACCAAGCTGCCTCTTGGACTGTTTTGAGATTCCAGGCTAGTTGTATTTCCCATTAGAGGCACTGAAGTCTCATTTATCACTCTTAAGTCCAGTGGCTGAGAAAATTACTTGTACTGGAATAGACAATCCTATAATATCTCAAATTGGAAGGAACCCACAAGGATCATTTAGTCCGGCTCCTGGCCCTACACAGGACCATCCCCAAGAGTCACACCATGTGCCCAAGAGTATTATCTAAGGTGTCATGCAAACAGCTCCCTTTGGCATCCAACCACAGTGATTTAAGAATGCTCTGCAGAAACTATGGGATGTAGCTCCTCAGTTAGAGTTGTCATGCTCTTGTTCCAATTTCTAACTTGTATATGTGTGCCTCTCTCTTGATCCTCTCCTCCCCATCTTGTGTTTTGTCCACCCAGTGCTGCCTCTTTTTTATATTGTACACCAACTGAAAAACCAATGTATAACTAGATTTTTAAATCACTTTCCTTACAGACTCACATCTAAATAGAGAAAAAAACAAGATGCCTTTTTTTATCGTCTAGTTTAACTGACCTTGCATATATTTTCCTAGTGATGATTTTATACTGCTTCCATAAATAGCTACTCACACTACTTAAAAATAAAAATAATGCATATTAATTTTAAAAAGCAGATGGTTTAAAATGCAAACCACTGAAGCCAACATATTGTTATAGATTTATTACTACTTCCCCTTAAACACTTCATTCAGTCCAGTGTATTTCTTGAGTTTTTATCCAGGCAGCTATCTGGATAGATTGACAGTCGTTAAATTCCCAGTGGATTATTACTTTCTCTAGTAGATAAAATAGAATGTATATGGGGGAGGGTGTGTGTGGGTAGTCTGTCATGTATGTACATATATGTGTATTTATGTGTAGATTATAAGAAACATAACCAGATTTTTTTTTAAGTTATAGGATAACCATTGCTTTCTGGTTTTTAATAATTGTGCATAGGATCAAGCATACTTTTAGTCCTTTTCTACCCTCTTTTTGAAGGTCAAGAGTACATCCATATCTGCAGGAAACACCTGGATTATAAACAAAGCTAGATTCAGAAATTTTTCTATGAAAAAACACACACCTAACTTCATTCTAGGTTTTAGCAACAGTCCTTAGGCACTTTTAACTTTGGAAAGATTGAATTGAAAGGTCTTGATACTATCTGTTGCTTCTTTCATACAAAAAAAAGAGTTATTTATGAATATTTGAAAAATACTGTGCTATTCTTGTTCTGTTTATGCATTTATCTGGAAAGAACAGTGTTGCAATAGTGCTTGTCAAAAGAGACAAATTTTTGTTGCAGACCAAAAAAAACGTATTAGACTGGTTTCTATTTCTGGGGAAGGGATTTTTACTGGCTTGGAAATGCTGAAGAAAAATAAGAGGAATCTGAGTGACAGTCTGGTCCATCCAAGATAATGAATTCCTTCTGTTTCTTGAAGGCACCCGTGATGACAGATTTTTATTTAGCCTTGTGAGTTTCTTCAAAACCAGGAATCTCCAGCAAACAAAATGCCTTAAAGGATCATAAGAAACTGCTGAGGTTCAGAAAAACAAGTTTAATTGACAATTGGATAATCTGTTTTATTATACTAGATAGAATAAAATCGTAGAATAGTTTAGATTGGAAAAAACCATTTAATATCATCGAGTCCAGCCATTAATCAAACACTGCCAAGCCCACAACTAAACTATGTCCCCAGCTGTCACTTCTACACACCTTTTAAATACCCCCAGGCATGGTGGCCCAATCACTTTCTTGGGCAACCTGTTCCAGTGCTTGGCAACCCATTTTGTGAAGAAATTTTTCGTAATATCCAATCTATATCCCACCTCCTCTGGCACAACTTGAGGCCATTTCCTCTTGTCCTAAAACAAGAAGACAAAGAAATTCAATAAGACTTTTAAAATTATTTGACAGAACAGTACAAAGTATTACTAGAAGCTTTAGTTAGTTTGGCACTGGCAGTATTGTGAGATAAAGCAATCACATTTTCTTTATAAAGGAAGAAAAAAGATACTAACACAGATAAGGGAAGGAGGAAGAAGAGCAAACAGAAAGCAGTTTTATAAACTATTGATGCTGAATTAACATACCACGTTTATGATTTGAGTGGTTTGGTTTTGAGTTCACAGCCTGCCAGGAAGGCCTGGTGACTAAGGGGGCACTTCTTGTATAAGTAGCACCAGTCATTCCAAGTGTGCTTGTCCTTGTGCTGGTGCCACCTGGGCCTTGTCTGGGAAGGGCTGACACTGCAGTGCCTCTTACTCTGACCCACAGGTGACACCAGTGACAGGAAGCCTTGGAGAGCGGGTTCTTTCTACCTGAGCAATGCAACAAAAATGAATTATGCCTCTGACAGTTTAGATACTCATAATAAGGAAATCTATGTCAAACTAACAGCTAGCTCAGTCGTGTTGTGTTTATTTTAATTGCATCTAATATTTTTTTTTAATTATTACTGCATAGTTGTGTTTTACTCAAATTCTGCCTTTTTAACAAACTAATCAAATTGTAACTGTGAAAGAAATTGTCAACAAATGTCAGAATAAATGTTGTCTGTCTGAGTATAATTATTATTTTACTCTGTGTGTTTAACCAAACATTACTATGATAACAGACAAGCAAGACACTGCTGCCTCTTATCTGTTTTTAATAGCATTGAATTTCATCAGAAAAATTGCAGAAGAATGCCACCTAGTGTGGGTTCTTCTCATGTAACAAGAGATAGAGATTAATGTAAATTTATTGTTTTCAGCATGTAAACTATGGAGCAAATTTGTTTTCAAGTGTTTCAGTTTCTCTTTACTTTTCAGGTTGATTTTCCTTGAAGCACAAGTTCCAAAATTATTTTGTGAGCATAAAAATCTAAAAACCATAGGTGCATGAAGTATATAATATGCAGTGCCCATATACCAGTTCAGGCTTTGTGGTATAAGGTTGCATATGTAAAGTTCCATCTACATCGTTTAATGTTAATGTTTGTATTGTTATTTTAGTGAGAAATAATGAATTTCAATCTGAAGTACCCTTAGTTTGTTCAGATGTCCATAACCATTTTAGCACATTTCAGAAGACTGATGATTGCAGACAAGCTGGACATTGTAAACATGGAATGCATTGAGGACACTGCCAATTTAAAATATTTCTGTGTAAAAAAAAAAATAAATGCATATTTGCAGTAGATCTGAAAACATAAAAAATCACTTCACCTGGGATGATTTGTTTTTAACTATTTTTTTCTTCTAAATAAGCAATACTGCATCTGCAATGTGCTTGACCTTCATATAACTGCTTTCCTCTTTTCTTCCACCTGTAGCACAGCAGCCACTGACAAGAGGTTTTGTTTGGTTTTAATTAAAACATTGTGTAAATAACAAGTTGCAGAGTGGTGTGGCAGGGGAACTAGTGCCTGAAATATCATTTAAAAGTCTTGATTTTTTGCAGTCAACAGCTGCTCCTAAAATTTTGTGTGGCTATTGATACCATTACTCCCCTGTGGTCCTCTCTTCATTACTCCATTGGTTGCCATGACTATTAATTTGGGCATTACACGGAGACCTGCATTTTAAAAGGCAGCTAGACATCAACACATTCACAAGGGTGCTTGCTGTGAGGAGAAAGATGCACAGTGGGGATTGTAGGGGTTATAATTTTCTTTTTTAATAACAGGATAGACTGCAGAAAGATTTTGGGCACCTTTTAAAGCTGTTGAATTCACAGGAGCTTAATTGCCCCCTTTCTCTTCCACAGCTTCTTCTTCTTTGAGAAACTCGAGAACTGTACTGGTTTGGCTTTAAAATTGTTCACCAAAGGGATGTTAGAGTTAAGACTATTTGTCTTTTCTCATTCTTACTTACCTTTTCTTGAATCTTTCTTTTCGTTTCTCACTTTTCCCCTTCTTCAGTCTCTCCCACAATACAGTCCTTCCCTGTATTCCCACTAATATTTTGTTCCTGGCAAGCTTTCTACAGTTTATAGATTAACTTGTATTTGCAAATGCAGATCTTCATTAAGGTCTTTATCTTGTGCTAGATGGATATCAGTATTGACTAACAGCAAAGAAGAAGCATTAAATATGGCATTCCGTGGAGAGCAGAGCACAGGGGAAAACAGTTTAGAGGATCTGACAAAAGCCATTATTGATGACATACAGAGATTACCCGGAAATGAAGTCTGTTGTGATTGTGGCTCACCAGGTATCTCAATTTGTTCATGTCATCAACTTCTTGTTAAGAGCTAAGTAATTTCTTTAAAGAAGTGTTTGTAGAGTGTGAGACTAATTTTCTAAGCGACATGTTTCTCAGTCTTTAGCCTTTTTATAAAAGAACAAATATGACTTTCCTACATTAGTTCCGTTTAATTCACTAAAATATTTTTGTGTGTTGTCTGTGCTTACTTCCAGCAGTTCAAGCCCCTCTGGAGTTTGAACTGTTCTTGTTGCACTGTGTCTAGATGCTTGTTGCACTTGAATGGAAGTTGCTTGGCATCACTGATCCTGTGCATGCTACTAAGTAGAAGTGAGTAATATTTAGACAACGATTGTGGAAAAATTGACTTGGCCAGGATCTTACTCTGAGGTTTTATCTTGGAATGAGACTACCGGAATTGCAGTATCAGAACTATTCACAGGTGTGGAATAAGTAGTCTTGTACAAAGAATGAAACCCAGAGTTGAAATCCTGTCAGATAGTATCTTCAGAAGTACAGAGTTACAGGTCAGTTATGTGTCGCTTATAGCTTGAGTACAGGCAGCTTGTCCCACACTGAATTGTTTTGGTAGCTGGCAGCTGTTGCAGCTTTCTCATCTAAAGAGACACTTGAAGAAGGTGATGCTCATTTGGAATTGAGTAGATAATGTCTATCTTGCAGATGCTTGCTGATCCAGATAAAAAATAGCTAGATAAATACAAACTGGGATATAATTCTGTCAAATCCTGGAATTGGTTCATTCAATTATTTCATTATATAAAGCTACAGAAACTTCAGATCACAATTCTCATTCATCTTTTAATTTATAATGAAGTTTTAAGCTTCAGTTCTGCACCCCATCTTGCTGCTTTAAAACTCTTAATGCTTCAGCAATTACTACTTAAGGTCAAGGAAGAGATTAAGTTGAAGACATGTATGTGTACAAAGGGTCTCTGGAGCTTTCTCTTTTCCTTAAAAATTGGTCGTGCTTCTTATGTAGCATTCATACTATAAGATCTATTCTAATATTTCATGCAGATCTCCTCCATGACAGCATTTTTTAAATTTTATTTTGTGTTTCTGGACTAGCCAGCATTCCTTAAGTTTTCTGCAGCATACTACTGTTATACATATTGGAAAATGATATGTTTAATCTTTTATAAAGGACTATTTAAAGTTTAAGAAATAAATTTCAAAACTTCAGAGAATGTAAAATTTAAGGAATCTGCGTGTTTTGAAAACAGGAAATTAAATCCATATGTTATTTGTACAGGAAATAAATCCTAAATATATTGAAATACATTCTTTCGGTATGAATTTATAAGTCTAAAATCAGTGCCTTTGGGATTGTCCGTAAATATGAAAAACTTAATCTGTGGTTAAATTTGTACTGCAGTTTGGAGAAAAACCCCTAAGAATATTCCATACATTTCTATTCTTTAAAACATTATATGAGGAATCCTTTCAGGATATGTTGGGATTTCTTACCACCATTGAAAACCTTTTCTTGGACTTTGATTAAGTATGTTGTTTTTCAATTTTACAGATCCAACATGGCTATCAACTAATTTGGGCATTTTAACCTGCATTGAGTGTTCTGGAATACACAGAGAAATGGGTGTCCATATTTCTCGAATCCAGTCTTTGGAATTAGACAAGTTAGGAACATCTGAACTCTTGGTAAGTTTCTTTAATTTGAATGATTTTTTATTTATTTAATTTTTTTAGCCAAATGTTGACATATATATAGGAAGTATTGAGATGTATAATTTACAGTTACTTTTTTCAAATAATGTGTTTTTGCAGAACATCTCCATATTTTTGTATATATTTCAAAGGAGCATCATTATATATTATATATTATTGATGCTTTTGGTGACTTATCACTTCTCATATTCATTTCCTGAGGTTTTGCAGAATGAATATTGACTTCTGTTGTGATAAGTACCATCAGAATTTTGCCTCTCAGTAACTGATATTGAATCAGGGCATTCTTAAATCCCATGTGATTTGAAAAAAAAAAGGAAAGTTAACTTAACTTGGCAAGTGAGAATGAGTATTGCTAGTTTTGATAGATGTTGGAAGAATCTTTTAATTTGATGGAAGAAACCCTACAGTATTAAAGTTATGAAGGGAATTTGATGTGAGACTACTAAAAGTTAAACCAAAAACATATAGAGAAAGAAAAAAAGAAACAGTTTTAGCAGGTTTAACTCTCCCCAGCTGTGTTTGGCCTGAGAGAAGTCACATATTAGAGAAATTTTGTGTGAGAAAATTCAGAGAAGGTAGAAGGCAGTTCTGGGTTTTTATATAGGTTCAACATTAGCCTTAGCTCTTCTTTTGAAATTCTGAGTTGTTTGCAAAGTTACTACTAATATAAATCAAATTTTACTAAGCATGACCTTCATTACACCTAAGCTTCTTTCCAAAAGTAGCTTCCTGATCAGTGTATCAGCACCATTTTCATGTTCATGCTGCTGGTTCCTCATTCTGGTTTTAGGGTTTGCATTGGAGGCAGATTGTCTTGAAATATGAATAATTTGCTGTGATTGTGAAGTCTATTGTACAAGTTTTGAAATTATATGGTATACACTTAAAATTTTTTTTCAGTTGCTCTGTATTTACATGTGGTCACTGTATTCTTAATTTTGCAGTGCCATGTGTTCCATCTTTTATTAATAGTGTGGAAAATGCACATAAGAGTCCAGTTTTTGTGTTGCTATTAGACTCCCAAAGCCCTTACCCGCATTTATTCTTTTTCTTATTGCAGCTGGCCAAGAATGTAGGAAATACTAGTTTTAATGATATTATGGAAGGGAATTTACCTAGTCCTTCACCTAAACCCAGTCCATCAAGTGATATGTAAGTCTTCAATCTTTAAACTCTTCAACCTTAAGTTTACTATGGAATATGTGTGTGATGCAAAGGGTTTTAAGCAGTAACCAATCTAGAGAAAGGATAGAATGGCAGAAGACTGGGGGTTTTTACTTCAACTGGGGAGTTTCTTAGAAGTTATGTAGCCATATTTCAGCTACCTCAGCTTCTCAGAGTAGAAAAGTTTTAATTTTGGGTTACAAGATTCATCATTTGAATCTTGAATGGTTTTATAGTATCCCATCAGATGATAAACACAGTTAGACTAGATGACACTAGGTCTGTTTTTTTTCTATGGTCTTAGTCCTCAGAGTCAGAGTAATTTTCATACATAATAAGAAAACAGGATAAATTTAACAACGTACTGTATTTTGCTCTTGTTTGCCAGAAAGACATGCAATGTAACAATAAATAACACACTTTTTATCAGATAATTTTCCTCTTTCCTTCTCATCTCCCAAGCTAGACAAGGTGATTTTAAATTAAAATCATTGACCCATTTTTCTAAAAATTTCTAAAGCAAGCTCTATTTTCACACCCCGCAGGACTGCACGTAAAGAATTTATCACTGCTAAATATGTAGATCATAAGTTCTCTAGGAAGACTTGTGCATCTGCAGCAGCTAAACTGAGTGAATTACTTGAGGCTGTCAAATCCAGGGATTTACTTGCACTAATTCAAGTCTATGCAGAGGGAGTAGAGCTAATGGAGCCACTGTTGGAGCCTGGACAGGTAAGCTTATCAGGTAAACAAAGAGTATTTTAAAAAATGTGTGCTTGGAAAGTACCCAGGACCTGGGTTTGCTACCTTAGATGCTAAAGGTATCAAAATAACAGATGAAAATAGTGGGGTTTTTCTTCCTTTCTTTAATGTGGCCTCCTTGTGGAGAGGGAAAAGAACACTATCTTTTGACATCAATTGATGTAAAGGATCATAAAGGATCGTGAAATGCAATGGCGATATCATATACTGTTCTTGCTGCAACTTTAATATATTGAAAAGCACCTGTTCTGCAGTGTCTCTTAGGAAAAGGCCCAGAAAAAGGGGACTTGACTTGATAGCCCAGGGTCATCTGATATCACAGTATCATGCCTGCATTTAAAATAGTTGCTGAAGGACATTATTGACTGTCTACAAGTCTCTATTTATTGTAAATGAAAAAAGAATAAATCTGATGCCTTCACAGCTTCTGATGCAACATTTACAGAAGTAGAATTTCTTTCAACCAGGAAGAAACTTTTTTTTTTTAATAAAGTTCTAAATACTTGATCTTCCTTCTGAAGTCAGTAACAGCTTTTTTTTGAAAAATCAGTTGAGGTTGACCTCATTTACCCATGGAGAAATGTTGCTTATGAGCAAAATAACATGTTTTTTATAGATAATCAATGCTGTGTAACCACTTGCTCAGCAATGTTTTCTCTCATTATTTTTAAACTCAACTTGGAGAGATGTCAGAGAATGTTTTCAACAAGTTGTGTGAAAATAGCTAACGTGGCAAAGGATAAAGTGCCTGACTATTGAGTGAAGGGGATAAGTTCAATATACTCTCAGCACTTGAGCTATCACAGAGAGCTTGTCATGGAAACACATTACAAATTCTCTAACTGCAGGGTAAGCTTTCTGTGTCATCCACAGCAGTTACCACAGAATTACCTCCTTAGTGCTTCTCAGCTATTACAGACAGTGATACCTAGAAAGGTATGAGCACCAAGGGAAATGTAGTCTGCAGTTAGGACATTTATAGGAGTATCCTCCAGTGTAAATTCTGTGATGTTTAATAAAGTAATATTTTTTTTTAAAATTGAGACTTTAAGTTTATATACTGTATTATGCTTTTTTAAAATCTTTGTAATCAATAGTAGTTAATGAAATCTGGATTTAAATAAACTTCTTTTGCAACTTTTAAATGGAATTAAACAACATTTCTATTTTTATTTAAGTGAATTAATGTATACAATATATATAGAAAATAATGTATGACACAGTTCAACTCAACAAGGAGAAACCCTATATCTGGGGGGAACCACCCCATGCACCAGTGTTTGCTGGGAACCACCCAGCTTGATCTAAAAAGACCTGGGGGTCCTGATGGACACCAAGTTAAACATGAGCCAGCCCTGGTATTCCAGGCAGCACTGAAGCAATGCCAGCAGGTCGAGGGCAGTGATCCTTCCCTCTGCTCAGCACTGATGAGGCCACAGCTGGAGTGCTGTGTCCAGCTCTGGGCTCCCCGGAACAGGAGAGACTTGGACATCCTGGAGAGAGTGCAGTGAAGGACCACAAATATGTAAGAGTCTGGAGCACCTGGCATAGGCTGAGAAGCCTGGGACCATTCAGCTTGGAAAAGGTTTAGGGAGGTCTCATCATTGTGTGTAAACCCCTGAAAGGAGGGTGCAAAGAAGGCAGAGCCAGACTCTTTTCAGTGGTGCTCAGTGACAGGACCAGAGCCAGTGGACACAGACTGGAGCATCGGAGATTCCCTCTGAACATCAGGAAATATTTTGGTATTGTGAGAATGATCAAGCACAGGCACAGGTCGCCCAGGGAGGTTATGGAGTCTCTATTCCTGGAGATATTCTAAAGCCATCTGGATGTGGCCCTCAGAAACTGGTCCTAGGTAGCCATGCTTAGGAGGGAGATTGGAGTAGATGATCTTCACAGGTCCTTTCCAACTTCAACTGTTCTGCAAGCCTGTAAGAGATTTAATGTATGTGGAACTGATTTTTGTGAATTTTTTTTTTCCCCTTGGTTTTGTAGGAAATAGTATTGTGGCTGTACTTGGGGCTCAGCAGGGTGTCATAAAGTGAGAAGTACTGTAAACTCAGTATCCCTTGACAGGATCCCCAGCAGCTAAAATGGTTAAAGGGTTCTCAGGATTGTTCTATCCAGCTGAGAAAAGGGAAAAGTGGCTTTGAGGAAGCTATGACCTTGGAAAGTGTGATGGCATTTCCTTTGAAGTACATGATGTCTTTTAGAGATAAGAAAGACAATAACCATTTTCACAATAGTTTCCTAATAATATTTTTCTGTTGGAAGACTTGTAAAAGAGTGAATTACGTGTTTCAGTAGGTCTGATATTACAAGCTTTGCAGAAGTAAGACATGGAAATCTAACTTCTATTTGCATGTGTTTAGGAGCCAGGTGAAACAGCACTTCATTTAGCAGTCCGGACTGCTGACCAAACCTCTCTCCATCTGGTTGACTTCCTTGTACAAAACTGGTATGAATTGCTCATTTTTCATTAAATTATGCATGAGAAAAAATGTTCAGAGCTATCCCTGCAGTGCTTTGGATGATGTTTGCTCATCACTTTTAATCTTTCTCCTTAGCTATGTTTCAAAAGAGCATAATTTAGTACCATCGAGTTGACCTTTGTGCTCCTAATGAGTAGAGAGAGGGGAAGATGTGTAGATTAAAAACATGGAAAGCAGTTAGATAAAAATAGGATGAAAAGAAAAACTCGCAGAGCACAAGAGACCATTGATTTAGAGCACATGACAATATGAAGCAGTAGAGATGAATAGTTCAGGTAGAGGAGGGATGGCAAGTAAAAGTAACAAATACAGGATACATGAAAAGAAATTGTAAGAGTAGAAAACAAGAATCTTTCTCAGAATATTATGAACAGACATTACATAGACTTTGAGAAAAGGTGTTCCAATATTTAATAATGTGTATTAGAACTGTTGAGAGCATAAACCTCTTAATTAGTAATTTCCAACATCTATTTATTGGCTGATATATTCTTTGTTGTCAAGGGATGTGTTCACAGAAGTAAAAATCCTTAATGAAAAGTGTGAGTGCTGACTATAGTAGAGTGTTACTAAAGTAACAAATAAAAAAATAAACTACTTATACTTGCAAACTCTTTGAGATTGTAATTTAAAAAATGTTTTAGATGCCCAAATTACTATTTTGATCATTACTAAAGAATCTTTTATTTTGGACAGTTATTTAAAATTATTTTGTTTAGTTATGAAGCTTCATAGTCTCTTCAGACAACTATAATCTTGTACATGTTTCTGTCTGCTGTCTATGTTTTTGTCTCAGTCTCAAGTTTAAGAGCACCTATCCAATGCTCACTGTTACTTGCTATTCAATATGGGTAACACTGGGAAAAGCTGTCATCTCCTGAGCTTTGCTTTGCTGTTTTATAAATGTGTTATATTGATCCCAAAATGTTAGTGACGTTTTTTGAGAAACCTAGTTTTAGAACTTGAGAACTGAAGGAAGTACAGTTTTTAAAAAGCCCTGTGAACCTCTTTTCACAGCCGGTCTTTCACTCACTCAATACATCTTCTAATATTCCTTCTTACTACTCTTTTGCTAATTCTCACGGGCACCCTCTTCAAAGTTCCTTGACTGCATAGGACTTATTAACCTTTCTTAACTGTATGAGGATGATTTTTCAGATACTTTTTATTGAGCTAATCTAGTATGTTTGAAAAAGACATTCCAGTAAAGTGGCAGATGGAAAACAACTGACATGGTCTTACAGAGGATTAAGCTAGAATCTTTGAGTTTCACTTCTTTAATTTTTTTAATTAACATCTGTAGATTCACAGTCTTTTTCAATCACAGCTCATGTATTGCCGGTGTCCTATTTTTCTTAGTCTTTAGAAGTAATGTTCAATTTAAAAATATTTCTTTCTCCTACTTTATATTTGTCCGGTAAAGTTTTTATGCAGTTACTGTTTATACAGATGCTAAATCTGATAAGAATAGCACAACTGGATTGTGTTTTCTTTTGTGTTTAGTGGAAACCTGGACAAACAAACAGCATTGGGTAATACAGTTCTACACTACTGCAGTATGTATAATAAGCCTGAGTGTTTGAAATTGCTTTTGAGGGGGAAGCCAACTATTGATTTAGGTAAGTTCATTGTTTAAGACCGGGAAATAAAGATTTCCTAACGTTTTTTTGCATTATTTTAATCACTTTTATTTATATCTCTTTGGTAAGTAAGCTTTTAAAACAAAACTGTGTTAAAAAGATGAAGACCTTGTCACCAACAAGCCTAAAGTAAACATTCAGTTAAGAAATGGAACTTAAATTCTTAGAAGATAGTCGTGACCAAGATTTCTAATACAAAATAATAATGGTAAACTGTAGTTTTTCTGCAGAGCTCTATTTCTGACCCATTGTAAATTTCCTGGAATCTAGGCTTATTGTTTGTATTGTTAAATTAATCTAGAACTTGTATGTTATAATGCTTCAAATGGCTGCTCACATTAATTCCACTCTTAGATATGTGTGGGCTTTGTGTACACAACAATTGATTCTTCTGTTTATATCAATGGCAGCTGGCACTGTGGTTTCACCCAGCCATCACTGTGGCTGTGTAGGGAGGGGATCAGCTCTTTGGCCGCCTCTCTGTTTCTTCTTTCCATTTGCATGTGTCAGATAGGTATAGCACTTGCTGTACCTGTATCAGCCCATTTTTCATTGTATTTAATTAGAAATAGAATCTCTGTTTGCTCGCACTTAGGATAATCTCCTTTTTTCTAGATGCTCTCCTTTCCCTACCATATTTTGTGAGTTAGGAAGGCATTCCATGAATCCAGCTTGTTAGGAGTTAAGTGTCATCAGCATGTCTATAAAACATTTGCATTCAGTCCGTTAATGATATAAGAGAGAAGCTTTTTCAACAGTTGATGCAAACTGGAGTGTATGAAATTTTATTTCTCCCTTTTTCTTCATTGCCATCATTTTCCTCCACTGCTTGGTAAAAAAAACATTGCATAAAGTCAAGTTTGTAGGTTAGTGTCAGAAGTCATTGGTTTCCTGGGCCTTCTTATACATCCGTAAAATATGTTCCAATATTAAGTCAAAGAATTTGATGTGACCTTTTTTTGCAGTTATAATATCTAAACATGTCAAGGCAAGTTTATTGGTCCTTCTATTGAACTCTCTCCTAGGCAGCTGCCAGAAGAATGTTTGCACCTTTTTGGTGTTCTGTTTCTTGGAGTTATTTTTGGGTAGAGAAGGTGTTGTGTTCTTTGTGTTGGTTGTTTTTTTGTGTTTTTTTTTTTTTTTTTAACTATATCATCTTTAGGCCTTAAAACGTCAGGTTTATACTTAAGTTAACATTTGGAATTTATATAGTCCCTTAAGCTGTCTGTATGTCAACTTCATTGAAGAAGTACTGTATTTTCATTCCTTTCCATATTAAACTCATGAACTATCTCAGAGAGATCTTTCCATAAGGAAATCTTTCTTCTAGGGATCATAATTCATTCAAAGTCATTGGTCTTTCTAGATGACTGCTTTGTATTTTCTAGGATTCCTGACTGGAGTTCTCTGTAATATTTCATATAGACAGATATGCTTATGAGACCTCAGTCTGACTGTTTTCAGTTTCTTATCACAGAAATGCTTTACACTCTGGATGTGCTGTAGACGTTCTCTGTTCCAGCTCTGCGGCATTTACTGATGTATATTTTACCTAAGGTTTATCCACAAGAGGTTCAAATACAGGGGTTATTTTTGTTTCCTGAGACTTTCTACTGAGCATCTAGCAAAAATTCCATTAGATGCTGTGCCAGAGGACATTTCAAAGGGCTCAGATATCTCTTTCTTTTTGATGAGGTGTTATTTTAAATACTAAATCCTTTTATAGCCTTTTTAAAGACAAATGAGCTAGAAAGTTTTGAATCTGTTCTTTTTTGAATGTCTTCAAATTAAGGCTTCAAGCCTCTAAATCAAAATAAAATGTACTTCAATCAACATTTACTACTTTTTTTTTTCCTTTTTTTTCCCCAATCTTAGACTACTTTTCTTTTTTAAGCTATTTTACCCTGTCTGCTTGCTTTTCCTGCTTATTTGTGTAAGAGTTTTACTGGCAAAGTGTTGAGTGGAGGTTGAAGTGACTAAATTTCTTTATATTTTCTGCTAGGATGGTTAGGAGGGATTTGGGAACTGTCTGAGCAGATGCTGCTGTTCAGAAAGAACCTGATGATACATGAAATGCATGAGCACTTAGGGTGGAATCTTAAAGAGCTGCAGCTGCTATAGAGTAAATAGACATTTTTTCTCACTTTTAGAAGTTACTGTGGTACAAGTAGTGAAACTTCATGAATTGTTTCCTTAGATGTCTCAAAGAATTGCTCTTTTTTTATGTTGTTAATTTTGTAGTGAACCAAGCTGGAGAGACGGCTTTGGACACAGCAAAAAGAGTGAAAGCTGTTCAGTGTGAGGAACTGGTAAGAACTGAGCTGAGGGGTGGGGAAAGGCAAGGGGAATGTTTCCTACTTTAAAAATGTGATCCACTCAGTACATCTCAAATGTGGTATTGCTGCCAGCTGGCTGTGTGCTGATCTGAAGGCCCTACCATAGCTGAATGTTTTCTTACTTAAAACACAACACAATTTTCTTTGTAACACTTTAAGTAAAAGATCCTGCTTCTGTTTGTAATGCTAATTATTTAAGCAAGGTATTTGAAGATCTTAAATTTTGAAGGGTTACATATATCAATAAATACATCATTCAAGGACACTTGGGCTTCATCACCTCAAAAGTTCTTTTTAAAGACTTTTCTATCAGGAGTGCAAAACAATCCCGGTAACATTAAATCTGTCCAGACCTTTTAGATCTGGATCTTTGTCTTTTCCTGCTTTGGCCTTTTTCATTTAATAGGACAGATAGTTCAGAGATGGAGAAGTCTTCTTACAAGGAGAATTGAAACAACATAAACCCCCTTAATGGAGAAAGCAGCAAAAGTGCAGTATCTGGAAATCAGTATATCAAAAAATGTAGAACACCAGCTTCTATGGTACTTTGTCCCTCTGCTGAACATGATCAGAGCAAAAACTTTCTGGAATTTTGAGAGTGTATGAGGGATGTTAACAGATGCCACTCAAGAAAACTATTGGTGTCTGAGAAATAAAGGTGTTAAGGATTTTCCCAGTTACTTCTCTGAAGCTGTTAGCCAGGAATAAGGATTCTACATCAGACCAAGAAGCTTTTTTGTTCTTGGCCCTCTAAGGTGCCAGCAGCATGCATTAAGTAGGCAAGTGAATTTAATTACTGTCAAGGTATTAAAAAGTCTTCAGTAGTGTGGCAGTTTCACATGCTAGACAAAACCAGGAGAATTTACAAAATACTTGTTGCTTAATACTATTCTTTTTTTATCTCATTTTGATGATCCAAGAATATCTACTTTTGATCCACAGTGGTAATTTTAATACCTTTCCTTCGACAGTTGAAAGTTCTTGACATGAATTAATTATTACATAATCAAAACAGGTTGTCCTTCAGAAATGAAAAATATTTTTCCATGTTTCTGGGTATGCAAGTCAACATTTTGCTATGGTTAATAAGGTGGTGCTGTCACTGACTTTTCAGTGCCATGTCTGCTGTGTAAGTGGTTTGAGTATTCTGTCAACTGAAAAACAGATCAGCTGTACAGCACACAATTGGGATGAATTGCTTTTTTCTTTAGAGTATCTCTTTAATAAAATGACATCTGCCATTAGTGTGGGCCAACTGACTGTGTTATAGAACAAAGAAAAACAAGTGGATGTTATCAGTGAGCTTACCTAGCAGTTATTGTTATCCAAATTCCACAAATACCTCACTGATTAGCTCAGGTAACTCGGACAGAGCATTTATGGCTTTTCTCTTAATGTCTTTTTTTTTCTTTTTTTTTAATCATTTTTTAAGAGGAAAATGATTTCTGGGGGATTTTTTTTTTCAAAAGTGGCAATGAGATATAGTTATGAGTGAATAGAAACATGAATGACCATATTGTTTACCACAGGTAATAAAAAAAGTACAAGATAAATAGCTGTATGTTTGCATTATGATAGATGTACTAAGCTACTTTCTGTTGTATAACTGGAGTCATAACTGTGTAATTAAATTCAGTTTCGACTCAAGTGGGTTATGAATACTTACATAACAGATTGGAAATACTTTTTTTATTCTGTATTTCATTTCAGGAAGGTGGTTAAAGCATCTCCTGAATCAACTAGTATCAAGTAGACTACACTTCAAAGGATGTGAAGGAATAAATAATGATGGAAAATCTAGGCATGGAAAAGGAGAATTTATCTCCTCAGAAAAAACGTGAACTGCTCTTTTAGTTTTTTTTCTGATCAATGAAGTAGTAGTTTTTTTAATACATTATTCAGGCTGGCAAAGTAGAGGAATTTTGTGCTTAAGACACATTGGCCTCACCCAGTGACAGAGAGGCAAAATATTTAAATAAAGGATAAATACCATTCCTTTTGATTCAAGTACAAGGATTGTGATTTCGGAGGGGCAGTAGTTGCATGTACTTGAATTTATAAACAGGCTTTGCCTTTCCTTTTTGGAAAGGAGGGCTCCAGATGCATTCTGCTTTTGTGCATATACCTTTTCTTCATGACATCTGCTCAAATGCTTGTCAAACATGGCAACTTCTGCCCATTGCAGGAACATCTTTCCTTTTTCCTTTTAGCTGTTTCTCTTTATCACAAATAAATGAAGGTTCTTTGTGTGATTGCCCTGAAATTGTGGGGTTTCTTTAATCTGGAAAAGTTTTAAATCTCTAAACATTTCAATTTATTTCTTGCCATTACAAAACTAACTCTGTTAACAACAGCCAGTATTTTAACAAGATTTTTCTTTTTGTTTCAGCTTTCTCAAGCCAAGGCAGGAAAGCTAAATCCACATGTCCATGTGGAGTATGAATGGAATCTTAGGCAGGAAGAAATTGATGAAAGTGACGATGACTTAGATGATAAGGTAGGTGCGAATTACTCATAGGGCTTTGCACAAAAACTGCCAACATTTCTTCTCTGTGGAAATAAATGTAATTGGAGACTCACTTAAATCTTTTTTTCTCATAGATATTTTTGGTGAAAAAAACAAACTAGTTTTGAGGCCTTTATTAAAGACTACCAAAGTGCTTTTTGAATATAGTTTGTCAACCTAGTTATTATGGACTTGAGTTTCAGAAGTTTCACTTTGACAAGACATACAGTATAATATAAATCAGTAAATCTAGATTGCTTTGTTGTCATTTAATCCCCTTCTGAATTCTAGACTGTTAAATTTTAGCTGGAGGAAATCCAAAGCTTACATACTTTTTTCCCCCCATAAATTAATTAAAAACCTAGGCATTGAATAAATAACTCTATTTTTCACAAACTGAGCTGTGCTGTTTATTCCTGATTTTTTAAAAAAAAAGTAATGGAAAGACAAAACTTGAGGGCATAGGATAATTGCCATCCTAGAATATGTGAAAACAGCCTCAGTGTTCTACTTTAGCAAGTCAGTTAATTACTGTGTGCTCTGTTTCTGTAATAAATGTGAATACACCTTTCCTTTTTAATGTGAGTGCTGTAGAAAGAAATGTGGACAACTTCTCATTTTCTGTGACACTTGGGACTGAAAGATTCGGAAACTAAAATAATTTACATGTCCTCAAGGACAGTAGAGAACAGAATGATTATCTGTGGAAGGAGCCTCAGGAGGATGAATGATGCTGTGCTGGAGATAATAGCCTGAACCAGAGCTGCAGGGAAACAGATCATACTCCATATGCAGCTATTAACGTACAGCAAGCAAAAATTGATGTGTGAAATTTCTTCAAAGAGCAATTATATGTGTTTAAAAAGAGCTGTATCGTGGAATATATTGCTAGTTCAGGCACCAAATAAATCTGATCTGTCAGAAGTGTTTGTCTATTTTTGATAGTCATCAATGGGGTAGTATACTTGATACTTAAGGATAATCATCGGGTCTGAGTAAAGTGCTATGTGCATTGAAAATTACCTTTATATTCTACATTAGTCTTTTATTGGTATTCTATTTTGTATATTATTAGTGTGTATCTCCTGATTAAAGAATAAATTTTGAGTTAGAAGAGAGCACTCTTCAGATTGAATTGCTGAAAAAGGGAAGAATGGGGGCTTATTTGTCCAATAAAGAAAAGAATTAGGCTTGTGTTCACTAAAGTATGTTCTGGTTTATTATTTTCCAAACATATTAACTATATTTAATGTTTAGACAGCTGTATAATATATTTACTTTTCTGTTCATAGCCTAGTCCTATAAAAAAGGAAAGATCTCCAAGACCCCAGAGTTTTTGTCACTCATCAAGCCTTTCTCCCCAAGACAAACTGACTCATCCTTCATTTAGCACTCCCAGAGACAAGCAAAGACTCTCCTACGGAGCTTTTACCAACCAGATCTTTGCGAGCACGGATTCACCCACCTCTCCAACTGCTGACGCTCCTCCTCTTCCCCCTAGAAATGCTGGCAAAGGTAAGTCTGTCTCCAGCCTACACTTGCAAGCAATGATTTTCCCACTGTGATTTTCCTTTAACCAGGTGCATTGCAATGTTTTTCTTATTACATTGATGCAGTAATATTGTACAATGCATATTCCAAACTTTAAAATGGGAGGGATACTCTTTAATGGACTCATTTATAATATTGCACAAGAATGCGTGAAAAATAAATTAATACTTTGCGAAATAAAAGTTGATCCGTTTTATGAGACTTAGTCATGCAGCTCTGGTGGATTGTGTTAGTTTGACCTAGATATCTATAATCTTCAAGTTTAGATTTATGGAACAAAACTTGTTATTGTGTTATATTTTGTGCAGATCTACTTTTGAGGACAAAGAAACACTTCATCTTTCCCCCCCTTCTTACATTTTTAATTTAGAAACAGACAAATTGTGGTTTTGCCGTAGACTTGTTAGAGAAATCTTTGGTTGTAATCAAGGCTACAGTATAGTTAAACACTTCAGCAGTTATCCTGATGCTCCCTTTTGTTAGCACTGTTATAACTTCGTACTTTATTTCTCAACCGGTAATTAACTTTGTTTAAAAAAGATGCTGAGATGCTCCATCGAAATGTGTAAGAATAAAAGGGACGGGACAGTGTGTTTGCATCAGGTGTTTGCTCTTAGATGGTTCAGATGCTGTACTTAAGCACTGCTGTTCCACCATCAGACTTTGTCATGTACTGGCAACTTCCAAATGGATCCCTTGGCTCTCTTTGAAACAGGTTTGTTTCCCATTACAAGGCAAAGTGATTTTGCTAGGCTTTGAATTTTTCAGGTGAGGTTTTGTAATCCATGTTTCTTTGTATCAGTTTCATTGGGGATTCAGTTTTATTCTTTGTAACTTTATTATATTGACCTTCTTGTTGGCATTACAAGATTCTATTTTTTTCCTTCCTCCCCACCATCCCTTTTACATGCTGTGTCACAGTCTGCTATGAATTGTCCATTGCAGACACAATGTGCTGGCTTAGATGTTCCTTCAGTCTGACCTAGGATAACTTTTTCTTGCCATAGAGTTGCAAGACTTGGAAACTAATCATGAATCCCTTTTCTGGAAGGTGGTTAAGGATCTTGTGCCTGCTATTTGTCTGTACACAATGCTTAGTATGTTGTCAGCTTTCATGGGTTATAACCAACATTATTTCCTTATCATTATATAGTGGAGCTCTCATATAGACTTACTCAGAAAATTGTCTTTTTCTCCAAGTAGGGGAATATGGATGTGCTTATTTAATTCTAAGTATATATTCCAGTTTCAGAAATGCTAGGCATTTTCCTAGGTGTTCCTGCAAGTTTCTAGGTGTTCCTAGACAAGTGAGTCAACACATCACTGAAGCTACTCAAAAAAAAATCAAGGCATTGAATTCTTCTGTGTTTTTATGTCAAAGATTACACAAAAGAAATCCTTATTTCTATTACAGCAAAATAATTTATTATCACAATATACAGAGAAGTATTGCCTTCTAATGTAACATTAACTGCTTCATCAGAGTGGAAAATGCCAGATTCACAGGGTAAGTTTGAGAGAGAGCATTAATGGAACTGCTGTTACAGTAAAGTCACTGTGCTTCTCTGCTTCAAACATGCCAAAATTCCACAGTCTGTGAGTGATACTGGGTTTTTGCTTGGTATCTATTCAACAATATTGTGAACTATTTAATTAGTTTTAGAAGTTTACGTTAAATACATGCCTGTGTTACAGGAATAATTTAAGACTCTAAAGAAGAGGGGAACAAAGTGACAAATGCATAGGACAACTCAGTAGTGTGGAAAGGTTGCTCTAGATGCATCATTGCAGATACACTTTTGCTCCACTATAAAGCTGTGCTTCACCTTGTTATCTTTCCCTGTCCAGCTGCCAAACAGTTTGTTTAAAAGAAAAAGAAGCAGAGACTATGCTCTGCCATAAGACACTGGTGACACATCTGAATTTTTAAATAGTCTTAAGTTAATTTTGTTTCTGCAGAAAAAAACTAATCCTGTAAAATTTGTCTGCTCTTTTGAGATTAGTAATTATAGAGTATATCACATCAGTTTAACATACAAGCTTATTTATCAAATCTTTCTTTTTAATTATAAAAGTTCATTTTAATAGCTTGAGTTGAGATTATATGAAAACAGTGTTACATTTTGCACTAAGTTCCCTAAATAGCAAGAGTAATAAAAACATTGAATCTGTAATTAAATTGAAGCTTACCTTCTGTCCCCAGACATTATCTGTTCTTTGTCCCTGTGCTGCTGTGGGGCCTTGGCAGATACCACGGGACCCTGCTGGGACACCGAGTCTGGAGGGAATGGATAGTTGGGATTGGTATTTTAGAAGGAGATGGAGGACTTGAAAGTTTCATGGTTTTTTATCCCTTGGGACATAGAGATAAAAATCTTTCCAGAACCTGGTTTAAATTTAAACAAAACCCCCTCCCTGTAGCTCTCTATTGGCTGGCTTGTTTGGCCCCTGAAATTCCTGGGTAGAAAGGGTCTGTGGTGTTCCTGAGCTGCCACAGTGGACAGAAAGGAGTCCAGTGAACTTGTGTTGGGGAAAGAAGGTAAGTTTAAAGCAATTTACATAAGGCCCACCACTCTTTCTCATGTTTTGCAGTGGACATGCTGGATGAAAAGAGTTGAATAGTTACAATTGTTGGTGGAGGGATGTTTGAAATTTCTCCATACATCATTATAATGCATGTTGAGATTTTCCAGTTTCACAGTTTTTTCAAAATATTCCTAAATATGCTGAAATGATCACATATTTTACTCCAAACTGTCTTATTTATAGATACATCTCACTCTCCGCTATCTTTGCTACAGATGTAGTTAATCCTAATGGAATGAAAAGTACAGAATGAGTGAAATAAGTGCCTGAGCCAAACACTGTGTGCCTTTTTCAATAGTTTATTTAAACTTATTCAGATTCAGCCTTCTTGTGTTGTCAGTCAAATCTTTAGTCTGTAACATTCTGAAAATCTTTTTTTTATTGCTCTCTTCAGCTTATGACATCTAGCAGGTCTTCTACCTGTTGTTTTATAAAAAGCTTTCAGAAAAAAAGAATCAATATTTAAGTAGTTGCATGACTCGCCACATTGCACAACCTTCATTGCAAATCCAATGGAAGAGTGATTTTGCTAACTAGTTTTGGAACAACGTTAGGAAGTCTAAGCCAAGTTTCCTTTATTTTAGCTGAAAGCTCATTGATTTTTAATGGTTCTGCCTATTTCTCTTGTATTGGAGGTCAGGGATCAATTGTGTGTCACGATGTTGAGTTTGGATCTTCAATACCTACAGGTTTGCTTATTTTACACTGTCTCAGCTCTAGCATTAGGTACACAGGCTCTTCCTTGTGGTTTCATTCCACTGCTGCTGCAGACACTGTGTCATATTGTCTGCCTCTTCACTAGATCAGACTCAATTTCTAACCAAATTAGCTTATTTGAATGTACTAGTACTTCTAGAAGTTATCTGACTGCATTGCTCACAGGATTAGGAATCTTCTTAAGTCCACTGAATTACTTTGTGCATGTACCAACATCGTTGTTTGGCTTTGGTGATCTTTCTGTCACTGGTGGCCGTATCAAGGCCCTGCCTGGAGGGCAGTCATACAGTCTCCATTTCTGGTTTGTTGGACTAAACAAACGAAGCATATTTCACTTTATCTGATTGAAGAGTATGTTCATTCTCCTATGATTCAAGTCATCCTTTCATCACATTAGCTCTTATCCATACCTTTGCTGTTTAAATCAGCTTTCTCAAATACAAGTGACTGGAAGTGTCGGGACAGCAGTAAAATTTGCTGTTTCTATAGGAAATACCACATCAAAACATCCTTTTGTGCTTCTTATTTTTTTCATGATTGTATCATACTGTGGCATAGCAGGCATTATACAGTCTCTACTACCATTTTCAGCTGAAGCTCTTAATTTATAGCACAAATGTATTTAATCTCATTTCCATTACCTCAGCCTTTAAGGTCATCCAGTTTCTTCTGAATCCTTTCAGGATTTTGTACTTTCCTTGTGTTTACTTAATGACTTAGTTTTTTTTTAATATTCTTATAAGTATGTTGCACATTTTGATTAAATAATACTAGTTATCTCACTCAAACTGTATTTTTCAATACTGTAATAGAAAGGGAAGGCTGATTGACCACTGTTGGTTTCATAGGCTCTTCTATTTCTGAATCAACACAAAATACAACATTTTTTAGTAAATTTTATTAATTTGGTTTTTTAAACAGGATTTGTTTTCATATTAACTATAGAATGTACTTCAACTGTTAATGTTAAATCAATGTATGTTCTTACCTTTCCTATTCAGAGAGATAGTGATATTTTTTTCTTTCATTATGGTCATATTTTCAATACAGAAAATATATGATCTGAAGTAAGACAAACTGAAGTGGGCTTCTAGTAATACCTGTGCAAGAAGTCACTCATGAGAAGTTTAAAAATGAGAATAACAACACTTATAAATGAAAATACTGTTTTTAATATAAATCGCTTTCCTTTACAGTGCCCATTCTACCATTAACTGGAATTTTGGTTCTTCCCCCTCTCTCATTAAGTGGTAAAAAAAAAAACCCATATGTGAAGTTTTTACACTCTAAACCCACCATTTCTTGATTGGATGGCAATAGCTTTGCATGGTTTCACAAGTACACAAATTAATCATTACTATACTAACTGCACAAATGCTGAAGGGCAATGCACTATAAATTGCAGGTCTTATCCAGTTATTTACCTTTGTACAATAATTCCAAGATTATTTAATCTATTTACACATGAAAGCCTGATCCGGGTAATATAAAAAAGGGATAAAAGATGACAACAGGATTGAAAGCAACTGCTGAGGAAAAGAAAGCCCAACAGAAGCAAAATCCTAAAGTTTGTTGGTTTTTTGGTTTGTTTTGGTGGTTTGTTTTTTTTGTTTTTTTTTTTTAATTGTTGTTGGTATTGGGTTTTGGGTGGTTTTTTTGTTTGTTTTTTTTTTGGGGGGGGAGTTGGCTTCTATTAGGAAAATGTCCTTTATGAAATGTGAGCCTCTCAGTTATGTGAGAAATTATGATTAAGATGTCTATGGAGAAGAAATGGTTGGCTTAATTACTGCCTGGTTAAAATAACAAAATATCTTTGATCTGGAAAAATAATTGCTCTAACTGTTTAAAGATATATAGCCTAGCCTTGTATAATTAAAAATGTCACATAAAAATTGTTTGAGATGTTTTTACACACATACACATATATATTAGATAAATACACACGCAGTTGCTGAGGCAGCAGCCCTGGTGCATGATGGGCACATCCCATGTGGTGCACAGGAGGGTTTCCTTAACTGGGGAACCTCAGGGGAGTGAGGAAGCTGGAAGGGAGCTCATGCCCCAGCAGCTGAGGGGACCTGGGCAGGGCCAGGGGCAGTGGTGGCCAAGCTCAGACAGGTATAAAGAAATTCCTGCTGAGCACCACGAACAGTGTGAGTGAACAGGGCACAGTGCAGCAGTTTGCTTGGGAGTTTGCATGGAATGCCATGCAGGAAGGGAGCATAACTGCCAGCTTGGCCAGGGAGCAGTGGTATCTGCCACTGAGTGCTTGGTGTTCATCGGAAGAGATTTAAACTAGATATGAAAGGGGAAATAGATAAAGCCAGGCACTCTAGAGATGTTCCTGGGGACAGCACACCAGTGTCTGAGCTGCTGTCCCAGTGGAAGTGGCTGATGGAGACATGTGGCAGCAAAGACACAAGGCACAGAAGTGCCTCGGAACAGTCACAGAAGAATTAGGGCTTCTTCCCCCACAGAGGTAGTGGGATCAATGGCCCAACTGATGTGCATCTACACCGATGCAATACTCAGCATGGACAACAAACAGGAGGAGCTGGAAGTTGTGCCGCAGGAAAACTGACATGGTTGTCATCATAGAAACATGCTGGGATGAGTCACGTAACTGGAGTGCTGCAGTAGATGGCTATAAACTCTTCAGAAGGGACAGGCAGTGAAGGAGATTTGATGGGATAGCCCTGTGTGTCAGGGAGTGTTTTGAGTGTCTGAGCTGAATGATGGTGACAGTGGGGTCAAATGGTAATAGGTAAGAATCAGGGGAGGGGCCAACGGGGAGATACCCTAGTGGGAGTCTGTTACAGACCACCCAGCCACGATGAAGAAGCAGACAAGATACTCTATAAGCAGCTGGGAGAAGTCTCACAATTGCTGACCCTTGTTCTCATGGGGGAATTCAGCTTACCAGATGTCTGCTGGAAATACAACACTGCAGAGAAATGTCTAGGATATTCCTGGAGTGTGTGGAAGAGAACTTCCTGACACAGCTGATGAGGGAGTCAGCTAGGGAAGGTACCCACTGGGCCTGGTGTTTGTGAACAGAGGATTTGTGGGTGATGGAGGCTTTGTTGGGCACAGGGATCACAAATTCTTGGAGAGGTAAGGAGGGGATCAGCAGAACTGCCACCTTGGACCGCCAGGGGACAGACTTTGGCATCTTTTGGAGCCTGGCAAACAGAGTCCCTTGGGAAACAGTCCTGAAGGGCAAGGGAGTCCAGGAAGGCTGTACATTCCACAGGAACAAAACCCCAGAGGTGCAGGAGCAGAGACATAATTTAGTGGTGGACTTTGCAAGGTCCAACTTGATAATCTTAAAGGTCTTTTTCAACCTAAGTGAATCTACGATACATTGTATTTCATAACAGTTTGACAGGCAGTTCATACATCCTCAGATCTTTGTATTATTCCAGCAGTTGTTTCCATGAACTCATTTAGATTCTAGAACTTTTCCCATGTTTCCCTTATTCAAAGTGGGATGTGACTTGAAACCTCTTTCTGAAAAGATGTTTTGAAATTTTCTTTTATTTTCTGTTTTTTTTGAAAGTAAGTTGTATTGTATTTCAGCCATGTAGTCATTAGTGTATGACGTCTATATTCATATTTATTCCTTCTGTGAGTTTAATAAAGGAACAAATGCTAGCAGTCTGAAAGGATTCACGATTTTTAATACCCTAACACCTTTTTCCTGTGACTCTTGTATACCACATGAACTTTTGAAAGCTGTGATGCTTTTCAGCTCATCTGTGATGTCTGGATATATACAACTAGTGTGAAATACACCCATATAACATTATTTTAAAGGGGTTTTAGTTCTACTCTAATTTATTTTTGCAGAGAAGGTCTCTTCATTTTATAGGCAATTAAAAGTACACATTTTAGGTCATGTCGGAAGTTTTATTTCCGCAGTGAGCGCAGAGTGCTCTTTCCGTGCCCTCCCAGCCGGGTTTGGGGGTGTGCCCGTGTGGGTGCAGTGCGGGGGGGCGGCCGCCAGGGGGCGGGCGGCCAGTCCCATTCCCATCCCCATCCCCATTCCCAGGCGTTGTGGCAGTGGGAACTCCATGCCGGGTGTCGGGACGGGAGACAACACTGCAACGACTTAGCAATAATGTTACTGCTAACAGTGGGGTTTGACCCTTCCTTGCCCCCTCGCCATTCCTATATACACTTTGAGTTATGTCACAGTTTATAGAACAACCTCTCATTCACAGTTCTTTAAGCAAGGAAAAAATCGCTAACTTGCAGAAGTCTGAGGGATCATCTGTCAAAACTTAGCATGAGAAAAGTTAACTTTGCTTTCAGAAACTTCTCAATGTATAGTTTAAATTATCTTGCTTTCTTAAGCTCAAGGAAGAAATTTGAATAAGGATGCAAACTGGGGAGCAATCATTAAATTGCACTGGCATTTGACTTGTCAATTAATGGTTTTGCAAACTTGGAAGTAAATTGAGAGGAACAATCACAAAATATACAATTTGATTTACCAAAGTAGTCAATTAATTAAGCCAAGCCCAAAGTACCTGCTGGGCTTGTGGTTGAGAAGGCAGCAGAAGGCCTTCCAGGCTTGAATCTGGAAGAGAGTAGATTGAATTACTAACTCATTATGGGCAGTTCTATTATTTTTTTCTTTACAGTTTAGAAGAAAGAGGGAGGTTACTATACCTGGCAAACAGATCCATGCTTATAGGATCATTGAAGTTGCTTTTGTCAATGGTTAATGTTTCAGCTAAGGAATTTTAACAAATATTATTCTTGACTGATTTTAATACTTTTGTGATATATAATCATTTGGGAAGGAGTGCAGGCGTTGATAATTTTCAGTTTACCTAGAGAGTTGTCACAAATATTTTTAAAGAGGCACCTCTTATTCTGTGTACAGGGTGGGGTATATTTCAAGTAACTGAATGAAAATTTTTGTCTCAAATACTGTTCAAATAAATTAGGTTTTCAAAAAGGCTAGTTGGTTCTACAGTGCTCCAAAATATGTGACAATAGAGTTGAAGTTTCAGGTATAAATAGACTTTGCTTTTAAACTTTTATGTTGATTTTCTGGCTTTATCCAGACTGTGATGGCAAAGCTCTCTGATGTGCAAAACTTACTGCAAGGTCGCTACTGCAGTGAAGTCTTAGTTGTTGGTTAGATGAAAAGAGAAAAAAAATGCAAAATAACAAACTTGCAGGGGGGAAAAAAAACAACAAACACCAGCAACAAACCCCTGAGAGCCTTTCTAACCTGATGCAGAACTAATTTAAATTAGTCTTACAAGTAATTTATTTGGGCAGCAAGGGCAGCCAACTTGAGCAGTCATCCTCTCACCGTGTGTTTGTGCCCTGCTCTGCCTGATTCCTTGAGCTTCTTACTAGAGACGTTTCTGAAGGTCAGTGGTGAAGCTGATTAGGGAAAACTTTTGTCTTTCCTCTGGGTTATTTTGTCTGTCAATCTGTATCTGTTCACATATCCTGTAAAACAAGCATTGTGTTGAATAATACTTGTGCCAACATGAATGCAGGGAGAAATAAAAGTGTTTAAGGGTAGGGGTGACTGCATAGGCTGTTATAAGCAATGCTGCCATAACATATCTAATTTCAGTCTCAGAAAGGACTTCTCTAATGTTTATTTTATATATACCATGTACAGCAATTTGCATTGCTCTTAGAAAACATAATTTGATTTATTTAAGACACAGGGAAAAAGGAAAATGATTACAGAAAAACTTCTCAAGCTTACAATCATATTTTGAAAGTGCAAGGAAAAATTGTAGATAGATTTCTATTTCCTGCCTACCACCCAGTTTATTAACAAAGTTTGTATGGGATGCTCTGGAAGGGAGAAAAACTTCCCATATACTATAACATCTAAAAAGCTATTTCTTTCTGGTATAAATTAATAGTAATTTTAATCCCACGTGCTAAGTATGACTTAATTTTAAGATTTCATGCTGCCTTTTTTTTTTTCTTTTGAACAATGCCTAAAATTAGAAATTCTGGTGTGATTAATCCTGTATTTTTTAAACATAAGTACGTGTCATTCTATTGTCAAGTTCCTTATATTCCCACAGCTGACATGGTTAAGAATGTGGTGAACATGTTGTTTAATCTGAACAGTGTTTTGGCATGGCTTGTCTTTTTATTTTAGTCTTTTTCTGCACTTCGCTGTGGGTCTGACTGTGATTTTTTCAGTGCTGCTTTGACGTTTATGCACATGTATTTGTAAGAAGGTTGTTTGTTATTTTGCAGGCCCACCTTCAACCCTCCCTCTAAGCACTCAAACCTCTAGTGGCAGCTCCACTCTTTCCAAGAAGAGACCACCTCCCCCACCCCCAGGACACAAAAGAACCCTCTCTGACCCACCAAGCCCACTACCTCATGGACCCCAGAATAAGGGCCCAATTCCTTGGGGTGAGTTTTGAAATGCAAAACAAAAGGGCAGGGGAAAACCTTTATGATGGATGACATATTATCTTTGGGGTTTTTTTACCTGGTGCTTGCTTTCCAATGATTGCAGCTTGCTGTAACGTCAGCTCAGATAAACCAGCAGTTCTATCCTCTGTCACTCTGGCTCCCAAGCTGCTGGAGCTGAGTCTCACTTGAGAAAGCTGAAAATATTCCATGCTCCCCTGGGGCCCAATCCAACCTCCTCCACTGCTTCCCTCTCTCTGCCTTAGCTGCCCAGGCTGCCCTCACCCCAGCCCCCTCAGCTGCTGCTCCACTCTGCCTCTGCCTCCTCACCCCCAATACTGCTCCAACCACCTCATTGACCCAGATGGATGTAGATTTGGGGCAAACAGACCCCAATGAATCTGTGCAGGTCTCACAACTGCCAGAGGGCTCAGTGCCACATCTCTCCCATAAAGTGTTCACACTTTGCTGGTGGGAATGTGTTGTCTTAATATGTATTTGGCTCTTGTGGTTTTGTCTGTACCTACACAGAGACTGATAGGTTTGCATCCTTCTACCTACAAAAGTTACACAGAAACAGCACTTTTTAATTTTTTTATTATTTTTTTTTTCATGGAAGGATACTTTTCTGGCAGATGCTTTTAGACACTATTTTCCAGACTATTCAGATCTTCCTCTTTTCAATAAGCATCACTCCATGCAGTCAACTTCTCTCGGTAGCCCATGTAATTTTCTGTAATTTCAGCCTTAGTGGCAGGATTTCCATGAATCTGTAAATTTTTAAGCTGGAATCCAATGCTTACATAAGGGCATCATCCATACACTACTTATATCTTAGGAGTATCCTCTCTCTCTCCTAGTATAAATATACAATTACTAGCCTAAAAAAACTGCTATCTTTTGAAAAGCACCATTTTTTTCAGCAAAATGGGTTAAATGTGGTAAATCATGGAGTACTCATGTGAGATTGAATCTAGGATTCAATATGAAGAAAAGTACAGAGTTCAATGAAAAGCGAAGACTTTTCTCAAGGAATACAAATAATGTCAATCTTTTCAGTTCTCTACTTCTCAGATGTCTGGGATATGGAAAAAAAAGTTTCCTGTGTTCTGGAGTCTAACAGCCCTGCACTGTTTCAGAGGTAGTAAAGACATTTTGAAGGGCTTGGACTTTAAAAGTGTAAAAAATCCCAAATATTTAATTCCAAAACAGCACTTAAAATACCATATACTAGAATACTATAGAACATAAAACTATTAGAATGAAAGTGTGGTCAGATCAGAGGCTAAACTAGTGCCAACTTTTTTTGTAAAAACTTTTGACAACAGATAAGGGAATAGGAAAATATGGGAAAGGTGCAGGTGTGCAGCTGAAGATGAAGAGGCCTGTAGCAGCAGAATACCTTGTCAGAGCAGAGCCAGAGAAGATCATGGCTTTTTCTGTCTCACTGCTGCTCTTCAGTGCAGGCTAAATTTTAGTGGATGGAAGACGGACCTCTTCTCCCCCTGTTTCTTGTCTGAAATCTGTACAAAAACTTGTTTGAAAGTCCATTTGGATTTTTAATAAAATATTAAATTTTGTGTTTATAAAAGAGGGACTTTCCTGTATCTGCCTTCGTGTTTTTGGCTTAAGAATATTGTCAGATGTTCACTGTTTTTCCTTTCAGAAGCTTTTTTTCTGTGTTGTTACATTTCTTGGTATGTTGAATTTCAGCATTTGTTTTCTAATCTGTGCATTAATTGAAGTTTCAAGCAGAGCAATCCTTAGCTTATGTCTAAGCAAATTGAGTTACTATTCAAAGATGTTCTAAAAATGTCATTTAGATTATTGTGGATTTCCATAGCAACCGTGAGATATTTTTCCTTGCTTTATCCATAGGATCTACATGTGAAGGGTTTGCTGCTTGTTTTACCTTTGTTCCCTTTTTCCCCCACTTTTAAATACAAACATATTTTTAGCAAGGCTCAGCACGAGCCTTTTCTGCTGTTTCATTTATACTTCAATGCACTAAGAATGGTATTTAGGCAAATGTGTCATTCTTCTGTATGAGAAGTATTTTGTGTTCTTGGAGCATTAAATGTCACTTTACATCTATTTCAGTGACAGAATTTACTAATAGTTGTTGAAGTTGGTTCTAAGATTGTTAAGTTACATGCTTTAATAGGAGAGGCAAAGGGGAATGATAAAGGCACTAAACCAAAGGAGCTAATACCACTGTACCTTGAAATGGTGATGGCTAATGGAAGAGAAGCCTTCTGCTGAAGGAGGCCAGAGCACTTGGGTTTGGATTTTGCTGCCTTTTGACAGAGTTCAGTATGCTCAGGATCTTTCTTTTACCAATGGTCAGTGTGCAGGTAATGTGAACATACAAACTTAGTTATTAAATCAGCAAAGGCTGTTCTTTACATAGGATAAAATACTAATCCTTAGAAATTTAATGCTTTGTGAATAAAAACAAATTCATGGTGGTTTTAAAAAGACATGCCTCATAGCACAGAATGTATACATCTGTGATAAATCTATCTGATACTGGCCTGCAGTATCCCCTTCTATTCAGAGAAAATTGAAGCACTATTTCAAAACAAATGTCCTACAGCAATGTCATTCAATCTTCCCTTGCCAGAAGATGTGAGCTACCAGTGACTTGTTTTAAAATGTGTTATATGAAAGGCCACGTTGGACTACTATTGTCCCTGTTACTTTTTCAGCTACAAAATTTTTAATAAAGAATGAAGATTTACATGAACCCTTAGACATGTTATGTAGAGGATAGTTGGAGGAATATGTGTTTTGCTTTAAGTTGCACCCTCTTCTGATTATATTTAAGTTATTCTAATGATTTTTGTTTGTTAATTATCCTGTTTTTCACCTTAGGTAACGATTTGGGCCCACCTTCAACTAAGGCTGCGAACAAGTTTGAAGGGATGTCTCAGCAGTCAAGGTAAAATCTCCATATACGAAGGCAAAGATGAAAATTTAAATAAATATAACTAATTTGTAAATTAGAAAAATAAAAAAAAAAAAAGCCCTTCATAGGAAATAAAATCCTAGCTATGTTTCTTCATTAGTTTTCTGCATGCCTTACTAGCATACAAATACTTTAGCTTCATTGAGCCTCCTACGCTTTGTTCCGAGCTGTCCATACACAATCCATCCTTTCAGCAGGATGGACAGAACGACTTGTACCCGAATCTATCTGCTGCTCCTACAGAAGTGCTCTCTGAGCTGGGGAATGCTGCCTCAGACTGCAGTCAAGCAGCACAAAAGTTTTATTTTCATGTCTCCTGGAATTTAATTTTCTCTTCAGTGTGAAGTCTCATGCCCGTAGCTGCAGCAGTGTCTCTCTGAGTACAGACAGGCATCGAAGATGGCTCTGTAAGAGAGAGAATTCATCTCAGTCTTCCAGCTTAACTTTTTTGCAGTCTGTCAAGCTTATGTGCTGCCACACAGTCTGCAATAACACAAACTGCTTGTAGCTTGCAGTTCATCAGACCTGTCCATTACCAGAGTCTTTTTCAATAGCTGGAGAAGTAAGGACAGCCATACATTCCTGTCACTTAGTGTTTGCTACTCCTCTATCTTCACTGTGATTCCAAAGTCCTGAGGTTCAGAGAACAGTGATTCCAGCAAACACCTGCCTCAGGCACATGACCATGCATGACCACAAGTGTGCAAGTTCAGGCTGTGACTGAAGAAGGATGCGTCATGTCAAACAGATCACAGCAGAAGAGGTGTAGGTAGAATTTCTGGACACCCCCCAGTCTGTGATCTGCCTTATCAGGACAGGCAGGGGACCTGTTGTTTGTAGCACAGCTGACTTGTCATGTTTGCTGAATCCATCCAGGTGGCACTGAGCATTCAGGGAAAAAGTGGTGATGTTCTAAAGCACAAAGAGCTGGGCCTGTACTCAATACTTGTCAGACAAGGGTAAAAGTGTGGTACTTGTAATTCATGGCATTAGATAAAGGCCCAGGTAGGAACTGGACTTCAGTGATCTTGGTGGATCCCTTCCAGCTCAGGATATTCTGTGATTCTGTGATTTATTGAATCGACATTGAACTTGGCTGTTCTTTTGGTTTCATGTCATGATATATTTTGGACATTAATAAACAGCTAGGAAATTAAAAGCGTTTCATCATCCTTATTTTGAAATGTTGGCTGCAGAGACAACCAATACCAGAACCAAGGCTGTTGATGCAGAAGACTCTCTGCTCTGTTGAACATACTCTGGCAACTTTCTCACACATTTTTCTTTTTTCATATTTTTTGAGTCATTATTTTAAGCTGATACTGATTTTTATTTATTGTTTGATTTTTATGTCTTAAATCAACTTGCTTTCTTTTCTTCCACAGTTCTTTTCTATAACAGTGACTTAGGTGTGGTTTTAAAGAAAAAAATTCAGTGGGATTTGATGAAACTTGTAACATGTAACTTGTCCTCACATGCCATGTTTGCAATTTTGAGCCAGCCTGATGTTAATTCTGAAAAACGTTTGGCTAGAAGAATAAACATAGATGGAAAAATGTGACAGTATGCAACTATCTTGGATTTTTATGCCATTTAATTAATTAATTGAATTACTTGCAACTGTCCTGCTTGTCTTGTTGCTTACCACTCCGAGTAGTTAACACAGCTGTAACACAGGTTGACATATTGTTTTCCCACAGGCATCAGTATTTCCTTGAAGTAGCAGAGACTTTGTTTTCTACTGCAGCAGCAATGTCTGTGTCTGTGTTTGTGTGTGTATGTGTAATACATGTGCAGTGGGCTACAAGGCATAGGCTCAGTCCTGGAAAACTTTAAACCACTGACAAAGGATACATTATATTTTGAATGCTTCAGTATAATTACTTCAAATAACACATTTTGCCTAAAGTTCAGGATCTGTCCACAGAGCTGGTTTTTCAGCATCACCTATTTTCAGAGTACATTTTGCACATACCATAGTTTGTAGAATATATCTGCCCCATGGCATTGAAGCTGTGTGGGGTTTGTATGCCTTTTTCTCTGAAAAAAACCCCAATTAATTCTTAACAGTGCTTTGAGGTTTGTGATTGATCCCACAGGCAAGAGGATTATACAAAAGAAGCAAAATAAATGTGGATTTGTTTGGGTTTTTTTTTTAATTACGGATGTGTAGAGGGGAAAAATGAGAAATAAGTATATTTTATAACAGTTGTAAGCACTAATAATTCACATCTATTGATTTAGCACTGGGACTGCAAAGACTGCACTTGGCCCTAGAGTTCTTCCCAAACTACCTCAGAAAGGTAAGAGTTCTCTTTGTGGTTATTCTCGTAATGATTATCTTTTAATTTTGGGTGAGAGCAGATTCTTGTTTTAACTATATGGTCTTTTCAACAAAAGTTTTATTTCCAAAATGCCACAAACCATGTAAGATTTGCAAAACTGAAGGGGTTTTGGAAGGTCAGGAAGATTTTTATTAAATTGAAAAAATTAGTTAGACCTATGGTGGAAAGAAAATAAAAAATCATGAACTAACTAAAACTAGAAGAGACCTCACGAGGTCTTGTGGTCCAGTCCACCACTTGGAGAAGGGACAGCTTTTTGTCATGAGAGCTGGTTGCTCTCATTTTGAGTATCTCTATGGATAACTTCCCTGGGCTTCCATTTCTATCTTTGACCAGTCTTGTAGGTAAATTCTTTTTTCTTCCTAATATCTTTAAGTCCAATTTCTTGATACCTTTGGAGCAAGCTCGATCTATGCCATGTTCTGGCAATCAGGGTTGTTGTCCCTACAACTGCTTTGTGAAGAATCAGTTGCTGTTCCATGCTCACTTATATGTCAGTGGCAAACTTGCTGAGACCATCATCCCAGGGAATACCTTACGGCCCTTTCTTTTAGAAATGTTTTTTTCTAGTCTCTCCTTAAACTTATACAACAGGTTTATTTGGGGGTTTTTTGAGTTGTTGCAGCAGAGTTGAAAGTAAACCTACTTTGTAGCTCTGATACAGAATCCGTCAAACATACGTTACATCTCTACGGGTGGATGATCAGAATAGAGCCTGAAGATCAGGAAAAGCTGCTTGTTCAAACTTCTGAAGTTAGATGTCTGAAACTGAGAGTGCAAATCATTTTAACAGAAAATGCAAATGTGACACTTCAACTTTATTAAGTTACAGCTACTATGACATGGTATCATCCTTTGAAAGAGACACTAATGACGTGCTAGGGTGGCACTGCAGAGGAAGTCAATACTTCCTTGATTCAAACGATATAGGTGAGAATTTAAGATGGGCCAAATCAAAGCACTTTGATAAGACCTACTATCAGGGTTTTTCATGTTATTTATTTATGTCTTAAACCCATGTGGATGATCAGTGCATGTACATTTGCTATGAGGTAAGTCTAGGAGACAGATACAGGTATAAACACAGACTTTTGATAGTAACTCAACAATTTCTTTCTCAGAAACAATGCAATTTTTTTATTTTTTTTTTTTGTGTAGGTAACCACAAATATAGCATGGAAGTGCTATGGGTGATATCCAAAGGGAGTGTTGTTGTTTTCACAATCAAATGTCAGGCCGCCTTTTTGGCTGGTAGAATATGATACCAAAGCCATGCTGAATACAATAGGAAATTGTTCCTTCTCGTCAAAATGTGTTGCTTTCACCATGGGTTCTAACTTTTTTCTCTCCTGACCCCCTTCATGTGTTTTAACATTAGAGTTGTTTGGTTTAGGGGGTTGTAGGGGGTTTTATTGTTGTGTTCTTATGGTTTTGTTTTTAAGGTAGATTTCAGTCAAATTTTCTTGGGGAACTTAGGACTAGAATCAATACATGACACTGAGAAAATCTGATTGAAAAGCTATTTTCAATTTTGTTCCATCCAATCTGAAAACACACATTTTAAAACTTTATATCTTTAGTAAATTGTAAATATTTACAGTAATTCATTTTTTATTAATTTTAGTTTGAATGTCTGTACAAGTTATTCTATACCCTGCATAGACATACATGCTCATTTGCTCTTTTTTTTTTGAGATTTTACAGGTACTGAGACTCAGGTGTTTGGGTTTTTTATGGAATTCAACTATATCCATGAATAATTGTCATTAAAAAGAAGTTTTTTACAGTCACATCAGTGACTACATACAGTGGGTCTGTATGTAGTTTTGCAAAATGCATATTTTATTATATTTAATATTTTTTTGTTTAGGTCCAAAAAGAGATCACTTTACTTCATTTTAAGTAGATAATCTATAAATTGACACCTAGTAGCTCTTGGAATAAGCACTGCTGACCTCCAGGAGGAGCAATTCAATGAGACCTCAGTGAACAAGGGTTATGTAAAGTTGTATTATTTTGCTTTTGTCATAGACTAGGAGGATTTATGGACAGTTATGGGACTCAGTGACCATGTGGCCATTTACACAGCTGCAGTTTTGATATGTGCCTAACTTCTTTAAAATTAAAATGAGATGGTAAAAAACATTGTTCTGCTTTTTTGTTTTAGTGGCACTAAGAAAAATAGAAACCAGTCATCATCTTTCAATAGACAAATCGCATCAGCACATGGAAATGTTTCAGAAGCCCTCACTGTCCATCGATATACCACAGAAACCACAACCTGGAGACCTGCCCCCAAAGCCTCTGCCTCTGGAATTAACTCAGAAACCTCAAGTAGATTTACCCCCAAAGCCTGGAGAACTGCCCCCAAAGCCTCAGCTAGGAGACTTGCCACCAAAACCACAGCTTGGAGACTTACCTCCAAAGCCGCAAATGAAGGACCTTCCTCCCAAACCTCAGCTAGGAGAGCTGTTGGCTAAATCTCAAGGTGGAGAAGCAGCACCGAAGCCTCAGCCCTCAGAGGCAAATCAAAAATCTCACTCCATAGATCTTTCTCCGAACGTACAATCTAGAGACACCGTCCAAAGGCAAGCGTCTGAAGAGTCAAATGACATCACACATACCCTGCCAGAAACCCCTGTGCCACTTCCCAGGAAAATAAATATGGTAGGTATTACTCCAGCTAGTTGGAAGTATCCATGGAAGGCTCCAAAGCTACTGTAGGACCTTCTGTGCACCCTTGAGGTATGCACACAAAGCAACACAACATTTTGGGTTGGAATGGAGAATGAGGGGTTCATTTGTGGCCCCCCTGAGTAGCTTCAGCAAATGCTGAGGGTTTACAAGGCCTCCTGCATACTGAAACAAATACCTGTAACGTGAAACAATAACCTTGGGAGCATGACAATATATTTAGATTTATTGGGGAACTTGGGCATTTTTATCTGTGCCAGTCATAATTCTGAATGAATTGGTGGTTTTCTCTGTTGTGTTTGCTCTCTGCTCTGCAAAATGCATTAGAGTGCTATAATAGTTATATATTGATTTTGTAAGCTTTAAGAAGGGATGTTAGCACCTATTCTCAGTAGATGCAAAATTTGAAGTCAACTGTGACAAAGTAGTAAATGTTCCTGTCACGAATATTTCATATTGATGTGCTTAAGTGGTTAACAAAGATTCAGATATATTGCTGAAGTGGCAAAATTGACATTGCTGTGTGGTGTGTAGTAGCAGAGCTGGATCTTTAACTTGATTCCAACTCCCTATTTGTCTTGCTGTTCATCTTGGTAACCACTGGAATTTCCAACAGAGGATTCTTCATGCATATGTACATTGAAGTAACTTCCTCTAAGTTTTCATCATGAAGAATACATCAAAAAGGGGGTGGTTTTGTTTGTCAGATTGGTTATGTGAAGCACTTTATGTAAAAGGAAGTAAGACTTCCGTTCTTGCAGTGGAAGCAGAGGGTGAGTTTCTGTCTTGTGCTTGTCTGAGGAAGAACACCCTGGAGCCATCACTCTGCTTGGCATCTGGCATGGACTTGCCTGTAAGCTCCTGTCTCAGCTGAGAATGACAGGGTTGTTGCTTGGGCTTCTTGAGTGTTCTGGAGATTAAATATTACTGGTGCCTGGTCAAAAGGTGTGTGCAAGTACAGTTTGTTTACTTATGTGCTTTTAAATATAAGCAGGCAAATGATGCTGGACATTCCCAGCTATTTGTTACTTTATTAGAGAAGAAAAAAAAAAACAAATAGTAGATTGTTTTGGTTGGAGTTTTTTTAACTATTTCCCTACTTTATAAAGAAAAATTCTGAGGAAAGATTCAGTGTTCTCCAAAATCAGCCATTTTCACATGCACAGTAAATGAAATAGTTTCACTGTAGTGCAGTGATCAAAGCTATTATATCATTCCAGGTTTTTTTCACATCATTGCATGCACACATATTTCTTCTTGTTCGGTGCAGTCTTTTTTGCTTAAGTGTTGGTGTACAAGAATTCCTCTTAAAAGTGTCTTGCCTCAGTTTCAGTCCTCTGGCTCTATCCTCTCTGCACAAGCTAGTGAAATGCTCCAGCCCAGTGCAGCAGGGGGACCTGAGACAGCAGCCTCCAGTACTTGTGGGTACTTCACTCTTGGCTTTGACTATTTAGCTACTGAATAGAGAAGCCTAAATTAATTTATTGAAAGTTTTAAAAAATGAATTGTCCATGAATATAATTTAAAAATTTCAATGCCAGTAATATATAAGGATTTGAAAGGATATTTTTAGAGAAACGAAACTTGCTCTGAGTGCTTCTGAAATCACACTGAGCTCTTGAGTTGTTCTTTTGTGTGTGTGTGTGTGGTGGTTTCTATAAAAGAGACAAAATACTTATTTTTAAAGAAAAAGAAAAGGTGTTGAATGTAAATAAGAGCATGGAGGGATTATTAATGATCACAGCAACTCATTTTATTCAGTCTTAAGCATAAAATCTTTTCTTAACAAGTACTACTGTTGGATACAGGGAGTTGGTAGGGGGTAGTGGTATTTGTTTTATAGTCACAGATTACATTTCCAGGAATTGCTTTCATTTCACACACCAGTGCCCCAAACTGTGTCCTGGAACATATGTGCTCTCTTCAGGTCCATCCTTTTTTAAACCTTCCCACGATTAAATACAGCTTGGACTTGAATTCTCCTTTTTCTTGCTCTCCATGAAAGGAATAGAGTGTTAAAATCTCATCTGTGGCACTAATCTGATGGAAACAGGAACAACTCCCATCATTTTTCATGTGTTCTTACAAGCTGAGTTGCATACAGTTCTCTAAGTTTAGAGGAATATAAATTTTTTTATTCTCTTTATTGAATGAGTCAATTGTTATCTGGAAGAAGTAGTAGCTTCCCTTCATCACTGGAGGATTGACTGAAAGTTTGTACAGGTTCTCTGCAGTTGAAAGCTGAGACTGGCCTCAAATACCCATTCCTATTGAATTGCAGTCCCTAGTGATAGTTTAGATTTCTGTTCAAATTATACGAATATCTTTTAAAAAGAGAAGAAGCATTCTTTGAAATTACTTATTGCTGCAACAAGCCTTTGCTGTAAAAAATCCCTTGATCTCATACGAGCTTCACTTCAGGTATTTCTGTTCATTTGGTTCGAGTATGGAGTTTTTTTAGTCTTACATTGTGTTAACTGCTTTCTCCCTTAGATCCTCCTATAATTGTTGTTTTCCTGTATCTTGAGTTTAGCGTGATTGCTTTTTGCTGTGTGTCTGTTCTGCTGTTGAGCTACAGGGATTTTTTTATTTTTTTTTTGCCAAAGCGTGGAAGAATGTCAAGTGGATAGGTAACAGCAAAGAGAAGGCTCCCTAGGAAATTTCCTCTCTGAAGTTACTTTTGGCTCAAATTCCTCTAAACCTGCTGACTTCTTCCTTCATAGCCCTTCTGCTTCTCATCTCCTTCTCCTCTTCTTGGTTTTTTTTTTTTTTTGTTCTTTTTGTCTGACTACTTCAGTTCAAAGATGGAATTGTACTTTTTGAAGAAGTGAAGGTATGAAAATACAGGAATATAAAGTAGCAGGAATGTTCAGCTATGAATGTTGCCTACTTACTCTATTTGGAAATAATTTAAGTCCTTTTCCCTGCCGTGAGAAACATATGTTTGGGGAGGAGTCCATGGCTGAGGCTTTTTCATGTGAATTAGCACTATGCAGCAAAGTATGACCTAGAAAATGCTTGGACTCAGAATGGTAGAGCTGTGAGAAAATCTAGTATGAATTATCATCAAAAAATAGTACTGCCATCTGAAACTAAAATACTTTTAGTAAGAAAATGCTAACATTTGGATGGAAAAATCACTCCTAAAATAATTTTCAGTCCTGTAAGCAGATCTGAAATCAAAGAATACTGTATTTTTGCACTAGATTCAAAACCAAAACTGTAAGGAATACTGGAATTTCAATGCAGCATTTTCCTCAGCCCATACCTCTCTTGGAACATTCAGAGGAGGCTGGATTTCATTTTCTGTTCATGGTGCTTTTTTGATGAAGTATGTATTAAAGGAGAAAGAGAGTCTTAGTAGACAGGAACATTATTTAAACTTTCTTCACTGGAGGAAGCAGAGGTTGCTTAAGCCCTACATGTTAAGCACTACACATTAAATTCTGTTGGGAGTTCTGAATCTGAAGAAAAAGAAAACCAACCCCTGTGTAGGTAACTTTTAATTTAATTTTTTTAATATCCTTGTTGAAGCAGAGTTTTTGTATTTTTTTGTTCCCAGTTGCAGGGAAAGCAATCAGTAATATTCACCTTCTTGTAAAATCAAACATAACTAAAAGGAAAAGTTCATATTATGGGTTTTTTTCTGTTCCTCATGTCCTTTGTCTAAAAATTCATTCTATTTTTAGGGGAAAAACAAAGTTAGGCGAGTGAAGACCATTTATGACTGTCAGGCAGATAATGATGATGAGCTCACGTTTGTTGAAGGAGAAGTCATTATTGTAACTGGCGAAGAGGACCAAGAGTGGTGGGTATGTATCTTTCTCCTTTACAGTTCCACATAACTTCTTTTCGACTTTTATAGGAAAGCCTCTTTTTCCAAATGTGAAGAGTTTGTTGTTATTTTGCTTTGAAGGTGGTGGGGTTTTTTTGTTTATGGTTTCTTTCTTTTATTATTTCAGGATTTTTGTTGGATTTTTTGGGTTTTTTTGCCTGAGCTTAAACTCATATTAGCAAAGACCCCTTTCTCTGGCAGGGACAGTCTGCTAGAAACATCCCCGCTAGGTTTGGCTTTGTGGCTGCTCATAACAGCATATATTTACACGTGTCCTTCTCTGTAATGCACATTAGCCTTTCATTAAATGAAGAAGTGGTGATTTTCACTCCATTTAACGTGCTTACACCCCTCATGAAAAATGAGATGTGTAATTATCTTCATTTCACCTGAAACATTAAGTTATACCTACAGGGGTTGCTGGAAGTCTGAAAAATAATTTGTAATTGGTGCTATAAAGTGATGGTTTTCCTACCTAAATGAAAGGCAGGTAACATTTTCTTTCCCTTCTTTCTTCCCGTGCCACTGGTTTATATCATACTCCACCTATTCTGAACTGCATATTGTTTGAGTGCTAAGACCAGATTCTTCTCAATCCCATGTGAAGGCTCCAGCCCTCCCTTGACACTGCACCTCATGTCCCTAAAGCCCTGCTACATTGCACTTCCCTGATGAAGAATTATTACTGGGGAAAATGAGACAGATTTCATTTGATTAAAACAGATTCTAATTGCAATGTTGCCTGTGATTTCCTAATCTAAGTGCAGCACAACCTTTAGTGTTTTATTTCCAGCTACACATTTTCCTCTCACTCATCATTTAAGTGTGGAGGATTTTCAACTGAAAAGCTGGTATCAAAAGCGCAGTGCCCAGTGAAAAGCTGCTGTTTTCCATGTCATCCAGTCCATGATTACCATTAGTTGCTGAATCTGTTTTGTGAAGTGGCTTTTTAAGACCCTTGGGTACATGCCTGACAAGTTCCATGAAGCGCTCCAGTCTGAGTGTTTCTGAGAAGGGAAACAAGGCCTGTTGACTCATACGCTTCAAAAATTTGGCTCTCCAAGAGGAAATGGCCAGCCCTGCATGTTTCCCCTTCCCATTTTGTTAAGCTTGTGGAAGAGGAAGGAGGTACACCATTATTCTGAAAGCAGTGAGCAGCACTGTAGCAGGGTGAGAAGAGGGTTATGTGATCAGTCAGAACTGCTACTTCAGTGCTATCAGTTTGCAAGTTGTTTATAATTGCGCATTTTAAACATGGAAAGTTCATATAAGAGATGTCATTATTTTTTCTTTCTTTTTATAAATTTCTTAGCTATTTCTTTATAAATTATCGTTATGCAAAACATGTAAGAAGTTGTTTGTGAAGGATACTTAAAGAATACTGTGATTTATTATGAAAACTAGTATGCACCTAAATCATTAGATATCATACTAATTCAATAAGAAAATAGCTGGGCTTTTATCACTTTAGGTAAGGGAAACCTGCAGATTATAATAACTAAGTTCGCAATTATAGCAGACATTTCCAATAAGTAAGATGTTCAGGATTTATTCAGTTAACTAAGATAAATGGTTTTCAGACATGTTACTGAAACTCAGCCTATCAGACAAAAGAAAAACCAGGCTTCTGTTTTGGTAAGATTCTTGAAATTCAGGGATGTATGTAAGTTTCCCCCCAAAATTGGAGTTTTGTTCTCTTTATATTTAATTGGCTTAATTTGTCTTATTTCTAAACTTTGTGCAGCTTCATTTTGTTCCTTTACACAAATTCAAATATTAACTAAGGCCTGCTTCAAACTGTCCAAGAGCTTGCAAAGGCTCTGTGGGCAGTTCTGCTGCTTTTGAATGAAGTAAATGCAGTTTATGAAGTCCATGTGTTCACATGCACATATATATTTGTACATTCTTCTCCTGTGTTGCAGATTGGCCACATCGAAGGACAGCCAGAGAGAAAAGGGGTCTTTCCAGTGTCCTTTGTGCACATTCTGTCAGACTAGTAAAAACAAACAAACAAATCCTAAACTTGAGCATTGCACATTCTTCATGCAAGACGGGCTTTTTAGCAAAAGCGAACGCTGCTGCCTCCCTGTAATCCTGTGCACAATTGTATATATAGCTGCTGTTACAAATTAAGAATTCATTTAAGTTTCACCTCATGAGGTTGAATTATATGTATTGTAAATATACTGTGTTATTCTGCCTTTGCCAGTATTATGGTAGCCTTGGAACCTGGCACGCCTTATTGGGTTTGTTGAAGCCATCCTCGGCATCCAGCACTTACATCCCTGTCCGTGCTGTCCCACATGTATGGACTGCCAGCTTTCCAACATAGGTGGTCTCCGTCAGCCATGTAACTGTACAGAAATGACTGTTCCTAATAACTTGGTATTCTCAACATACAATTAGCAGAAAAGTTAGAATGAGTGAATGGTTTTGGACAATTTAAAAATCAGTCTGCAGTTCATAAGTGTATGCAGTTTACAGCTATGAAACCCACTTCGGTATTTATTTAATATAGTGCTCAGTTAAGTGTAATTATGAAGACAAATATTCACTGACTTTACAGATAACAGTAATGTTTTATGGTGTGCATACAGCATTTTATGTTTATATTATGTGAACCTATGCCAAACTGTGATTGCAGTTCCCCTGTGATATTACCTCACTATAAAAAGTTACAAATTTATTTCATTCGAAAACTTATTTTAATGAAAATTAGTCATATTGTTCTTTAGTAGATATATGTGAAATTTGCTGGGTTTTTTCACTGAATTCTTAGTAACCAAGGACTTCTAGCAAATGTTAACTGTTGACATTGTGCATGCATTTAGATGCTTACTTGAAACCTGCCTTTGTACAAAAGTAGTACTGTAGTCATATAGCTACATTTGAGGAAAAGAACATTTTAACTTAATTGCTATTCAGATTAATGTGAGCTTGCAACAGTATTTGTTTATAGCTAAATTGGCTCTTTGAAAAATGATTTTGTGGGGTTTTTTTCCTCTGTCTTCAACCTTGCTAAAAGTTAGTTACCTAAAATAAATTTTTTAAGTGGTGATATAAGAATAAATTTAAATTATTTTTAATGCTCTAAAAAATGGAAGCTAAGACGACCTCTCGTGCATTTGATCAGGCTGTTAATGGTAGAGCTCATATCACAAGTACCAGGCTGGTTTTCATAGAGTTCACTAAACTGTGACAGTAATAGTCGTAACTCAAAGCACCAACTAACAGACATACTGTTATAAAGCTAATGTCTAACAAAATCTTTGGAAGGCTGCATTTGACCTGAGGTTTCTTGAAAGTTGGTATAAAATTGCATTGCCAGAAAACACTTCCATGTATTACTGGAAACTTTAATTTCCTATGTCACTTTCAACATAATTTTTAATCTTTTGAAACATCATGTGGTTGTGTTTTTCCCATGGTTTGTAGCGGGTTCCATGACTTTCATATGTAGTTTTGTATTACTTGCTTTAAATGTTATTTTGGCTTCAGTACCTAGTGCTGCTATTTCAAAGCAGATTGTCTTGGCTGCATGGAAAGATTTTCATTTCATCAAAGCACATCTCAGACTTTCTGAGAGCTTTCATTTCTAATACAGTTTTACAAGACTGTAGTCAGTGAATATTTAATTCTGTTTTGTGGTTAATTTAGAAACAAATATCAGTCTAAATCCCACATGGAAAAAGAAATGCAAAACATTTATCAACTGTTAATGGTTTTATCATTTATAAAAAAATGAATTCCAAAAAAAATAAAATATGCAATGAGTGAGCGAGCCTGCTGGCATCTAATCTTCAGTATTACCAGCTCCAGTATTTCAGACTTTATTCTGTTTTTTATGGAAAGGAAGACAGGTTTAGCATTTATTTAGCATTCCATTTTATCCATTACTACAATGTTTTAAGTTGCATTAAAGAACAAAACCTATTCACTTTTGTGGTCAATTGTATTTTTAAGTGATCTTGAAATAAACTGATAAATGCAAATCATATAAAGAAAACCTAGGCATGTAAAATTATGTAGAGTCAAATGTCTATTCTTTTCTATGCTCTTTAAAATAGTATACATATGCATTTTATAAAATTAAATGAGTTCCATCGGGAACAATAGTTCTGTTTATTCTGGCTTATTGTGGGTCATAAGAAATCTGAAAATGTATGATATTGATTGAGTTTAAGTACAGTATTATATTTTAACTCAATGAGCCACTGTCTGCAATTTTGTATATGACATAGTATTTGGAAAGTCTAAATCTTTATGGAAAATTAGCTGATAAAGGGTTGGGGGGAGGGACAGGGGAAGGTGCCCCCAGAGGGGGAAGTTTGCTCTGCAGATGATGTCTTATTTACTGTTGAACAACAGTTGCTATTTATTTTTTTATTACATAGTACATCAACATGTACAGAAATAAGATCTGGTCATGCCACTAGTTAAAATCTTGACTTCTCATTGAATGTTAAGGTAAAACATCAGTACACATGTCTATTCACATGTATTTAATGTGACAGTTTTTGAGTACTGTATGTGTTAATTTCTACTTTTTTAATATTTAAAATTGCTTTTAAATAAATGTATTCAGTTGATCCCAGATATCTGAACAAGGCCCTTTTTGTCAACTGGAATATCTTCTAGGGAGAAAGTCTGGATTCCAAACAGGTAGAACTAAGACACTTGAAATGTTTTCTCTTGAATATAAAGCACTCCTTATATAATGCAATTAAATGTGTATCTCTTTAACAGCTGTTAAATATGGATGCAATTGCCTTTATCTGGAAAACTTTACTTACTAAAGTTAGCATCAAACCACTTGTTTTGTCCATGAGTTTCGATTGCTTTCTCTCTGGTGTATCAGGCTCTGCAGGAAGCCAGCTTGCTCTCTCTTGTTTTCCACAGCTGGCCCATGGGGTTGAAAGGAACAGCTCTGTCCATGGGCAGGATCCCCCAGCCTGACCACCTAGAGCAGTACCAACCTTTCCTGGATGGAGTGACTGTTTCTTAGAATTTCAGTTCCAACCCAGCTTGCAGAGGTTACTTTTCCCCCCATCCCTGACTCAGTTCTTGGATGTTTCTCATTTAAGACCAGTTCTTGTCAAAGCTGCTCTAAAAAGAACAAGTCACTTGAATTGCTAGAAAGCAACAAGAACATCCTTTAGCCGGAGGAAAAGCTGAAGTGTGGAGCTATCAGATCTGGTTTGTATCAAGAATAGCAACTGCCACAGCACAGGGCTCAGGAGACTGCTTGAGTAAGAGCTTCTGCAGCACGGAATTGTAGCACTGGAGTGATAACCCACCATCACAGAATATTCTGCTTGGTTGGTTTGGGGCTTTCAACTTTACATAGGCTGAACATGTGGGGAGGAGGAGGGTGAAATACTGACCTGGGACAGGGAAAGAAGTCTGGTAAATATTCTGCTCTTGCTCAGTTTCTGCCTTGTCACTATATTTCAGATAACAGCATTCAGAGAGTATTGATTCCAACAGCCTCAGTTCTCTGTCCTACTTGTATTACATGTTCTTCAGTGACATGTATTGATTTCCTTTCCCAAGTCAAACTTGGAGTGGATATCTCATATACTGTTTGGAGCAGGAGAGAATAAGACAAACACATGCCCAGAGAACTCCCTTGTTTTTTAAAGTTTCAGTCTCCTTGCCCTTCTCCTGGCAAACCTAAAGTTCATCGTTAAACAGGAAACTGGTAATCTATACCAGTGAAAGTGGTGCAAGTCTTAAATACCAAGGAGTGAAACTCAAAGACCTGCTGCCCGACAGAAACAGTCCAATCCTATAAATATGATTTGTTTTCAGATGCTTCCCTCTCCCTAGACTCTCTAGTTCTGCAGGACAGTTCACCTGACCACAGATAGAAAACAACTTTACTTTCCCCATGCTCCACACCATTACATAGTTTCATGCCATTCACACCCTAGACTGGGAACCTTCCTATGCCATGAAACCAGAACATGACAGAGGAGCAAACATCTGTAAGTAAATAAAAGTTCAGCTCCAGACCTTAAATTCTTACAGATAACTTCCCAGCTTTAGAGTTTAAGGCTCTTGGGGATGCTTTTAGTAGATCCTTTAGCCCTTCTGAAATACAGCTGGAGACTTTTCAGGTGGATACAAAATGCACACAGAACTGTAAGATGTTTTCATCTATACAGCTGCAAGCCAAAATTTTTCATATTTAATACAAACTATTTCAAGTTGTCTTGAGGATACTTTTAGGGCTATACGTGACATGATTTACAGCTCTATCATCTGCTGGGGGAGTGCTCAAGTTTCTTCTGCAGATAAGCTGAGTGCTGTTTGTCAACTTGTGCACAAAACCTGTGCCGTCTCGGCTGGTTCTGGTCAGCTGCTGTTTGGGTAACAGTAAAAACGATAGTGTGTCACAGCACAGGCTTTGCCTTGTTCCTCTGTAAATTACAGAACAGATCCTCCCGTCTGCACGAGGTGGATGTCTGCTCCAGTCTTTTTATAAGAGTGGGGGCAGGGGAGGAACAGTTTGTGACAGCTGTCACATCTGCTGAGAGTGTCAGAGCAGAGGAGAGGCTGATGAGTCCTTTGCTGCACCACCTGAGGAATGTTTCAAACAAGCTTTAAGCTTACCTGGAACTTTAAATCAAGTGTTAATTCTATTAATGCTTTTCCTACCAGTTTAGCCTTGGTTCTTGCAGTGTCTGATCAGAAACATCCCTTCCCTTTGTGGTTGTTGCTTTTTGCTGGAAGGCCATGTGGTCCAATCCCTCATGGGATTTTTTTTTTTTCACCAAGGCTTGAAGATGTTTTTGTGCTTCAGTTACCACCAGAAATTTAGGAATCTGATTTCTCTCTCACGGTCTCACTGTGTAGATAAATCACTCCTGAACAGTCAAACTCAGCTACTCTAGAATGGCTGCGTTAGAAGTTGTTTCATTGCATTTATCTTTGTTCACTTCAAAGCAGTAACATTACACTTGATTTTTTGGTAACTAATTAATTTCTACAGTGTTCTCCTCAGGGAATGCCCCAGGAATAATTTACTACTGCTGCCTGTAAACTTCCAACCTTAAGTCTGAGGCTGCTCTTAAACCTAATTTAGTAATGTTTTTCATTTCTCCCTGCTCTCACATCTCTGCTGAAGTGTCAACAGTGCCTCTGACCTGGAGTTCTTAGTGTTTAAATAAAATTCAGAAACTTACTTATCAGAAGGGACTGAAATGTGCTCCTGAATTCAGACTGAAGAAAAGACAAGGCACCTTGAGCTGAACCTGCACAGAAGAGGTCAGCAGCTGTTTGGTGGTTATGCAGGGTTTTGTGGTGAATTTCTGCAGACTTCCTTAGTGACCTGGTGACACCCGTGGCCATGCGCTGCTTCAGACACCCCACAGACAAAGCAGACGTTTTTACAAATTAGTAAAGATTGTACTGCCTGTAATCACCTGTCCATACTGCAAGCTATCCTATCCATGGCTCCAGACCTACATATCCATGTGCCCTAGGCTTCCCTTTATTTGATACAGGTTTTGGATTCAGAGCTGTAGCCCTACTTTAGCAACTCTAGGCAAAGAAGCAGGAGCCTCAGGTAGCTGAGCAGTAAGTGACCTGCAGCCAGCCCTTTGCTTTCATTTCAGCTGAGATTTATTGTGTGGAAACCTATCCAGGAGCTGGAATAAAATCCTTATGGAGCAATTCCAGGACCATTGCAGCAGTTCTGACCTCTGTGGATAGAAGCATGAGGATGAAGGGCAGATTTGTGATCCAGGATATTCTTCAGTGTCTGTCCTCCCTATGGGAATTGGACCAACCTCTACAGAAAGAAACAGGACAATAAATGCTAAACCTTATAGAGTGCACAGAGCTGCTGGCCTTTCTAAGTGGGAAGTCTAGCAGCTTGGATATCTGGAGAGCAAGAAACACTGAGCTTCATCTGAAGTGAACTGACACCAAGTGATGCTGGAGGATGGGGATTTCCAAGTCTTCTGCAGAGTACAGAAAGAAATCTGAGCTCTACATGTACTACACGGTGGAGGTGTGAGAAGAGGAGGGGATGGGGGCCATCACAAACCACAACTTGCACACCTTTTGGGAGAGGGTAAATGACTCCATCATTGATGTGACGATCAATCATAAGGAATCAACAGCTGTCCTTTGAGCACTGCCTATAGGTGGGCCATATACTTACCTCAGAGCTCAGGGTGATGCAGAGACTCAAGTGAAGTGAAGGGCCCTTGTCCAGGAGAAGAAGAAAGATTTTAGCAAACACTACTTGGAGGGGGGAGGGCAGTGGAGCCATCTGGTCAGCTTTATGCAAGTAGCTGTGAAGGAGCAGAAAGCACCAGATGTGCAAGCAGGACCCATACCCAGGACCCCATGAACAGGAGCATTTGGCTGTAAGTGCCAGAGCAATCCCTGGCAGCAGTCCCATTTGGGATCCAGATCCACCTTAAACGTGGCACCCCCACCACCTCCTTGGAGCAGGTATGGAATGGTCACCTTGCTTAGGGACAGATTTTGCACAGGATCATCCTTTAACTTGGCACCTGTGTTCCCGACCAGGTCTATCTGGATGAGACACTGCTAGGCCCAGCAGAAAAGCTCTTTGTGTCACCCCTCCCCTGCCAGGACGCACAGAAATTTGAGATGAAAAAAAAAAAAAAGAAAAACATTTGGAGGTGGAAAACCCCTTTCTACTTTAAAACCCTAGAGGAGCAGGATTTTGTTCCTCTCACTTGCCTGTGGCAATGTTCTGCCTAAATATTTTTAATTCAAAATGCAGCCTCAGTAGTGTTTATTTTGAAGGGGGGCTGCCAGGGGCCACTGCCTCCCTCTCTCTCTCTATAGCAGGCACCTGCTCTGCCCATGGTCCATAGCTTTACCTGCTTGCCTGGAGGAATTTAAAGAAGGCCCTGATTGCAATATTTGTGCACAGGGGACCTGTTGGCTGTGTGCCTTCTCAGCAGCTCAGCCTCACTCTGCCCATGTCTCTTCCTCTGCTTCGGGCCAGAGAGGGGACTCGCAGCCACTGTGGCCATCGCAGTGACCTGTGACCTGTGCCATGGCAGGGGGCCTGGAGGGTGGCAGGGTGAGCTGAAGCATCACAGCCCCGTCAGTGACTGACGGTAAAGCCAGTCAGCAAAATGCCATTTAGAGACATTACCTTAAGACGTGTTACCCCCACCTAATCCCTGTCCCTTCATGAAAGGGATTGATGGTGCAGGAGAACAACAACATCTGCTGCTGGAGGGAGAGCTTCCTGATGAGCAGAGGGGGAGTCCGTGTCCTGAGGGGGACCCTCACTCTTCCTGCGACCAAGATGCCATGAGTTGTCAACAGGACAGAGAAGATGGAGATGGAGAAGGAATGGAGGAAGGTGCCTTAGAGATGTCAAAACCGCTCCAGGCTCTGAGTGTACCTCTAGAGATTGAAGGAGCATTTGGGGTTTGAAAGAAAAATTTGGCCTTTTTCCTTAGCCTGGGACAGTTTTACAGATAATGTCTCTGACCACAGCAGGGACCAGCAGGTGCCTTTGGCGTTGCCCACATCCCTGTCCCGGGCACAGGCCCAGAGCCCCCGGCAGAGCCCGCAGCAGGGCGGGCCCGGCGGGACGGGCTGTACGCACATGGGAACCTGCAGGGTGCTCTGGCGTGGGACCGGACCCTGCCCAGGGCTGCAGAGCCTCGCCCTGCCCTGCCCTGCCCTGCCCTGCCCTGCCCTTGGGGCCGTGTGTGCCCCCGCAGGGCCGGGCTGTCCCTGAGGGTCCCTCCTCCCCCTCGGGGTGGCTGTGGGGGCCCTGCCCTGAGACCCGGCCTTCAGCCCCGGCCCGGCGGGGGGAACACCCCCCGACAGCCACATCCCGGGGGGGACCGGGGGGGACCGGGGACCGGGGGGTGGGTCGGGGACCGGGGCCGCCTGTCCCTCCCCCCGCGCCGCTTCCTTTTATATCGCTGCGGCACCGCCGCCCGCAGCCACAACCTGCGGCCGAGACAGCGCCGGAGCCGGGGACGGCAGCGCAGGTAGGGGCGGGGAGAGCCGGGGGGAGCCCGGGGTGGGCACCGTGGGGTGGGCACCGTGGGGTGGGCACCGGGGTGGGCACCGTGCGGAGCCGCGGGGCGGGAGGAGCCGGGCTGAGCGGGCTGACCCCGTCCCCCTCAGGGGGGATGCTGAGCCTGCCCGGGCAGCGCCGGCGGAGGGTCAGGGGCGGCCGGGGGAGCCCTGTCCGGGCTGTCCCCCCGCGGGGCTCGGGGCCGGGAGGGTGCTGGGTGCGGGCGCTGTGACAGCCCCACACGGCCCAGCACAGCCGAGCCGGGCGGCAGCACCACGGCCCAGGGAGGAGGGCACGGCGCGGTCCTGCGGCCCAGGGTGCTGCCCGTGGCCATCCCTGCTGGGAGCGGCAGGGGCTGCGTTTGGCTGGAGGCTTCTGGTGCTGTGGTGTGATGCTCAGACAGGTGCCGGGCTGGAGACTTACCACGCAAATCGTGGGTCCATGCAAATCTTGTGCCCTAAAGTTCAGGCAGCAAAGCGCTGGACTGGCCTGCGAGGAGGCGAGCACTTCTGCTTTGGGCATCTGGTACTTCCTCGTCTGGGCAGGGCTGGTGGGGGGGTTGTGATCGTGACTGTGTGAAAATCACCCCTTTCTTGAGCAAGCTGCAGCGTTTCAAAAGGGTTAGTGGTGAAATAGAGGAAATAGGACAGAGCAGCTCCTAAACCATGAAGATTACCTGCCTATATGGCTTAGAACAGTTACCCTTGTGCCATTGAAAAGTGAACTCTTATTCCTAATACACAGGGCTCCAAAAGTCACAAGGAATATGTTTATTTAGTGTTGTGTCAGGTGTGTGATTAAAACAGTAGAAGGGCTCTTTTTTTTTTTTTTCATTCAAACAAAGAAAACCCCACATCTACACCTCAAACTGAGAAGTGCTTTGAAGAGATGTGGGATTTTGGTGGAAGTGCAACATCCTCTGTTTCAGTGCTTGACTGAAATCGAGCCTGGCAAAGGCTGCTGCTTGTTTAATGTCAAGGAGGCCAGTCCTGATGCTGTGGGGGAGAAGGGGCAGTGTTCACAGTGCCTACCTGAGCTCTGGGGGACCCTCCCAGGTGCACACAGGCACCCTGGGTCACTTCTGGTGCTGCATGGAATTGCTGCTCAGGGTCATGTTGCCTTAGCAAGAGGCAGCACTTCACTGCACGGCTGCTCTGTGTTCCTGCTCAGCAGAGACTGGGAGCCAGTGCCTGCCCAGGCAGTGGGATGCTCTCCAGCTGCTGCTGCAGGCAGCAGTCCCTCCCTGCTGCTCACTCTTGCTCAATTCCAGAGCTGCTCACACCGGAGGCCTTGTTGGTGCGTTCTCCGACAGGTGTCACCACTCGCTCTCCCAGGGTCGGGGATGCGGTTTCCTCCATGGCTCAGCAGGAGAAGACCCCCTGGCATGAAGAAGGGTCTGAGCAGGTCTGAGGCAGTGCTCTGCAGGGAGAGTAGGAAGTGCTCAGCATCCAGCAGAAACAGTCATGCCAACAGTACTTTTAAAAACAATTCCAATAAAGTCCAGGGCATCCGTTTCTCTGACTGGGATCGATAGTTCAGACTGCTCAGCAAGGAGCATGTGCAATGGATTTTCAATAATCTGAACAGTGCAGCTCAGGCTTCAGGAGAAAAAAAAATATTAGGCCTCATTCTGTGCCTCTAAATGTGAGTGTGCCCAGCAAGATCAGTGGGAGAAGCTGATGCACTGAAGGTAGTTAAAAGATTAATGCCACCTCTGAGTGTGGGAGGGCACAGCCCCTCTCAAATGCTCTTTCTTTGTACTCAAAGGTATCAGGGAATAAATAGTCTCACAGAAATAAAGACTGGTGTTTTAGATACTTCCTGTGCTTGCTGGAGGAGACCAAGGCCAAGAGTATTTTGAAAGTAAAAGCACATTTCCTGTGAAAAACTGCTGAAGTGACGTGCAGGATTATTTCAGAGCTAGAGGCACAGCCACGGTGACTCAGGCCAGAAGTGCTGGCACCTGGAGATGGGTCTGGCCAGGCTGGTGTGAGGCAGAGTAGAGGGCAATGAGCACCAGCATGTCTAAACTTGCAGATAGAGAACAGGCACAGCATCATATGCTCCTCTTGCTGCCCTGGGAACCGGAAGGGAGCTTGTGTCCTCTGCCTGCAGACAGCCTTGAGAGCTTGATCAGAGACTACAGGTTGGTTTGCTCGCAGGTATAAGCAGACCTGCTCTGGTTGACTAAGTACATATTCCAGAGGCTCGTCAAGGAGCCAGTGTGGGTCTCTGGGCTGCCCAAGCAGAGATGTGATCCCACTGTGGGTATCAGGACTCTTTCTGTAAGCTGAAGGTCATTCCCGCAGCACTCTCTCAACCCTGCCTTAGAAAGGCTTGTCTCTGAGTTAGCTCAGCCCAAGACATGTCTTCCTAATTGCCTGGATTAGGCCTTCCTTCAGTGCCTACCATGGCTGTGAGCTTGCTTATCCACAGAATCGCCGTCCCCACGCAGACCTGCACGGTTCCACCAGGAGCTGAATCCAGCTTGCTGGCTCCCAGGTGCCTTCTCTCCTCTGCAGCAGCTCAGCTCCGAGGGAGGAGGCAGCTGGGAGCAGAGCTCAGCCCTGACAGTCTGCTGGAACCCAGTTGCTGGAGCAGGATTTCAAGCCTGCAGCCGGGCTGTATCTCACAGTGGGTAGGAAGCACTTTGCACAGTGTCTGCAGTTACTCAGCTGTTGGAAACCTTTGTTCTGCGCCGCTCTGGTTGGAGCTAGATATAGCTTGGATTTTTTTTGGTGCCTGAGTTCTATTACTGTCCTTGCTGGGTATATTTTAAAACTCTTCCCCCTGGCTGGTTTTTCTTTTTTTTTTTCTTTTTTTTTTAGTTGATTTTTGAATACTGCACATATGAATTTATTCCCTTAAGATCTTTCTACACCAGAGATGCTCAAACTGAGTGTACATGTGACTTTGTGGTAATAGGTGGGATAAGTCTAATAGGTAGCTTTGGTTTTCATTCCCAGCAGTTTTTCACATGGTGCAAGCTGCTTTTCTATCATCAAAAATGCAATTTGTATAAAGTGCTGGTTTTGCTATCTGTTTTGCAACAACTCTGTAAGATCTACCTCAGGGTATCTAGTGGACAAAGTCATTATTTCTCAAAGCGTTGCTAGATAGAAAGGGAAAAATACTAAATCTGATGACAGCAGAAAACCAGGCATTTTGTCTGAGTCTCACTAAGACAGTCTTTGTCTCAGCCAGAAATAGGCCCCCCCAGCCCCCCACATCTGCCTTGTTCCCAGTCTTGAGGTCAAACCTCCTGGCCACAACCCTCTCTATTTAACAAAAAGATATAGACACAAGTTGTAATCTGTGCTCTGAAAATCTAATCTGTGACCTAATTTGTTGTGATACCATGAAGAACCTGTCAGCAGCAATCACTGTAACCCGTGGCACGGATGCACTGCTGGCTTTCCAAGAGCGCTTGCTCGTTGTAGCCCCAGAGGGAGCGGTGCCATGCCGACTGTGTGCGTTTGGGCTCCTCCACTGACAAGTTCGGGGAATAATATACAGACAGCTCGCAGATCACTTTTGTTATTCTCTTAAAATGAAAGTGGTAGGGGCAGTGTTACTACATGTGGAAGTGAACCTCCTCTTCTGCAGGCAATCCCTGTGGAACAGGCTGGTTTGAAATGTGTGGGAAGGAAAATAAGATGCAACCAAAACTGGACAGTTTCCTATGCATGCCATAATAGCTGTTTACCTGTTCATTGCTCATTCCCCATGACCATGGCAGCAACTTGGATGCAACCAACTCACTGGGTGAGTGGCTAGAGGAGTGACTTGTCTGAATAATTTCTCACCAGCAGGAGCTGCGGTTGCATGGGCTGATTCTCAGAGGGAAAAACTGGCTGGCTTCTGGTACAGCTCCTTTGAGTCAAGTTTGTTGTCCTCTAAGGAGAAAACAAAGATCTTCTGCGGTATGTTACTGAAACTATAGTACTGCCAACGTTGCTCTGCAAGGCTGGAGAAGGAAGGAAGGGTTTACAGGTCAGGAATGCACAAGTAACAGGCTGAAAGACTGGCAATTGTACTCCTAAGTTCCTGCACTGCTACGTCTGTCAGGGGCAAAACTTGACTGATAAACTACTGCTCTATCAGAAACAACAGCAGAGCTGGGCTTCCATTTTGATTGTTCTAGAAGTAACAGTTTCTTTTTTAATATTATCTTTAAAGTGCTTTACTTGAAAGTACTAAATTAAAATATGCAGGGGCATGCAGTCTATTAATAACTGCTGAAATCTGTGTCTGTGTTTAGTGAGACACCATGCGTCCATTTGGACTTTGAGATCTAGTAACCTAGATCCAGCAGGATGCATGAACCATAGTCTGATGCCTTCCCTGCTCACCCTCATGGGAGCTACCTGTGCTGCTGTTCAGGCATTAGCACTTAATACTTTTTATTTCGAGCCTCCACTTTATTTTCAGCACTTTGTTCCCTAGCATACATTAGGTGTATGTTACCATACAATACTTGCATTCATGTAGTAATTTGTGTGTTCTTTTTTTGTATTTCGGTGTCCTTTTCATCCACCCTGGGCACTCAGAGCTCAAATTTCAATGTGCTATTTGTTGATTTTTGTTCACTCCAGGCTTTTCCCTCCACCCACTCACTTCCTCTCACAAATGTTTCCTCGCTTCACCACTTTTTCACACCCGTTTCTAGCACAGGGTTGCCTCCTGCTGCGGGCAGGCTCAGCACTTCATGTACTGTTCACCTTTGCAGGAGATGGGGGACAGATCCATATGTGAGAGGAGGAGCAGAGGCAGGAGAAGGTGCTTGCACATATGGGGGGAAAGGTGCAGTGGCAGAGAGAGGAGTCTGAGTGCAGGTATGGTTGTGAGCAGGAGGAGCAAGGGCTTGTGAGGGCGCATGTAGGGGTGGAGGGAGTGAAGGTAGAGAGGGCAGATGGTTATGTGTGTGCTCATGATGAGGCACAGCACGATGTCTGTGTGTGCACAGCTGGGAGATGGCAGGACTGGGCGGGCTGGGACGTCTGAGGTTTGAGGAAGGTGCATCTCCAAACCACAACGCAGCTGGGCCAGAGGCCCTGCTCCCTCCCCCAGCCCAGCACGGGCAGGCTGCTCAGCCACCAAGACTTGCTCTTGGAGCTTGATAGCTCCAAGTTTAAATAAATGTGTAATTTTGTTCTATCTGCTTCTTATTTTAACAAAAGGTTTCTCACCTCCCCTTGGACAGCACCAATTTCTTAACCACGCGGAGTGCATCTGGCAGCTTACAACCTGTTAAAAAGAGGAAAAAAAAACCACCATGAAAATAGCATGTCTGTAGTTTTAAATTTGGCAAGGGCTAAAATTAGTAGGAACAGGCCTGTCTGTGGCAGTGCAAAACAGCAGAGAATTAACATTCATCTGATGCTGAGCTAGGCAAGCAGAGGTTTGCAGCTCACACTTCCTTCGCCTTGTCCCACTCCTGTCCTTGCAGCTTCGCTTCCTTGCAGGGCTCAGTCAGCAGTGAGCAGAGAGCTGTGCAGATGCCACTAACCTTGTGCCAATACCAGTGCTACTTTCAGCACTGTGAAGTGTTAGCAACAGCCAGAGCATTTTTACCACACTCCTTTAGTTTCTTTGCTCAGCTGCTGTGAATGCAGCTTTGGATGCTTCGTGATAAGGTCACTTGCTGTCAGAGCCCTGGATGTGGCCTGAGTCCCACGCTGGTGCCCGGATCCACCCACCGCTTCCTCGGTGGGATAGGAGCCCCCAAGACACTTGTTCCCTCTCCCCAGCTGTGGTTTACTTTCCTCCACTGTAATTGTGTTGCTGTTAATGGGGCTGCAGTAAAAACCAGTCGCTGAATTATTCACATCACTAGAATAACTCTCGGGTGGCTTGTTTCTTTACAGGCTCTTTTTCATTTTGTGTCCTGCCATCATTTTAATTTGCAGCATGACCTATGCAAACAGATATATTGGGGCAAGCTAAAATGCACCATAGGTTGGGTGGCCAAAGGTGGAAGCTTGCTGGCAGAAGGGAAAATTATATGAGAAATGAATCTTGAGTTGCTGGGGAAGGGAGTTGTGGGAGGGGTGTTTGAGTTATTTGGCTCTGCTGGGGTATGTCACCTTTGCTGGAGGTGACACGGGGCTGCTCATATTTGGGGGTGGAGGGGATGTGTTTGAGGGAGGGGAGAACAGCAAGAGCCTTTGCCTCTCTGCCTCTTTCCCTGGAAACTGCCTTGCTAGGCCCTGTGCCCGCAGCCACAGTTGAACTCCTGGGAGTGAATGTTCTTCCACCCCTAGCATATCCAGAGGAACTGGAGGTCACTTGGAAATCAAAATTAAACAATGCCTTAGTGAAGCTTTGAAAAGTTTACTCGAAGGACTGGCGTTGCTCCAGTGCAGTTAAACTGATGACCTCCCTCCCATATAACAGTGCAAGAGAGGGCTCTGGTTTGGCTGTCAGCAGACAGCAGTGGCTGCAGAGCTTCATCCTGGGTGGCAGGGCAGGATCCACGCTCCTCACACCATGCTCCTGTCGGAGCACGCAGGGTGCAAAAGCAGGGAGGGCTGGACTCTGTCAAGCGTGTTCCTGCCCAGAAGCTTCTGACAGGGATTGTACTGGAGGCTTGTGAGGTGCTTGGACTGATTCAAGCTAGGGCCAGGGACCACCCAAAAATGGGAACAGTCATTTGGTTGTTCTCTAGAGGACCACAGCAGCCCACAGAGGACCTGGAGGTGGCTTATTTCCCTGGGCCACAGCTCTTCTGAACTGCCCTGTGGAAGGATAACTGGAGCCTGTCTCCATAGGCATCACCCAGCAGTGTGCCCCTGGCCGTGGACAACTGCTGCCATCGGGGCAGAGTTGTGTGATGGATGGTTTATGTTCCCTGCGATTCAGTGTCTAACCAGACAGGGACAGAGAGTAGTGTCATGGGGGGTATCCCTGCGGTCTGCAAACTCCAGGGACAATTTGTGTTTTCATGGTGGTGGGTCTGGATCAGTCAACAAAACTCAAAGGGGAAAAAATGTGAACCCCGTTCCCAAAACTGTTGTGGCAGTCCCAGAACTGAGGAGTGCAGATGCTCCTGCCTGTGGATCCTAACTCCAGCTGAAGGGACTCACTGATGACCAAACAAGATCTTCTGTGTGTTAGTGGGTCTGTCTGGCATCTTGCTTACATCGAGGCATTAAGAAATATTTACTGTCCGTTAGTGTTCTTATGTTAGTGCTCTCTGAGCATCACAGATATCCACTGGCAATGGCCTACAGCAATCTGTCAAATGAGAAGAAGAAGCCACCCCCATCTCTATTTAAGGGTTGGAACAAAGTTTCTCTTCCAGGATTACTGCCTTGGAAGGAGATGGTTTTAGGAGTGGTTCCAATTTGCAAATCTTATACAAGGATTTCTTGTGCCCAGGATCCACAGCTGGTTACTTGGCATTACTGTGATTGCATTTATGAGCAAAAATTCTTTTAGATCCGTTTGCACCTGTTCTAGGCCTGCTGCTACCCCATTGTGGGCCTGGACAGAACATGAATCACAACACCTCTATGATACATTTACGTAGAGGCATGAATGCACCCAACTGTAGCTGCTGTTCATACAAAAAAAAGTGAACCCTCTTTTAGACTTGTTGAAGTTCTGCTTGGTCTGTCATCTTTTTCTTAAAAAATAAACTACCTGATGTGAGAAGCAGTCAATGAATGTACTCAAAACTCTTGTTCTGTAAGAAAATGTCATCTGGGTGGTGACTGTGCCCTCCCTCATCCTTTTGCACAGGGCTCCCAAGAGATCATGTAGCTGGTACAGGACCAGTGAATTTGTGCCCTTGCAGGCTCCTGCAGCATGTCAGTCAGTTTGAGGAAGCAAGAGAGGAGAGCAGGGCCCCAGAAGGAGAACACTATGCTTGAGTGAGCATGTAGAAAAGGACTGATCCTGATAACATTCTATGCTTGCTGATCCAACTGACAGGCCAGAGCACTTTTCAGAGCCCTTGGAGAGGACCATTTGATTCAGGGCCACCAAAAAGATTGTGGTTTATCAGCACATTGCCCAGTGCTGCATGGAGTTGTTCCTGGGCAGTTGTTTTCATAGAGCTGAATACAGTCATTTGCATGTTGCACAGCATTTGGGCTTTTCCTCTTCCTCTTAACTCTGTTGGTCCCTGTTGTACGTGTGTCTGCAAGAGAAGTCACATTCTCAGTCGACACCAAACTGGTGTAACTTCCCCTGGGCAGTGGCTCCCAGAAACGCAACCCCTTCTGCACCAGCCCTTATGAGGAAGGGGAAGGGCAGAGGCTGCTCTGCAGGGAGACTTTGGCAAGGAACTTGCCCTGTGTTTTTATTCCTCCCCTAGTTCCTCATGCATGAGATGATCGGAGTCCTTATGCTCCCTCTGTCATGTGACATTCACCCGCTGGGGTTTCTGCAACAGGGGATGCTCATGTCCACTCAAGAGGAGACATGGACTTCCTGTGAAATCCCCTAGTAAAGTACTAGCACACACCCCATCCACATTACTACCCCCGTGTCCAGCATGCCCCTTGCTCTCGTCAACCCTGCTGCTGGGGGCACTCCAATGGACAGACAGAGGTGTCCTTGCTGCTGGGGCAAAGCAGAGCCAGCCCCTGCTGGCCCTGCCTGTCACTCCCCTGGGTTGGGAGCTGCAGCACCTGCTCCAGTACAGGGGGACAGGAGGAAGATGAGCTGTGGTTCTGCCCCCAGTGCCCTGCCTGCAGCCATGGTGGTGCCCCCCAAGCCTTGCTCCGAGGGAAGGTGGTGGTGGTTCATACTCAGCTGAGAGCCAGCAGCTTGCCAACCTGGTCCTTCTCTGAAGGTGCTCCGTATCTGCCTTACCTTCTTCTGCAGGATGGAGCCCAGGCCAACGATCAGGCTTTGCTGAGTTTCATTAAGGTTTGACCTACCAGGAACTCATTATCCATCAGGGAGTTGTGGATGTGTTCTAAATGTTTGCTTAGATCATCTTTCTCATAGTGTGCTGAATAATTTCTAATCTGGAAGAGTGGCCAGAGTTCCCAGTGACCTGGGAACAAATTAATCAACACCTACCTTGGTGTGTTTTGTTTTTTTGTTTGTTTATTTGTTTGGTTTGATTTGTTTTCATGCATTGTTTTATTGGGCTTCAGTCCTACCTCGAATTTCACTGACATCAGTAAAACACTGACAACTCCCCCAGGTGGAGCTCAGCAGGATCAGAGCTCTTTCAAGATAAAAGCATATTCAATAGTGCAAAAGACATATTTTCAGAGGTCACTGAAACTCTGTCCCTTATCCCAAAGCCTTCTTTTGCCCTAGACGCTATTATTGCAAGTGCAATAGGAGAATTTAGGTTCCATTCCCCATGAGAGGATGTACTAGTTAATACAGAAAACTTCAGAAATTGTCCTTCCTCTCTCTGATGTTACTTTTATCCCTTGAGTGTACAGAGATTAAAAGATAGTTGATGAGCATACTAAACATTCATTGCACATTTCTCTTCCAGTATCCAGCTGACCTCAAATCTAGAATGAAATGAATTTGCATTTGTTTCTAAAAGTGTCTCATTTTGTGAATCAAAATGTCAACACATTTGAAAATGGTCCCACATGAGACATCTGTATCTCTTGGAGTTTAAATTGCTGGATCAATGTCTCATTAGTACTAAGGGTGTTTAAAGGACAAATTCTCTGCCTACTGCAGAGAAAATTTACCCCGAGGTATGACATTTCACCTGCCACTGAGTATAAGATAGTTGAATATAATGGACCGGAATAGCAAGATTTGCACATCCTGGTAACAGAAACGGGTGAGCAGCAGATCCCATTACAGAAAACCTTTCCTCTTTTTTTCTTCCCTCCTCATTTTTCAGCCATTAAAACTTGCATGCTCTTTGCAGTTTATATTACTGCACTATTCAGAAGCTCATGCCTGAATTTGGGCACAGTTTAGTCATGTACCATATGAGTGGATAAAGAGAGCCCTGAAGAGCTTCCACTCAAAAGGGCATGAGGAAATGAGAGCACCAGGGTACATCCAAGGTCTTGTAACACAAAGCCTGGCTCCGGCTTCACCAGTTCCTGTGCTGGACCACAGACCTATGAGCACCATCACATGCTCTTCTGGTGGCAGCTGTGCTGATGGACAGGGCTTTGTCACAGTGTGTGTCTGCCTCTCAGCATGGCTCTGTCCTGAGGGAGCAGAAGGACAAGTCTCAACCCCCTCCTCCTCAAATGAAATATGGAGGCGACTGGACCAAGTTTATCAGCAAACTAAAGCTCTGCAAATAATCTGAACCCAGGGCACACTGAACCCGAGCCTATGCTGAGGCATGTTTACCCGAGGAAGTGCCAACATAACCTAGGAGAACATACCATAAAATTGCACCATACTGTCCCTCCCTTGCGCTATCACAGAAACCAGATGCCAGGATGGAAAAGCACCAGGAGATGAATAAAAAAAGCTTCAAGTGTCAGAGAGCCCTGCTCAGCCCTACCTTCTGCTGCAGGCCATCTATGCTTCCCAGCATTCCCTGATCTCCTGCCAATTCCCATCAACAGCTGTGGTTTGTGGTTGTAATGCTCAGCATTTGTCTCTTCTTTCTCCTAGCAGACCTGTACCAAAGCTGGATGTGCAGCATGTGGCAGTTTGGGAATCCCAGGACTCCCAGAACTGGCCTCCAAGCATGAAATCAGATTCTTTTTTACCCCTTTATCTTCCCCAAGGTCTGAGACATTGCAAGTGTGGGTTTGTAAGGTTTCTGGGCCCTTCTGATGGAGTCTGGGAAGAAAAGTTATATAACACAGTGTTTTGTAATATATAATTTTCTTTCTTTTAAAGAACAGGAAAGTGCCAGCAGTAAATCTAAAGCTGGATTGCCAGCCCAGAAGTAGCCTGCTTACTGCATTTCATAGATAAAATGTTCTTCACTCCACCATGCTTATTCCCAGTTTCTGTGTCTGTGTATTGCTGTTGAGATTGCAGTTTGGGTAGGAGCGGCTCCAAGATGTAAGCAAGTGTCTGTTAGGAATTCCACTCCCTGTTTCAGGAGGCCCCAGAAGTTCACTAGATGTTTAATAGCTTCCAGTCACTGCTGTGCTCGATGGACCTGAACTGGTGACCGAGGGGGAAAGGTTCTCTCACACATTTACTAACCCTGAAGCATCTGTTCCCCAGACACGAATTTGTCTAATTCCCCTAAACCACTGATGATCTGCTCTGAAATGATACTCCCATTCCCTTAGGAAATCCCTTGGGTTGATATCAAGTAGATAGTTATTTTTGGATTCTTTCCCAGAGAGAGTGCACTGTATTGCTCTGAACCCTACACCCCAAATAAATATATTGTCCTGCTGTAGTAAAAGTCCAGAAAGTTTTATTGAAGGGGAAACAGATTATTAATAATTAAGAGTAGTCCACTGTATTGGTTTGGAGCCAAGTAAAGCTAGTAGAGCTTTTTTTATAGCAGAGATAAAACGTAGAATATTGAGACTGAATTGATTTTAATATTTAATCCAATGTAAAAATCAATTAATGAATTGCAAGGGTTAATTCTGCATTAAAGTGAAATATATGGCTCATAAGAAATGTAGTAAACATTTTTAAAGATTACTACAAGCAAATAAACAAACAAAACAAAAAACAACAAAAAAACCCCCTTTATTGATTAGTAAATGCCTATACTTCTTTTTACTGAGAGAGAAACTCAGTAAAACCACATTTTTACTTCTTTTATTCTAAGTGTCTGGATGCACATATGTTTGTGTGTGCTTTTCCCTTAGCACCTTTCAGAATTAAATAAAGCCTTTATAACAAGTTGATCAGTGATTAATTATAACAAATTCTCCCTGGGTTGCCTGTGAGATGTCATGGCAGGGATGGACTGTAGTACAGAGAGAATAGGCTTTGATAGATGCTTTTGTAAGGAAGTCTCTAAACGAGAAGAGTTCCAAACTGCTACATATTTGGACCACCCCATGTTGTTTATTGTCTATTTAATCACAGTTTCTTAATTTAAAAGTGTATTTTCTGTTTCTCTGCAATAACAGAAGAACATAAATCGAAAAAACAGAATCAGTGAGTGAATAGCTGTACTTGTGGAAGATGAGGAAGGTTTTAAAATGTTCTGCATTGAACAAATTAAAGGTTTATTGCAGAATAAACCTGCAGCCATTCCTTCTCACTGACAGGCATTATACTGTAATGTTTTCTCTTTGCAGCCTTTCCCAAACCATCCATTTCTTCTAAAACCTTTGTCCAAGCCCCAGTATGATAAGAGGTCTTTTTCTGCACTGTGGTCTTCTTCTCTCAGCCTCATTTCTTGGTAGCCATTCAGTCTTCCAGTGGGGACACATGCCCCCTCTTTGCCATCTGGCCAGATTCAAGTCCTGAGTGCAGCCCCTTCTGCACTAAACCCAGGCTTGTCACATTGAGCTGCAAAACCTTTCAGAAGCTCAGGGGCAGAGTCTGTCATCCGAGCAGCAGTGTGTTGTGCCTTAGGACAGAAGTGACCCCATTAAAACCATTTAGAAGCATGCACACTTATGAATGTCTCGCTGCCCTTATGCTGCTCCCTGCTCTCACATGGTTCCCCAGGCCATCTCACATCTCTGGTCTTCTTTGAGCAAACCGTAGAAATGTTATACTCTCTACATCTGCTCCTACCAGCCTTTTAAAGTAAAATTCAGTGTATAAACAATTAAGATTAAAATAATAATACATAATTGGAACATGAAGAAGCAGGTACCATTTGCCTTTTCTTGGGAAAGAATAACATATACTTGAAAAATAAAGAGTCCCGTGAACAGCATAACTAATGAATTGTAATTTTCTCCTGATTGGTTTTCTGTGCCCTGCATTTCCTGCTGGAGCTTTCTCTGCAGAATTTCTGTGTTCCTCTGTTTCCAGCTCTCCTCTTCCCTGGTATGTTCCCAGTGCCTCCTCTAGCAGCTCCCCTAGTCTCTCTCTTACATCTTGCCACCTGGGCTGGAGATGACACATGCAGGTTGGCTGAGCAGTATATATTCTGTTGAGTGTCCAGCATCATAAACCAGATTTCCAGGGAAGTGCAGGCTGTATGTCCTGGGCTACCTGGCACAGGCCAAGGGCTCACAGCCAAGCGAGAAACCAGCTCTGAGTAATCAGCCTCACTGGGAAACATGTGGTAGAGGTGCTCTAATGCTCCATCTTTTGTGCTCAGGTTAGTTGGCTTAGGACTAGCTTGGTGGTAGAAAGCCAATGTGTACAGCAGATCGGTGTTTCTCTCTCATCTATGACTTAGTCTGTGAGCTGCTTTGAGCAGAAATTGCACCAGTGTTGCTGTAAAACATTGAACAAATATTTTTAAACCTAATTTTTTATCTGAAGTTTTATACTGAAGTTTAATGGTGTCACTTCAGGCACTTAGGCATTATCAGGATGGGAGGTACCACTGACAGGCTACATGGCCTTCTTGCTTAACATCTTACAAGAAGTCTGAGATCAGAAATGGTCTGAGCTTCAGAGATACAGCCTAGCACCTCACAAGAGAAGACTATTTTGCTTCTTTCCACCTTTTAGCTAGTTCACTGCCTGAGATGGGACTCATTTAGATTCAGGATAATATGACCATGTATTTAAGAAACCCCACTGGTTTGTGATGCAGTCCTGCAGAGGTGGCGTGTTCATGGGGAAAGGCTTCCTGTTCTAGTCTGATCGTTAACTATAATAGGCACCTAAGCTCTGACTGCAGGAACCCAGATGTCTCAGATGAGACTGTATCCAGATTGGTATAAACAGGCACATTTCCCAGCTCATGCATGAGGTTCATCAGCTGGACTTAAAAAACATAATCTTTTAATCAGTTGGGAAAACTCAGAATAAGTTTAAGCAATTGCAGTGTGCAATATCAGCTTTACTCTTTTCTTGCTAACTGAATATAAACAGCTGTATCTGGTGCTAGATTTAGCCCTAAGTGCCATATTCATGCTCAGGAAAAAGGAAGAGAAAGACGTCTGGTGTGCAGTGTTACAGTTGCTCAGCAAAGGAAGTGTTTAAGTGCATGCCTAAATGCTTTGTTTCATGGCAGCCTTCATCTGCACCCAGTCTGTCTCTCACAGATTACAGCATGGGGGAAAGTCCTGGTTTTCCATTTCCTCTGTTAGCAAACTCTTCCTTGCACTTATACAGACTTGTGCTTATGTGAGCAGTAAGGACTCTATTTCTACCCAGGCTTCTTAAAACAATTGCTTTTAAAGGCTTTACTTTGTAACCCAAATATACCTACCGTGCAGGTGATGGATGACTGGGAGTTTCTCAACCCACAGAAAAAGAGGGCTACGTAACCATTTCATTTGAGGTCACAGGAGAGCCTACAAGAAAATATGTGTACTGATAGGGAAAGGGTTTCTTCAAAGTTCTTTACGTTCAGCCATTGGGTACACTAAAATAATTTTAATGTCTGCTGCTCCTTGGAGCATATTGATGGAATTGCATGAAGGTAGCAGTATAATGGGATACAGCAGATGACTGTAACATAACTGTTATTTTAATGAGGTAGATGCAGTTGGTGAGCCAGTAACTAAATCATAGTATTTTTTCCTCTCATTATTCAGTAGCCTTGTACTCAAGATTACTTAGATCACACGCAAAGATAAATATGGTTTATAGTAGTTCAAATGAACGTTGCAAAACCAGTTCAGCTTTTGATCAACTACATAGAATTCTACTTTTTAGATGGGACTAAATAGCCAGGTCATTTCAAAGCAAACTAGTGGCGGAAGGGAAGAACAGTGGCAACAGGGACATTGCAGTCCTGTGGTGTGCTGAGCACCCTCAGCTCATGGTCACTGGAGGTCAAGAAACACATCCTATGGTATGTAGCCTGAGATGCTTGTCCTTGCTCATGTCTTGCCCAGCAGTGCCTAACACTGTTATTTTGTGAAGTCCATGTTTGTTCACTGAATTTTGAAATTGCCTCCTGAGATTTATACTTTCCAGAGCCCTTCCCTGAGGTGCTTTAGTTAAGTTACCTATTTCCCCAACAAAAGACTGCAACTTCCTCTGTGATGTGAAGAGGTAACTAAGCACAGTTGTAGCAAAAGGGACAGCTGAGCCAAAGTGAAATGGTCTCTTGAGAATGTCCCTTGGTAACATCTAGACACAACCTAAAGACCACTTATGAGCCAAATGCTTTTCTGAGGGCTTCAAATAGCAAATGAATTAAGCACTTTGGGGGAATAGGAAAAAAAAAACCAAAAACACCACCAAAACCCAAAAACCCCACAATGCTTACATCACTACAAAAGATGTGATCAAAGTAAAATACCAGTCTCATGCTCCTGAGGTAGACAGAAATCTTACTGTAATTGATGAATATTTGTTTCCATCAGGGCAGCACAATTATGTTTGGTCAAAAAACCCCAAACCAAACCAAACCAAAAAACTGGGTTCCCTTCCAGAGAACAAAGAAACAGTCCAGCCCGCTTAGATATTCCCTTCCCTGTTCTCTGAAACATTGATTCTGTCCATTAACTGGAATACTATTATGCTACTGATTGATCTGAAACATTTTGTGGGGAAGAGAAAAAAAGAAAATATGTTTGTGAGAAAGTTCCCTTTCAGAAATATGGTTCATTTCCTCCTGTGGTTTACTTTGTTTAATAAACTGGCTTGACTGGAGCTAATGGGAGGTCAAATGTAACTCTGCCACTCTACATCACCACTGATTCACAGCCTCCTCTGCCTTGGTGAAGCCCTTACTCAAAGGCACTCACTGCTACCCAGAGTGAATAAATCCAGTGACACTTCGGAGCTTTGCTGGAGAAAGGTGCCTTTTATATGAGCAAAGGTGATGACCCAGCACCTGCCAAGGTGATTGTAGCTTTTCCACTACACTCAACACACCCCTGCAGAAGAATGGATGCATCTTGGGGTTTTCCTCCACTGAGTGCCATAAATTTGGAAGCAGTCAGTAGTCATGACCTCCTAAACTTGGTAAGGCTGCATTATCTCAATTACTTAGCAGGTCTCTTCTCTCACCTGTTTGATACCAGTGTAGGTTCACCAATGCAACTACTCAGACTACTTGTGAGTGCAATGGTGTCCATGCAGTGATTACTGAAGAAATTCGACATTTGACAAACTGTTATAAGCAGCTTAAAGATCTTGGTGTCTAATACTGTGTTCTGCTCTATTCTGTACCAGTCTACTACTCTAATTAATCTATTTTCCAGTAGAGATAAAACACGATTAAAATAGCTGTAGTTCCTCTTTCCACCTTCCCCTGTGCTTACTGGTCTGCAGTCTTCTTATAGCAGGCTTAACACCTGACATTTTCTCTTTATTCCTCTTTTTGCTTCCCTGTCTCATACAGGTAAACTGTACTTTTGAGGAAAGGCAGCAAAATGTGAAAAGAGCTTTATATTGTAAAATCTCCATTATTCTTGATCACAGTCCAACACTGAACTCTCTTGTGTCATTTGACTTAAAGAAGTGTTCATTGATTGAGAGCATGCTGTGTATGTTAGCTGAGGCTCCCCATATGAAGAAGCTTTGATAATCATTTGTAGGGAGCCTCTGCATCACCAGGTGAGTGAACTTGGAAATAATCTCAGACTTTGTAATGGCAGAAGAGGAGATATGACTGATGTAATTAGTCATGTGAAGTGACAGGGGCACAGCAAGAGGAGATGACAGGCTTTCACCAGGTCTGGCAGGGTAAAATGATTGAACTCCAGAAGCACTTCAGTTTCCCCACTTGCCACCTAAATATCAAAATTACCTTTTTTTTTTTTTTTTCCTCTTTTGGGGGGGTGGGGGGGAGGGGGCAAAGGCATTCTGAGATTGTGATTGCCTGTCTCCATGCAAGTATAAAACTTTGTAATTGTTTGGCATTACAGTATCTGGAAGCACTTCAGGGATCCTTGTGAGCATCCCGTGATTTGACCTTGGCTTTTTGTTTTGTCTGCACTTTTCAAAATTTATGTAGATCGTTCATATTTTGCTGTGACTGTTGATATTTCTGAAAAGCAACATTTATATCAGAGGACTGGTACTATCCAAAATGAAAACCCTAAAGGACTCTGTATTGTGAATGTGACTGCTTCTGGATTCCCTCTACTGGCAAGGCACTGGAGAAAGTGGGGAAATCTGGACACCAAGTAGGGGAAAAACCTGATGTCAGCTTTATCCGAACTGAAAGATGCTTTGAACCACAATGGTGTAACAAGGGAGCTCTACAAAGGTGTCTTTCTTCCATTCTTGACGTTTTGAGTAAGAAAGTTCATCTCTTTAAACATTTTTTTAAAAGGAATAATCTTTGGGCATAGGATGCTTACTTTCTTTTTTCATCCATGTGGTGGAAAGGTTGTTGTCCAACCCCCCAGGACAAACAAGGCTGCTGTCAGGGGCCAGAGTGCTCTATTGTCCCTGCTGAGTACACAAGGCAGAGGGTGGCAGCGACTTCCTTTTCCCTTTGGACTCTCTCCCCTAGGCTACCATTAGTCTGAAAAGCAGCCCAAGTGCCCTAACAGTGCAGCAAACCTAAGGGCAGGTTTGCTCCTGTGGTTTTATTTACCCATCTGGCCCTCCATATATAAAATAAAGTAATCTTTTTTCACTGGTATATACACACATATATATAATACATATACATCCAGTAGTACATTTGGAGCTTATTAATCTTTTCTTGATGAAAACACTGGCCTCTTTTCTTTCCTGTCAGCCATACCTGCCTGGCACCAACGCTCCTCCAAACAAGACAATCCCCAGGCATTTAGCAGCATAGGAGCAGTTATGCTATGTTACCACTCTTTTTTTTTTTTATGGTATTAGCAAATATAACCTTTAATTTTTATTTTTTTAATTTTTTTTTTTAAATATTTATTGCAGTAATAGCCTGGTAAAATAACTTTGTATTCACAAGAAGCAATTAAGAAATTAAAAGTGAAGGCAGAACTAATAGAAAAAGGTTGTTTAGTCATGCAGCATTTTCCACAGTGTTCAGTAATTTTTTATGCTTCAACTGGTATGTGGGATGTGGATGTCTTGGTGTGCAGCTGCTGTTAAAGCATCAGTGATGCTCAGGGTCTGGGCATTCTTGCAGTTCTGCAAGATGTGAGATCCAAATCACAGAATCATTTAGTTTGGAAAAGACCTCTGAGATCATCAAGTCAATCCTATGACCAAACACCACCAGGTCAGTCAGATCATGGCACTGAGTGCCACATCCAGTCCTTTCTTAAACACCTCCAGGGACAGGGACCCCACCACCTCCTGGGCAGCCCATTCCAGTACCCAATCACCTTTTCTGTGAGAAATTTCTTCGTAATGTACCACCAAACCTCCTCTGGAACAGCTTAAGACCATGTTCTCTTGTCCTATTGCTAGTTGCCTGGGGAATGAAAGAAAAAAAAAAAAAAGTAAAATCAAAGATATTGTACAACTTTAGAGAGCCCTAAGGAGTAAATATAATTATAAACCTTCTCATGGTTTTAGTAGGAATTTTTCCTTATCTAACCCACCCTACCAAGCCCGAGTGGTTTATAATGTTATGAGCAACAAAAATCATCTCTCCCTGAGGCTGGTTGTGTGGTATCTTTGGCTCTGTGTTGCAGGACAAAGTTCCGTAGCATGACAGATGAGACCCCCAGGTTTCTATTAAGCCCCCATGGTAATGATCCAACATTAACTCAGAGCACAGTTCTGCTTCACTTGAATTCAGTTCAGTGGGATGTGGATCACTTCCTGCCTGGCACATGGACTTTCAGAGCTCAGCTTTAGAGAAGAGGATGTGCTAGTGACCTTCCATCATCTCAGGAAGGAGGGTGCATTGACCTACACCTCAAAATTTGTATCCACTAGTTGCAAAAGATCCTTTCTCTAGCGGAAGTGAAAAGTCATGTCAAGCACTTAGTTCAGCCACTTACACAAGTCATACACAAGCAGAACGGGGACTTTTGTCTTTCTGGTCAAGGTGCTTCTGTGAAAATCTTCTTTCATGTCTTCTTGGACATCTGTTTGCTCCAGTCTGTACAAACTTCTTGAAGCCTCCAGGGCTTGCCCGAGCACTCCCTTTTCCCTTCTTAGGTGAAGGCAGCAGGCAGACATGTGGTGCATCAGCCCTGGTTTTGCCTGACTGTTTCTCAAGAACCAAAACTTGAGTGTGGTGATTTCCTTTGAGTTCCCCAAGCAGGTTTTGCAGATGAAGTACACTCATAAATAGGCTTCCTTTATATCCCAGATGCTCTTATTAGTGTAGCAAATCCATATATCTTGAATCCTAACACGTTACAAAAGGAACTAAGTTTATCAGTTTAAGTCAACCCATATATAAATATGAAAAATCAAAAGAGAAATAGGTTGACATATAATAAAATCTCAGAGGTACGTTCCAGTTTTGTTCTTTCTCAGAGTGGGTTTGGGGGTACCTGGTCTTCATTGATATTTGGCACAATAAACTGCTATCAGGCTTCTGAAAAGAAGGCAGTAGAAGTGTTTAGACTTTGAGGTGGTTGGTTTGCCTCTTTCAGATTGAATAGTCACCTTTGATTTTTGCTCTACTGATAATGTTTCACTATTTGAGGCTGCAAGTTTAGTGTTGGCAGCATTTGTATGCCACTGCCTGGCTGTCCTTCTCATCCTCGGAACTGCTCCCAGTGCAGCCTCAGCAAACAGTGTGAGTTTCCCTTGGCATCAAACAGCTCAGCAGGAAGGTCAGGTGAGACTTCATGGCCAAATGCTGGAAAGCATCGCCTGGATTCCAGGTTCCTTTAAGGCAAAACAACAACAACAAAACCAAAACAAAACCAAGAACTTTTATTTTTTATTTTCTCAGTACGTCTGTGTGTAGTTTTACTAAAACAGCAAGCCCCACAACGCGGTGTTTGTACAAACCCTCAGGAGGAGGAGGTGCATTGGGTGTGCAGTGACACCAAAATACAGGTTGTCATATGGGCGAAGGGGAAGCCTTCAGAAATGGGATGAGTACACGGAAATAATTACACCCATGAAACATCCTTAAAATAGGTCTTTGTGATTAATTTACGTTGGAGAAGACCTTTCAGCCCCCTGATCCCGTCCATAAACCCACAGCCGAGTCCCTCAGTGCCACATCCACACCTCCAGCCGAGGTGTGCCCCACTGCCCCGGGCAGCCCCTGCCACGGCTTGGCAACCCTTTCTGAGAAGAAAGTCCCCCTAAGCCCCACCTCAGCCCGGCCTCCATTCCCATTCCCATTCCCAGTCCCGCTGTGCCCTGCCCGCCCCCCTGCCCTCAGGAGCTGCACCGGCCGGGCCGGGGCTGGGCGGCCTCCCCTGAGCTGCCCCCTTCGCCGCGGGGGTTTAACCCATTTTTGTGAGGCCCGAGGGTTTTTGGTGCTGTGGGGATGGAGAGCAGTGCGGGGCTCCCGCAGCGGACCGAACTTTACGCCTTTTTTTTTCCTTTTTTTTTTTTTTTTTTTTACTTTGATCTCACAACACGACCCACCTGGGCGGACATCCAGGCACGGCTTCCAGCCCTGCTTTTCGCGAGGAAGGAGCACCTCGCATCCCTCCCCAGCCTGCCTTTGCCATCACCAAGCATTTTAAAACCCCCGAGCCAGGCCGTGGAGAGGGGGGAAACCCTCCCAAAATAAAACCACGCCGCTGACCCAGGCACGGGCGGTCCCTCCCCGCGGGGGCTGCGGGAACATGGCGGCGGCCCCTTTAAGGGGGCTGCCCCTCTCTCCGCCCGGACCGCCCGCCCGCCTCTCTTTCGCTCCCCCGCTCCTGACCGAGACACTGGGAGTCGAGCCGTGCGCACGCGCAGTGCGCTGGCCGGCCCGGCGCGCCTGCGCAGTCACCTGCGGCTGCCCGCCTCCCCCCCCGATCCCCCGGTACATCCGGGTCAGCGCACGCCCGCCCGCACGGCCGGTGCCCGCGGTGCTGCGCGGCAGCTCCCCCCCCCTCCCCCCGCTCCCCCCTCCCCGCGCGCGCTCCCGCCGCCCCCGCCCGCCCGCGCGCGCTCCCGCCCCGCCCGCTGCTCCGTCCGGTCCCGGCGGGGGAGGAGGCGGCGGATCCCGGTATTCCTGCTCCCGATCCCGCTATTCCTGCTCCCGATCCCGGTATTCCCTGCTCCGGATCCCGGCGTGCCTGCTCCCGATCCCGGTGAGTGCCCGAGGAAGGCGGGCGGGGCGCTCCCCGCTGCCACCGCCGCATCCCGCGCGTCCCCCCGGCGCGACCCCCGCCCCGCTCCCCGCTGTGGCTCTGCCCCTCTCCCTTCTTCCCTCTTCCCTCTCCCCACATCCCTCCGCAACTTCTCCCGCCCCGCTGCCCGCGGGAACCACGCGGGTCCTCGGCCCGGAGCGCCCTCCCCGGGATGCGGGATGAGCCCTCCCCGGGATGCGGGATGCGGGATGAGCCCTCCCCGGGATGCGGGATGCGGGATGAGCCCTCCCGGGATGCGGGATGCGCCCCCCGGGATGCAGGTGGTGCCGCGGGATGCGGGGATGGAGTGACCGCGTTCATGGATAACGGGAGGGGGATGCTCGGGAGGGTGTCCGCAGCCTCTCGGACTGTGTCTGAAACACGCGGCGGGTCAGGCAGGATTCACAGGAGTGGCCGGGGATTTGGCACGGTTTGGGTGTATCCTGCAGTGCTGAAATTCCGGGTGAATTCCCAGTCTGTAGCAGCAGGGTGTTGTTTCTAACCTGCTCATTAAACAGCAGATAAAATCAAAATTTAATTGCATTATAATTTTTTTCCCCCTGTGCAATTCAGGAATAAGGATGTGTGCGACTTAATTCTGTTTTGTTACTTTTTAGTCTGGTGTCACACCTTGCATGGCAGTAAAATACGAGAAGTTTCTTCACAGAAACATCTCAGATACCAAAGAAATCAAGAGACTCTGGGTTATGAAGGCTTCTGAAGTTTTTTTACCTGTATCTGTTCCATAGCATCAACATCCTGGATCCAAATGTCAGTGAGCGTGACAGCTGTCACACTGCTGTGATAGTGGAGCCTTGTGAACATTTAAAATCTGTCATTCTGAGTTTCTGATAACATAGTATAGAGATATATGTGTTGATTAGCATGTATGTTAATCCTCAAACCTGTAAAACATTTTCTAGATTGATCTAATAATCTCTGTTCTTCCTTATTACTGCTTTTGATTGTAAAAACCGCAAAGTCTCTTTTGCTCAAATTCTCTCCCCACCCTCACTGTCAAGAGTTTTCTTTCTTTGTGCTCTGACTCCTTGGACTTTATATACAGCTTTAAGTTAATGACCATTTTCTCTAGTAGGTTGTGGCAGATAGGGGTGTTGGACAGGAGACATGCAGTAATTAGCCTGAGGTTACTGTTGTCCAGGTTGGAGCATGGATCCGAACTTAAAAGGTTCCACCTGACAAATATCTCTGTTCAACAAGGTGCATTATTTTGCAGAATGTATCTTCATTTCTGTGTGGCAAGTTTAGCAGCAAAATCCTAAACGACATGATTAAGATATTGCTGTTCCATGAATCTGGAGCATTTCTTGCCTGGCATACAGAGACTATCCCATTGTTGAAACAGAAGCTTTCAGTAGGAGAGCAGATAGCTTTTTATCCCAGTCAGACTGTCAGATTTCTCCCTGCATATATTAGCTGTCAGAGGGCAGGGGCTGTAGAAAGAAGTGATCCCAGGATCTGTTTTAAAATACCCCTGTCAAGCAGTACCATGGTTGTATGAAAGTAAGGAATGAATTTGATCCTGTCTGTTATACAACTTCCATTTGTCATCAGGTGCTCTAGATTTTCTTCCTTGTTTGCAGTTTAGCTGGGGCCACCTGAGGGGAGAGATTATTGAAGAGATTGTCTTCTGAAAGTCTCTGCCTCTTCCTGTGAAACCTTCCCTGTGAGAACCTCGCCGGCTGTGGAAACCTGGTGTCAGGCAGTTCTGTTCTTGCATACAAAACTGTCCTGTCCCCTTATCTGAGTTTTGCGGGACTCCTAACGTCTGGATAAAGGGAAAAAAGGAAACAATTTTTTTATTGTGTCTCTCAGTAGTTATATATCTTTGCAAAGTAATTGATTTGGAAATTAATTGAACACAATAGTTTAAGGGGAGGACTTTAAGGTGTCTGTCACCAGGCTTCTAATGGTGCTTACTAAACACTTGGAATTAATACTGTAAAGAGACAGAAGGGTGGGGAATATTTGTATTGCAAACTACTGAATTATTGAGTAATACAGTAACTGAAATTGGCTCTGTCATTTAGAAAAGCATATGCAGGGGCCACTTTGGATTTCTGTAGCTGCTTTGGCATGGTAAACAAAAATGTGGACCTTTTTTTTCTCTTGCTGTGTATCTTGGAGAATGCAGACACACAAACAGCCTGCAGTCCCCCTTTTTTTGTGCCTGGCTGCCAGCTGGGGGCATAGATGGAACCAGTGCATATCCTGTAGCAGAGATGCCCAAAATTAAACCTCTTGTGGAAGGAGTTGGATTCGTTTTGTAAACAGGTTTATGTGTGTCGGTTTTAGGAGTTTTTTTAGGAAATAATGGTGTTAATGAAAGTCAAAGTTATCACCTTGAACCTTTGTTGTTCCTAGAGACTTCTCTTTAATTATACCAAGAGTTTTTGTCACTGATGTAGATGGGCATAAGTTGAGAATGATGACTTCTGTTCATTAAGGTAATGGTAACTACCCTGAAGTATATTATAAATCAATTTTATGAGACCCATTCATCTTAAAACGTTTGAAAATACATCTTCAAAGCTGAAATATTTTGAGTGTTGTCAAATTTCATCTCATGGATTATCAGCTGTCAAGCAAATGTGCTACAGGCAAGGCATGCAGCTCATGTGAATGTATGTGCTGAATCCACACAAGCCTTGAATGTCAGTGCCAACTCCTGTGCTTAGTATCAGGATGCAGAGAGTCATCCTGGTAGTCATTTTAGTCCACCTGAATCCCTCCAGTCTATCAACATGGCTTCAGAGGTGATGAGAGTGTAGGGACTGAGGATATGAAGGAAACTGTTTGGATTGGAAAGAGCTAAGTGCTGGGGACTGTGAAGTATTGGCACTGCTTACTAGCTGTGGCACCTGAAATACATGCATCAATTAAGCAGGATTTGAATTATTGCAAACTATTTTCCAGCTGTAAATGATGGCCACTTGTATGTACCATTTGACGTCTTTTCTAATCCCATTCAATTGTGTATATCAAGAGCCATTTTAAATAAATGGATGGTTCTTTTGCCTACATCGTAAGTTGTCCTTTGTTATTAGTCTATGGCCATATAAACTTAAGAATATTAGTGTTTTCTTCCTTGCAGTTGTGGAAAATAACACACCTCTAACGAAATGTAGAGAAGTCTGTATTTCTCTGCAAGTTTATGAAAATGGAGGTTTATTTGATTGCTTTTAATTCCAGGATCTCTTATAAAATCCCCTCAGTTTTCCCCCATCTGTGATTCAGGAATGTTCTCTCGAGTGCCACAAGTTGGCTGCTGCAGCTGGCAGAATGTTTCCAACTCTCTAAAATTTGCTGAGAGTAATAGGCTCTTACATAGGTGCTGTTTAACATTTGCAGTTCCAGTGCTTACTGGGGATATGTGTGTTGCGATTATATAAACAGCAGAGCTTAACAGAAACTAACAGCAAACAATGAGCAGTTTTAGAATTGACTAGGTAGGTAACCCTGAAAGTATTTTTAGTTGCAGCACTTTCTCCTGTGTTCCCCATCCCCTGTGGTTTTAACTGCATTCTGCTTTTTAGAAATGGCATTTTGTCCTCTCTGTCACGTGAAAGCCTGATGCACAGAGAATACCTTCACTGTGGAAACAGTGAAACTAGTTACAGGCAAAGCATGTTGAAAAGTGCAGGCAAAATGGTGCATTCTTTTGCCTTCACTCATGATCATTTGGATTTCAGGGTAGTTGTAAGACAGTCATAGTTGTAAGGTAATGTTCTGCTTAGTGATGTGGCTTATAAGCTCAAATCTGCTGTTACAACCTTTGTCATCTGGTTATGCTGCCCTCTTCTTTTACTGTTGCTACTGAATCAGGTGACATTAGTGAAATGTTTAGTAATTTATTTCTGATTAACTCTGGGGATGTTAATACTGGCCATGAAATTGATTTGTAAAAGAACTTTTGGTACCAGCCCTGTTTTTGAGTGTTCTTTAGTGTTACTTGTTCAGCACTTAAAAAAAGAATTTTTATGTTTGTAGTACCTAGACAAGCATTGACTAATTTGTGTGTCTTGGGAAAGACTGTGTGCTGGATTTACACTAACCAGAAGGTCTAATGCTGCATTTGGGGAATGGTATATGACTGACCAAACCCACCACTTTTTTTTCTAGTTTATGAAATCATAGTGGGACTGTAGGAAAATTTGAGGACTAAATACCTCTGAAATAAAGAAACTGTACATAAGTACAAGCTTCAAGCATGTAAAATTAATTTCCTCGAATCATTTTGGGGGGGGATATATTTTTACTCTTTTACTCCTGCTTGGTGAAAATGCTGTATGGTTTGTGGTCTTGATTACTAAGTGCTTGGCTGATTCTCTGGCTTATATCTATAGCACTTGGGATTCCCAGGTGGTCCCTGTACAAACAGTATCATTGGTCTGGGACAGCTCAGCTTGTGAGATCAAGTGCATTTGGTTTGGTGTGGCTGTAGCTACAAAAATAGCGTGCCTTGCAAAACAGACCTTCTGTCTGCCACCCACACCAAAACCTAAAGCTTGATCCTGTAGGCAGTTAATACGTTTGCCTGGGAGGCTGATGCCATCAGCAAGTGCTTTACCTGAAATGGGTGTCCACCAGGCAAAAAAAAACCCAAAAAAACTTGTATCAGTAATCACTTTATATGTAGGAAAGTGCAGCAGAACACTGTCCTAGATACATTTTTAAAAGCGCTTTTTACTTCAGACTACAGGGCTTAACTGTTCCCCAGTAGCAGGAGGCTGTTCTGTGAGCAAATTCTGTTTAACTGGCATAGTTCAAAAGACTCTTAAATTCAGCCATAAGGCAATTCTGGTTCTCCTTCAGAACTAGATGATTAAATTAAATGGAGTGTTAACGTGAGTAACTTTTTCTGGTGTACTACACAAGGTAATAGATGAGTTCCTGGGAACCCTAGCTGCAAATTAGCTGACTGGAAAGCCCCGTTTCTGTGACTAGTGGCTGTAGCAGTTCTGTAACTTCAAAAGTTGCATCTAATTGCGTATATTCTTCCAGTCAGGTGTGGCACTGGATGATGGCTGGCTCTTCTTTTTATTTTAGCAGTCTTGAGGGTAACATCCTCACGGAAACAGAATTCTTGTCTCTTTGTGTTGCTCAGCAAAGGTGTTTGTTTTGGCCTCTGATGTACAAATCAGTTTGACCCTGCTACTGAAGAAAAAACCAAGGCAGTTTTCTAAATCCTGGAAAAAAATAAAATCTGTAAGAATTAATAAGGAATATATTCATAGCTGTTACTTGTTGTTTTTTTTTAAACTAAACCTTCCTATTTTAGTGTCCCTGAAAGTGAAAATTCTCAGGCAAAATGTATTCTGGGTATGAAAAGCCAGTTCATTTCTTGTAGTTGTGCCTTTTATGTGCTGAGACATACAGTTACTTGAAACGGTTCCTTTCTAAGGTGGAAGTGAAATATGTAACCACTAGACTTCATGAGGCTTCATCTCAAAGATAAAATTGCTGACCTTTTATATAAATGAAGATCATACAGACAAGAGAGAGCATTGTGTAAGGATTGCTTATGGAAGCAGTTAATTGATTCAAAGTTTAGGTTTCCTGTTTGTGTGTAGAGGCTGTGTGTAGGGATATGTGGATTTGTCAGCTGAGCGACAATTGAATTATAATGATAGTTTTGAAATTTTTTGCTGTGGCTACGTCTTGTAGAAGATTGCTGCCTCTTCCCACCTGTAACTGGCCTAAGTCATGTTTTCCTGAGGACTAAAACAGTAGATGTTTTGCCTGTTCTTATATTTGCATCTCAGAGTTCAGAGATGAAATAATTTCTTAGCAGGAGTAACAGAATAACATAATCTAGTTGATCTCTCCAACGCTGAAGTCTGGAGGATGATCCTACAAGAGCTTTCAACTAGCCTAACAAGTTGTTTTCTTAGCTTTTCTGAAGTTTCTGGGTTTAGCAATGTTCAAACTTGTTACGGAGAACCTATCCATTATTCTGTAACTCTGGCTTCTTAATAAACATGGGGTAGAATTGTGTTCTGGTAGGGAACTTGCTGTATGTGGGACTGGCAGTAAAGTTGAGTAAATGGTGGTGTAGGAGACTATTGATTAAGACCTAATACTTTGAGAAAATAGTGTTATATAATATTGATGTTAATATTGTGTCAGGTTTTCAAAGGAATTTCAGTCAAACTACTTCACTAGCTGCCAAAAGTGAAGCTTGGGAACAGATGTTGTAATGGGAGTCTTAAAATTTGACAGCTCTTCAAATAGCTCTAGAGTGTGTCAGCTTTACAGCAGAGTGTTTTTGCAGGGCTGATGCCTCTTGGTTTGCATTTTCCCCTGTTCCTAGTCCAGAATGGGCCTCAGTTTGACCCCATTACAGTCCTGTGAAAACTCATGCTCTAATGAACATGTATCCAGGCAGGCAGCATATGAGAAGAAATGGGTTTGGATAGAGGGGACTGCTGAGGTGAGGAGTGATGGCAGTTAACTAGGAGGAGAAGCAGCTTACTTTGAGCTGAAAGCAGGGAAGAATATTAATGAGAATCTGGGAACAAGTTGAACCCAGGTTGTTAAAAAATTAGTGGAGAGGTTGTGTTGTGAGCTCTTTGGCTCATTGGCTGTGTGGAAAGTATTGGTCAGTACCCAGGGAGTGTATGGGAATGATGTTGCCCCTTACCCAGCATCTTGGAGACATCAAGGGAAATGGGGACTTGCTGGGCAAATAAAATATGTAAAAGAGAGCTGTTGGGTGAGCAACGATGGAGGAGTAAAACTAGAAGGGAGGATTTTGTGAAGGAGGCAGGTAGGTCTGTTAGACAAGGAACTTGGCAGTGGTAAAAGTGGAGTCAGAAAGTCTGTAGAGAAGGTACTACAGTCGAATAAGATACAGTTTTGTCCATAACCATTAGTAGCCAACATGTGTTCACCACTTTATCTTAATATATTTCTCTGAGTAGTAAAAATGGGTGTTGTGAAGAAATGCTTCTGATTCTGGTCTTGTAACTATGAGGATAAATTGTCTGGGCTCATCTTCTTGTTAAGAGTGTATGGTGGGTCTTCTCTGTTAGGCTACGAAGCAGTGCTCAAAAGTCAAGAAACTGCAAAAGGCGAGCAGCCACGGGTGCATAATTGTAGGCCATTTCTTTCATTAGGAGCCTTGCTTCATCCCCCCGATGGAGAGGCTGCTGCAAGTTTAGTGAACAAGTGCTCAATAGGATGTCTTCGTTGCTTTAGACCATACCATTCTTTTGCTAGATTGCTCCAGAAATACAGTTAATTTCCTCATGGATAGTCTGTTACTGCTTTCTGCGAGGTTATTTATTATCAGAATGGTCTAGTGAGATGAGGAAGTAGTTTGCTTCCTATTTCACAGAGGAGCCGAGGCACGGAGAAGTTCAGTCCTTTTTGCATGGTTAGAAATTACTGTAACCTGACTCTTTTTAGACTGGTTTACATGTTGCAGCCACATCCCCATCGAACTAGCTACTTTTCTCTTGCTGTGGTTCCATTTTGATACTAAATTCTAACTTCACAGTTGTCTTCTGTGTGTTTGTAGTCTCTTTCGACATGCAGCTTCTGTAATGGGATCGGAGAACACGGCAGCGCTCGGGGTCACGCTGGTTATCGCAGCAGCAGCGCATGGCCATTCAGAAAGGCAAATTCGTTTCTAGTTTCTTCTTGTGTAAAAATGTTCCTTGTCCAGAGAAATGAGGAAGTGTTAATTCTGGCGTTGTGTGACTCTCAAGAACTCCTACTCTGGTGTTAGTAGCTCCTGCAAGCATTTGGTATTGATGCATTCCTTAGATGTGCTGTATTCACACAGCTTTAGGGCCAAACTGGCACGTGTTGTGAACAGACACCTACTTTTAGTGTTCACATATTGTAGAAAAGCTAAAGTGGTGCTGCAGCTTTATTAAGTGAATATTGGGCAATGAAATTCCTTTCTCCTTTATGGTGAAGGAAGAAGGAGTGAGCTCGTTTTTATTTTTCAGTTGTGACTTTCCATCATCCACATTGCTCTACTTAGCTGTTTAATTTGACAGATAGTTCTGTTCTACTGTAGCTGCTGGAGTCTTGTAGCTTCTTGAGTTTCCATGTAGAAGAGAAACAATATCAACCAAGGTAAGAATTATAAAGCTGCTGTTTCTTCTCTCAGTCGAAGCAAGGGTAAAAATACCTTGGCTGCCCTGTTGGGTTTCTTGACTAGGTTTGGTGAGTTTTTGGGGGGTTTTGCTGGTTGGTTGGTTTTTTTGTTCGGTTTGGGTTTTAAGAGAAATACGGTTAATTAGGTTTATGCTGTTTAGTAAACTATACAGTATTTTTTAAAAGAAAGAACAATTGTTTACTCCTGGGTAAAGAAAAGACCAGTAGCCTCTGTTGATGGAGCTGTGGTTTTTGCCTTTTCTTACTAGACCTTCTCTGTTGGCTTAGGTTCATTTAATATTTTGCCGTCCAACTTTGCAGCTAGGAGGACTAGAAACACTTTTGCTGTAGATTAAACTTTATAGAATCTTGCTTTCTCTTGAAAGCTGGGCATTCATTGGTAGAAAATCTCTCTTCAGTCTTAAGGTAGAGATTTATAATCCTTGCTAGGGAAGGGAATGATCATTGGAGTGCTTTTGAACTCACAGGTTGGTTGGTGGTCTGGGTTTCTTAGAAGCACAGCTGGCTTCTGATGTGATATTTGGAACGTGACAAACATTGGTGTTCAAACCTGAGGTACTTTTATGTGGAAAACGACACATAAACAAAGACTTTAAACAATTAGAACCTTGTGTGCTGTTACTGGCCTTATGTGGGCTTTTTGTGTGTTTAGTTCTGTGATCTATCAGCTCTGCCCACCTTTACCTCTGTGGGTGGATTTATTCAATTTAAGTCTCTCCAGTTCAAGTAAGAATTGTAGTGACACTTTATAAAAGAACACCAAGTGCAGCATGCTGAAGCATAGCTACGTGTGGGTGAGTCAGGAGAGTGCTGGAGTAGCAGGACTGAAAAGAAAAGGAAGTACAGTCATGATAAAACTTGATTTAAAAAGAAAAAAACCCAAAACCAAATCAACAGCCATCTGTCTCCAGAGGATGGGATACAAAAAAGTGATATAGTTTGTATCTTAGTTACTCTCATGTGTATAGATTTTTTTTGTGTACATATCTGTATATATACCTATATGTATATGTAAAACCACATGTACAACCCTGTCCACACGCTGTGCATATGGCTGTCTCAGTACAGTACCTCAAGCAGGGCCCTTCATATCCAAAGCAAATTTGAGCTGATGTACAACCCACATGTATTTTTAGGAAACTAATATTTTAATTGCTGGGCAAAATACTTAAGTGATTTTTAAACCTCTATTTTGGTACACCAGTGATACAGGCTTTGCTTGTGCTCTTGTTCCATCTGTTGAGGGCAGGTCCTCCCTGTCAGGGGACAGGCATTCATACACTCACTCATCAGGGCGTGCTGTGTGTTGCTGACAGTTGTCAGGAAATAAAAAATACAGAGTACAATATAGTTAGATTTTCACAATGTATTGCATTTACAATGCTGCCAGAGTGATTCAGTACTGCATAATTTTGTGGTTTTGATGTATATGCAATAGCTTCAGTAAAAGAACTGAAAATCACTTACTAAGTTCAAGTAATTTGTGTTTAGCTTCCTCTTCCTCAGAGAACATGTCAGCTTTGGTCTTAGCATTTTAACATTTAGCATGTTAAAAAAAAAGGTTGCTGGTCAAAGCTTTCTTTAAAATGAAAAGCACAATTGTTGTGCTTAGAATTGGTCTATTTCGTGGTTGTAAATCCGTGTTTGAAAAAAAAACAAAAACACAAACCAACAAAAAACAGCTAAGAGTATTTACATTGATTTTGGTAAAGTGTTCTCTGCAAAATGATAGGGTGTTTCATTTTTATCGTGTTGTAAATGAGCACAAGTTTCATTTAACAGTTTAAGATATTTCTTAGTAACATAATCGTAAGAAAGATAAGCTATTTTATGTTGGTACTTCATTGTATCTCTTTTCAAGGACAGTGCTCAGTCTTAATTTGAAGTAGTGTTACAACTTTTTGGGAAGTTCAGAGTCAGAAAAAAATTGAAGACAGTGAGTGAAAGCCTTGTTAGATATGTCTGAATAGTCATCATAGTACTTTATAAATACCTTAATTCTTTAAAGTACTTGTGCTTTTGTGATTTTTTTTTTTTTGCTTTCTTTAAAGCTGTTGAGTCAAGGATTATTTTTTTTCCCCCCCTTGCCTCAGGCAGTCCCAGAGTATGAATTTCTACACTTCATCTGCTGCCCTTCACTGAAGGAGGGCACTTTGTAAAAGTATTTTTTCCTCTTATCAGCTGGTTATTATGTGTAACATCATCTCTTGCTCATTGCTCTCAGCTGTGCTCTGCTTCATGAATTGCTGAGGCTGCTGTTAAGGGCTGGCTTGCAGCAGGAACAGGGAGTCTGTGTCCTGCATGCAGTGCTGCAACAGAAGTAACTGGAAGGTGGGGTGCGTGACGTCTGATCAGGTAGTCTCACTGTTACTGCTCTGTCCTTTCTAATCCTCCTTTATTTGGCATTTCTGTAGAAAGCTCTTCTTGCTTGTACTTCAGGAAATATCTGACATAGATAACATTCTTTGTGTTTTCTTTTGCTCTTACCAGCCATACTTTTCTCTCCTTTATGCTTCCCTGAATGCTCCTAAACCAAGAAGTTTAAAATAACTGCTATTAGTAGAATCTGAGTAGTGCAATAGGCCTGGCTGTTATCCTACTGAATCTTTCATTTAGCATCATTAATACTTGTAATCATCTCTACAAAGCTGATGCTAGAACTGCCTGAAAAGGAAATGGTTTGAATTTTGTCTTTGAACTTCCTTTTTTTCATAGTATAGTTTGTGTTAGAAGGGACCTTAAAGATCACCTAGTTCCAAACCTCCTGCCCCTCCTCCTGATAGAGCAGGTTCAGGAATTCTGTAAGCGTGCTCCTTGTAGTCTGTTTATCCACTCTTGAGTGCAGGAACAGTCAGGCCAGCAGTCTGAACAAGTTCTTTTTGAATGGTGCTTTGGAATCAGGGACTGCTTGTTGAATAGGGCATGGCACCTTTTCTTTTTTTCTACCCCTTTCCCCCTTTCTTTACACTGTGATTCTCAGGGTTTCTCAGTGCTTGTAATTGGGGCAGATTGTAGTACCTGGTTTGCTTTTCTGACAAAAACTCTTTTTGAGTCTGAGTAAAGTTCACAGTGCAGAAGCAAACTTCTTTGTGAGCCATGAGCCCCTACTCTTCTCTGAAACAGTTCTTCCAGGAAAAAAAAAATAAGCGATTTGTACTTTTGCAGTGAAACTGACCTTCAAGATTGATAGATCAAGGTGTTCTAGGATCATTTGAGAGGAACTAAATTTAGTATCTCCTTTTTGTTAACTAAGATGAGTAGTGTTTATCATAGGCTGCAGATAATACCTGTTGAAAGACTCAACTCTCAAGTGTCGGTGTCTGGTACTGCCCAAGAGTTCATAATGGAATACATTTATACATTTCTTGGTTATATGGGACTAACTCTGAAAATCTAGCTGGACTTTTCTAGTTTGTGTTGAATAGGCTTGAAACAGGTGATACTCTTTTCTTCGACAGGTAGGGTTAATGCCCTCTCCCCTCCAAATTTTGTAGGTTACTTATGAAGAGGAAGCCTTTTGGGGAAGTTTCTCTGACACAGTAGCTTTGTCCTTGGCCTGGGAACTTAGCACTTAGTTCCTTCTTTGCTATAGCACCTGTGCCAAATAGTTCACTCTCTGTACCTTGCAAAATGGCACTGATTTAATCTTTAAATGAAAATAGTGTGGTCGTGGTTTTTAAACATGTTGCATTGTTGTTTTCTAGTAGCTACCTAGATTTCAAAGACATTATTTTTGAAAATATTTGTGAAAGGTACAGCCCCAGAACTATCCCATGCTCAATGAGACTTGCACTAATTGACTTACATGTATTTTGATAAATCTGTGTTTATAGAAAGCTGCATCACATACAAAGATTGAAACAGTATCTCGGGACCTTTGGCTTATCCAGAGCAGAAAAGATGGAAGTGTATTACCTATTTGCCTGGTAACAGGGGATCAGTTCTGTCTGCTTATCATATTTATAAGAAAATTATTACATTTGCATTTGTCTCCTTGCCCAGCTTCTGACTCACTGGAAGGTTTGGATAGAAATGCATATTCTATTGCTTAATACTTGTAAACATACTATTTATAATACATCAATATAAAATACATATTAAAATACACATTATTAAACACTCTGGGATATATGAATAATTGTTACAGAATCCCATAGATGAAGTGTACAGTAGAAAGTTAAGCTGATCTGGGATGTTATTTCATTGTTTTTGTTGAGTGAGATGCTCCAATCCCAGCTGCTTAATTGTTTTGATCATACAGGTGTGCAGGGTAGGTGGTTTGAAGAGGTCCCTCCCTTCCAGTGTGATGAAATGAACAGTAGTTTTATATTGCATAAACAGAAGTAGTCGTCTAAAGGTTGGACTTAATTGATTCAAGGGAACAGCGTGCTTGCCCCGCCTGTGTGCTGGTTGGGCCGCACTAAACAGGCTTGTGAAACTGGTCCAGACTTCAAACAACTTGTGGGGTTGTAGTAGTTTAAGCAGTGAACTTACCCAGTGCTGTTCTAGATGATAGAACAGAGGAAATAAGGCAAGAGCTGTTTCATCTGCTGGCAGTCTTGGCTTAAGATATAATAGGATAAAGCTTGATTTTATTTGAAGTGCTAGAGAGACCAAAGAAAACAAATGCAGATCTTAATTTTATACTTTTGAACTTGCTGTGTAGAAAGACATTGTCTTTAAAGCTAGTTGAACTTTCTGCTTTCTCCCATGTGAGGGTGGTTGAGGTTTTTTTAAATACAGTAATTTCAAAGAATTTGTCTGCATTATTCACTCATAAATGTTAATGCCTTTCATTTATCTTGGAAGTCCTTTGACAAAGTTGTCTGGCTGTGAGGAGCATCAGGTTTTGTTTCTAAGAGGAAAAAAGGTGTGTGGTTCTCTTGTCTTTGTCACTGAAGAAGATGAGCCAAAGAATTGAACTGTGGCCTTTGTCAGTGCTGTATGTTCTCTTGGAGGGAAGACTTCTCTGTTAAAGACTTTTTCTTTCCTTTCTACCATGGCTTGTTAGCTTTCTAAAAGGAGGCCTAAGGATGTGACTCAACCTTGCAGAAGGAAGGAAACATCAGATGTAGGCTGTTCTCCTGTTCTGAACTCACAGCAAACCTTTGCGGAGGGCTCTGTATTGTTGCTAAGTAAATGTAGAACAGCTGTACTGTGCATGGCTGGGAAAGCACGGCAGCGTGAGTGTTCCTGGCTTTATGGAAAAGGCATTGCATTTACTGACATCTTGCATCTCAGTAAAACAAAAGCGACCTACCCCCTAATTTAAATAATTTTAGTCCAAATGGGTATAAAATCCCGCTCTTCCTTCCCCACATTTCTTAGGACATGGAACAAAATGCTCTGTTACTCTTTTTGATATGAGAGGAGAGTTTGAGGTGTTGGATTCAGGTTTGCTGACACTGGTGTGCAAACAAGAGAAGTGTGGGTAGGTGGATGATAATATTGCTTGTTCTCCATTTTGTTTTGTTTTTTTTAGACGTTAGAATAATTTTGTCACTTAGAGGTTTGAATATGATTATTCTTGTCATCTGTTGTTCCAAAATGAATTTGTATTCAATACAAATTTATAAGCCAAAGTGATGAGCATAAATATTAAATCCTTGGTTTATGGTAGTCTTTGTCTAAAAACAGCGTGCCAGCTAAGGAACAGAAGATGTCTTTATTCTGTTTTTTATGCAGCTCATCTGTAGTCCTAGGAATGGTATGTTCTTCATGGCAATAATGTAACTGAAATATAGTTTTATAATAAGTGAAAAAACAAGAAGAAACCCAAACAAACTCCAAAAAGCAATGCATATCATAACTGCTGGTACCTTTGAGCCAAGGGAGAGGCTTGAACAGCCATATAAGCAGCTCTCTTGGCAGCTGAGGCAAATGGCAATTCCCAGTACTTTGGGAGAAGGAACAAAAGCTTGGGATGCCGAGACTTGGGGTTGATGACTGATCCAGGACTTCTGCATTGTATGATTGCTCTTGGTCTGTTGTGCTGACTGATCATCTAGAATTTGAATCATAAGGTAAGTGAAGAGGGCAGAACTTCAGAAAAGCCGAGATGGGAGGAAAACAGGTGGCAAAAGATGGACTTTGTTACAGCTGCAGCCTTGTGGGCTTGATATAAGATTAATGGTCTATTCAGGTGCCACTTAGAGTACTCTCATCCAGGGCACTAAACTTTAGGAATAAATTAAAGAAAATGCATGAAGCTTCTGCAGCCTTCTAATAAAGGTGAAGAGTTCAAATGAACCAAACAAAACCCCACTGTACCATTGTTGCCTTTTTCTGCTTGTTTGCAGAGATTGAATGGATGTCAGAAAATGGTTGACCTAGTTTCTTGGGTAGCAAACTAACATACATGTCTGCTTTCTATAAAATCTGGTTGTAGTACAATGTGTAAGGTGATTGAAAATCTTAAAATACAGAGGTAGTTTGCTAACCTAAATATCTTAGGACTGTATTTAGGATTTGGGGAAATCAAAAAATTATGAGATAAAGATATATGAAATAAAATAGATAGCACAGGCTGACAGAATGAGTAACTTTTCTTAATGATATCTGAAGTTGGCACCCGGTTATTAGGTAATAAGTGTAAAATCAGTCTTTTTGTCTCCCTTCCCTCACATAGTACCTAATTGGCCCGTGAGATCTGCTGTCACTGTTGGCTGGAGAGGCTGAAGGTGTGCATATTAAATGGGTAGAGTTAACTTGTAGTTCATGCAGTCTCTGCACTACTTCTAAATGGGTTCTGAGGATAGTTCCCTACATAAATACCTGCTGTTGACCTAGGTGAGCATTTGGTGTGAATCATTTTGGCTGTTCATCCCTTGCCAAAAAAACACTCATTTGCATTTAATAAATCAGATTGTAAGGGGTGATAGTCTACGTTCAGTGTCAAGATTTTTTAACTTTTAGGGAGAAAATTCAGGGCTTTTCTTTGTCTTTGGATTTTAGCAAGTGTAAAGACAAAGAAAAAAATATATTCCATGGGAAAAAAAAAAAGGTTCTGTTACAAGGAGAATATTCAGCTTTGTCATGCTTGAGATTATAACGTCTGAAAAATAAAAGCATGTCCATGCTTCTTGTATCAGTGCTGAAAATCAGTGTATTTAAATATAGTGGTAGTGCTGGTTGTGATACTGATCGTGAGATTTTTTGGGCACTAGACAGAAAATCTGGTACCTTGAGAGCTGTTTCTGAAGCAGTCATAAGCCAAGATCTCACATCCTTCCTGTGGTAGTCTTGTCTGTAAAAGATGCTGAATGATTATTCATGTGTCAGTATTTGGTGTGGAAGGTGACTTTCTAAACCTGCTGATGTGGGGCTCTTATCAAATTCCCCCTCCATCACTTGCATTAGTCTGTTTGTTAGCATTTCTTGCTCTGCAAATCTGAATTTTGTGATGGAGTGAAGCTTAAGTTTGGGGTCTTTTTTTGCTACTGTATACAGTAGGAGAAACAGGTTAACTTGTTGAATGGAAAAGAAAGAAGTTCTCCCTCCTTCTGCTTGTGAAGTTAACAGTGCTGAAAATGAGGGGAGAGAAGGGCAGGAAGAAAACACTTGCTGATTAACAGCAACTAGTTTTCAAAGAGAGCTGCACTTACCCTGTTTAGCATGGAATTGTACAGTTTCAGATAATGGTGTATTTGTTGTGTGGTTACTTTTTCGTGCTAGTAGTGTTTTGCTTCCTTTATGAGAATGCTATAGAAACTGAATTGTTGATACTGGTCTGCATGAAACTGAACCTGATGGGGTTTACTGCTTGAAAGTGGGATTTTTCTGCTAGCAGATGCAGTCAATGTTTTTTAGTTATAGTGATTCCTGTTTGTATTAAAGACTGTGTAACCTGATTTTTTTGTAGCTATTTTGGTGGCTTGGGTTTTTTTCTCAATTTAGTAGTGTTTGTATCTTTTAGCATGCTACATGAAGAAACAAGAGTAAAGGTGTAACAAGAACTTAAATAACATAACACCAACAACTCTACACCACAGCTTCCTACTCACCCCAGCCTTCCAGTCCCCATCTTATCCCTGCTGGAGGTTTATTTCCCCTGACTGAGAGAGCCTTGCACTTGCTGGGTGGGTTTGGAAAGGTGTTTCTGTGCTTTCCCCCCCAACTTTTCTAGCCTGCCAGGCTGGGCTGGTGGCAGGGCTGTCCCTGTATTCCATTAGAGAGCTCTTGGGATCCTGTCCTGGTGGTGTTGAAGTGCTCAACACTCAGGACAGTGTTGGAGGAATGCTGTAGCCAGAGGTGGGCAGCTCTTTGGGCAGCGACACCAAGCCAGTGCTGTAGTGGGAGGTGCCTCTGCCAGTGTCACCAGAGTCCCCAGGCATGGGGACGTTGCTGGGACCACCCTGGCTGACCAAGAAGCAGTCCAGTAGCATCTCACTGGGCAGTGGAAGATCTCCTGCTGGGTCTCCAATAGGTTGGAAGTGGTGGGCAGCACAGCCGCTGAGGATGTTGCTGCCCAGGGCAGCATGGGGTTCAACAAGGCCAAGTGCAAGGTTTGGAACCTTGGTCCAGGCAAGCCCTGGGGTCAGTAGAGGTTGGGGGATGAAGGGATTCAGAGCAGCCCTGAGGAGGATTTTGGGGTATTGGTGGATGAAAAGCTCAACATCCCTGAAAGCATTCAGAGTCAGGGCTGAGCAACATGATCAAGTTGAAAATGTCCCTTGCCATGGCAGGGAGTTGAATTAGATGACCTTTAAAGGTCTCTTCCAACCCAAACCATTTGATTCTGTGCATCTTGACAGTAAGTGATGTGCTGGGAAAATCTGTTTTGAGGTGTTTCTTTGATCTGGTGATGAGTGTTGATTTTGCATTATGCATTCGTAGTCTGAATTGCCTGTTTTGGTCTTGCTCTGTTAAGGGTGAGTAGTTCATCAGAATCAGAACAACTTAATGCAAATTAATTTTTGGATTTTTGAATGTTTTGATCTGTTGTGCAACTTTTAGTCTTGTTTATAAAGAAGCAGCAGTTGCACAAACATAGTTGAACATTCTCAACCAGCAAAATTGAGCTTAACTTTTTTTTCCTGGCTAAAAATGGTGAACAGTTTGTCCTAATCTGAAGTCCGTCAAAAAGCAGTCAATAACATGTAGAGGAAACCTAGAATTTGAGTCACCCTAGGTTCTATATATGTTTTATACTTTCTTGTGACACTGCTGCTAGGGAAAGTGGCCTGGCAAACTGTAGGCATATGTAATGCTGGCAGTGAGTGGAATATGCTAAAGATCCAAGATTCTGTTGATTTGCATTTCATGGCAAACATAAGCCCTACCAAGAAGTTAAGGAAAACATCCTTCTAGGTTCATATTTCTTTCAAACCAATGTTGCATTTCTGATCTTTTCAGAAATCTGTTTGAAATGTAATGTCTTTGCACTATAGTTGTTATTTAAGACCTAACCTGTTGTCTCAAAGCAAACATGAGTTAAGTATTTTCCTCCTCAGATAGTTCTGACACTGTTCTGTTTAAAGAAAATTGGGAAGAAGAATCTTTGTAGTGGCATCATATTCACAAAGAAACCCAAAGTCTAAAGTATCTGAGTATGAAACTGACATAAATTGCGTATGTAACTGAAACTGTAATTTGGTAAAAATACCTTGTTTGTGACTTTTTTTATCAGCTTTTTTTCAACTTTGTTAGTGACTTTTTTTCAGATCTTTGATTGCTGAGCAGCAGCTTTTTGTGCACGTGTGTCAAGATGAGCAGGAAATGATCATTTTGTGGCTACTGTTAAAGTAACTGGCATAGTCCTATAAAGAGTATCTGGGGAAATGATAAAAAATTCTACACATTACAGCAAATTATTTTTGCTGTTATCTCTTGCACATGGGCAAAGTATGTTTTTTTCTTTTAAATCTCAGTATTCATTAAATGCTATTTGGTTAGATCTGACTGTAGATGGCTGCATGTAAAACTGTCTCAAGAGAGTGGAGAATATTTTTCATCCCATGATACAGCTGGAAGTGGTGTTAAGTAGAAGAACTTGGCTCAGCTGTATGAAGGATAGCATGAAAGGTTGGGGAAAAAAAAGGAAGAAACCAAACCGAAACTCGGCTGATAATAAATCTCTGGTCTGTAAACTCAGGTGAGATGGTCTCACTACACAAGCATAGTGTTCATGGTGGCAGAACTGAGTTTTCTGGGGAACTTAAGAGTACTTGACAGTCTCAGTGCTGTTGCAGTCTAAAGGGTAAAGCAAATGGGAGAGAAATCTGGATTTATTCGTAGCAGTTGGGAGGGATTGTGTTTAATAAACATGCAAAGTAAAACCAAAATCTGTTTGAGTACCTAACAGTAGCGTGTTGACTGACTGTCATGCATTTTGTGTTGAAGGCTGTGTGTGCTTGGGATTGAGTTAAGCTAATGTGTGAATTAGTGGGAATGGCAATGCCTTTGGAATAAAAGTTCCAGTTCTGACTCCAATGTGCAAACAAGAAAGTTGTGATTGTTTTTAATGGTTAGATGGAGGAAAGGTGTAAGTGTATACAGATAGGAAATCCTGCAAGTACTTGACAGGCAGAACTCCTCTGTTGTAACACAGACATTGTTGGGAGTTTGACTTTGGTGAAAAGACAAGCTGCTACATAACCCATAACTACAGCTGCTTTCTTGGAGCTAGTTATAATTTTCTTCTCATTTACAGCATGGCTTTAACTGTGTTCCTGGCATGACAGCCTTCCCCCCTCCCAATTTTTATAACGTTGGGTTTTTTTTTTTAATTTCCTGCTTTCTCCAAGCTACCTTTTCTGTACTGTGCAGCAATAAAAGATGTGTCTTCCTGTCTCCCCGGGAGACAATGGGGACAGGTGATAAAGTGGTTAATACTGCCTCCTGCTACTACCTCTGTCTAGTAGCTCCTTCTAAGCTTAAGTAAATTTGTAGCAGTTCTGGTCAGCATTTATAGTTCATTACATTCGTTTTCAATTTCAGGTATTTAAGTCTCAAAGTCTTGTATCTCAAGGCTTTTCCTCTGACAATATCACTTCTAAAGAAGTGGCAATAATTCTTACTAATCCAATTTCAAGAAACTCTTGTCACTGACAAGTTACTAGTAGGGGACCCTGAAAGGGTTATGTCTGTAACTGTGTTGTGAAACTTCAGCATCCTTCCTGCTTTTAGATGGATTTGATTTTTTTTTTTTAAGGAAAAAAATTGCTGGTAATTCAGGCCGACAGATCTTATTTTTGTTGGGAGGAGAAATGGGCATTTTCATGTCTGATTACAGAACAGATTTTTAAGCTAGGAACCACTTAGTGTCTTGCAGATACCTTTTAAAGGATGTCCTCCCATCAAAGTTGTGAAGGCAAATGCTTTAAATAAAAGTTTGGAGATAAATTTAATCCTGTGATCTTTGTCACAATCAATTTCCACTGTTAGTGAGATTCAGGAGTAACGTGAGATTGATTGCCTTGATGCCTGCCTTTGAATTCTGTACAGTTGTGCCAGTTTAATATTAATTTCCTATATACTTTAGAATATAATGGGAGACTCCCTTAACCTACAAGGGGGTATTGAATTCACCCTTTTTCTTTGCAGATACTTGTTCATATATGAACAAGAAAATTGTTTTTGCAGTTTGTATGCTATCTGCTCATTGAAAGCAAGACATTCCTTGATTTTTATCTCCTTTTTGCTATGAAAAGGCATAAATTGCCAACACTTCTCTGCCAATGAAGAATACTTTACTGAGTTTCTTTGTGGTTATAGCTATATAGAGACAGTGTATATTAAATAATGTTTTCTAACTAAACTAGACTGGCTGAAGAGAGATTGGGTCTTGCTTTGCTTCTCCTTTTAGTCAAGTAACAGTGGTAGGCTGAAAGTCTGCCTGCATTTAACCGTGATACAGTACAGCTGTGCAAATTAATGTTTTGAGTAGTTCTGAGCTGAGAGATTTATAAGAACAAGGCTGGTACCTGCAGCTACTTCTTCATTTTCCCCTCAGGTAAGTTCAAAGTTGATCTTGTATTTGAATAATTTGTGTAGGGAGTTGCTTCCATATACAGAGATTTCTTACAGAATTGAACTGTTTTGGCCTGGTTTCTTCTCGATTGTAGGACCATTTTTTGTCTTTCCTAACTAAGCTGAGGCTCTGGAGCTGCTTGCTCTTTGCCTTCAGAAATGGGAAAAAAGTCTATGCTTCTGGGCAGATTTTGGTTTCTCTGACTTAGAACAGAGTCTGTTTTAGTCTCTGAGTATTTATTCTGTAAATAGGGAAAAGGAGACTTGGTTAGAATTTTTGAAAGTGGAACCAAAATCTTTAGGGCCAGCCCGCTCAGAAGTGCTCATTTTCCCCTGTAATATCCAATTAGGCATTTTAAAAGGGTGAACAGGCCAGAAATAAGTTCATTTTTCAGCATGGAGCTGCACACTAAGGAGGACGCTGAAAGCTATGAATTTGCATGTTGGGATTGGTGTTTGTGGTGGTGACTTTAAACTGTGTTGCAACTCTTTGAGTGCTTTACTGATTTGAATATTTCTGATAACAATGCTTGCACATCAGGGAAGCCTGCTGGGGGTGAGGAAGCATGCAGTTTGATGGCAGATTCAAAATCAGGAACAGTGGTACAGATAATATAACTTAGTAAAAACTTTGTTAATACTTAGGCTTTCAAAACGTTTTGTAGTTAAGAAAACTTATGGGGAGCTCTGATTTCTGATGAAATGTAGCAATAAATTCAGATGAAAATGCCAAACTGTTATGGTGTTCTCTTGTAGAGCATGTTTCTAGCTGACAGCTTGTGAAGGGTGCTCATGTGACTGAGTGAATTTAGAGTAATTTTTGTTTAAAGAGTGAGATGTTTAGGGCTCATTGTCTCACTTTTTTTTTTTTATTTTTTTCCATGGAAAATGCCAGAAGTGGTGTAAGATGTGAAATGTGTATCCCCTATTTAAGCATTTTATTTACTCACTAAGACACACAATGCAACTCCAGCATTCATAAAATTGATAGCATGAAATATTAATTCAGTTTAAACCAGAAATTCTAGAGCTGCTCTTCTTTTGTGGGCGTGTGACAGCAGCTTTGTGGGAGCCTGGGGTACTCTAGAGTATAGTGACTATGTTAAAAAATTTTCCATCAACAGAAGAATTCAGAAGAGTAGAATGGATCAATTATATCCATCAGTGTGCTGGTTTCTGTCTGTGTCTCTTTTTCTGCCCCTCTCCACCACCCCTCTTTTGTCCTTATTAGGTCGTAAGTAAGCTTCTTTTCACCTTGTGTGTCTTTTAAACTTCCATGTCATTCTGTGTGTGACTTAATTCTACCTGAGATTGTGTGCTGGGGAATGATCCCACTGCTGTTCACCTGCTCTTGCAGACAAAGGAAGTGACATAAGTGTTCTACCTTTGGTCCTACGGATATGGGCTTGTGACAATAAACTAGAGAGAGCTGCAGTTGGAAGGAGGTTGAGAGTCACTGCCTTGAGGTAGTAGCTTTTATTGGCTAGTAGAAAAGTTACAGCTGTGTTTTCTGAAATAAATCTGCTTCAGTGGCTTGGCACTGCCCCAATGTACCTTTTTGGAACAGTGATCCTTGACATAAGTGGATTCTAAAGCAACTCTTTCCCATTACAAGGCAGAGTGCTCAATGGAAGAAACTAAATGTCTGTGAAATGCTGTTTGATAATTCTTCATGATAATCAAAACTTTGGTAGTGTTTACAGGAGTTTAAGGTAAGGAAGCTGTTTCTTTCCTCAGAGTTTAATTTGCTACCATGCACTGTTCTTGTGGTGCTGGTTATGTGCACTAAGGCAGTGTGTGAGGCCCCAGAAACTGCATTACAAATACGGGTTTTTTCACAACTGCTATGAATTAGTTCTCATTAATGTCATATTCTGGTATCAGCTGGTTGTGATACCTCCTAGGGCAAGGTCTGTGTGCCTAAAGTTACAGGTTTTGAATCCAGTTCTTCTGTGTCTGTTAAGGATGTGACATGAAATCAGAATTAGAGAGATGCCACCTTTCTGAACTACCCTTGTTTCTCTGCCTGATTTCTTGAGAAGTTTTTTCACATTCTCCTGAACTGCTTAATAACTTTTCTGTTTTGTCATAAGCGTGGTTTTCATGATCGTGGAGGATACTCTGAATGACGAACAACCCAAGAACCTGGTTTAACTGTTCTAAGTGTGGTTTATTCTTCAGACTCCTGTTATAGGAGATAGACTAGAATTTGTATATCCTGTTAATGGCTTGATCTTTGAGTCTGTCTTCTTCCATGGGATCAGCTTTTTCTATAAATTTGATTTAAATACACTTAGCAAAATGCAAATTATACACTTACCTCATTTTTCATCTTAGAAAGTTGTCCCAGTGTAGGTTCAGGATTGTTTTTTAATAAGTTTTTTCTAACTATAGGACATCCTAGGACACTTCTCTGTAGTAATCCAGTAGTAACCAGTGTTGCAGTTGGTTGACCTGGATGAAACTTTTTTTTTTCTCCTCAAGCACATTGTGTTTATCATGTGCATATTTTCATGTTTTGTTTTGGGTTTTTTAATTATTTTTATTTGCAGTCTCTGTGAAAAGTTGGTTTGATCAGCAATTTGGAACACTTGCATGATTTTTTTAGTTCAGAATAGTCTCAATAAAAGATTTTTTTGGGGGGACAGAACTATAATGTGCATATTGAAGAGGAACAGAACTATAATATACATATTGAAGTGAATTTACTGTTTGTTATGTCCAGGATTAGACTGGACTGTCTCAAATGATTACTTAACTTCTTACAGTCTGTAAGCCTTAACTTAAAGGCTTAAGAAGCTCAAGTTTTCAGCAGTAAAGCAGTACCTTCCATTATTTTCCAGGTTGATGGATGAGAGTTTAACATGAATATCTTTGTTAGACAGGAATGTAGTATCTGATTTTTGGAGTCTGTACTGCTTCAGTAGCTTCTGTCTGTAATGTGATGTAGTGCAGAGATTTTTGAGGCATTCTGTGTCTATGCTTCTCCCAGTGTATCTTCTCTGACTCCCTGAAGGGTCACTAAACAGCCTCTTCTATGCTTATCCCCGTCAAGATTCAGCCATTGCTGCCCTTGCCAACTGTTGCTGTAGCAGATTTCAGGGACTACACACCTGGCTAAAGTCCTCCTCTGCTTAGCGTTGGATGTTTTTCCTCATCGCTAAGAGAGATAAGATAAGAAACTGAGGTACAGCAGTATTAATTACCTGGAAGCAAATAGGAAGTCTGTAGTAAAAACAAGGATCAAATGCATGTTTCTCTGTTACTGCAACATTAAACTGAGTTTCTGTGGTTGCCTGACTCCTAATAAAACATCTTTATAAGACAGAAGCGAGGTTAGTAATAGCCTCTGGAACTCCTTTAATTTCTCTGCAATGATACATTAACTGAAAGCATATCCAAGTGAAAACCTGTCATTCTTTCAGATCTGGAAGATCTTGGTCATTGTTGGTGGCTTTTTTTTTTTTAACACTATTCTTGCTGATACTTGTATTTTTAAGTAAATAACTGAATTTCCACAAAAATATGAGTGATGGAGGCCAAGAAGGCCAAAATCCATTTCTAGATTTGAGTGATAAGATAATGAATAAGACGATATTTGTCATGTCTTAATCTTTGAAAGCCAGATTAATTTTTATTGAAAGTCAAAAAAAGCTACTGGAAGCTTCTTGATCAGCCAAAGGGGTTTTGCATTTCTCTTTATTAAGTCATCCTCCCTCTGTTACTGTGCTTTCTGTGGTGCTTATGACAGTACCATAAGGCAAAAGTAATTTTCTAGTTTAGCCACAGTGACAAGCATATCTTTATTAATGAGATTTATTGTTATGTAAGTCTTCTCACTTCCTCTGTCTTGTTTTTGTCATATTCCGGTATTCAGAGATTGCTGGAAAATGTCTGCTGTGTTGGAAAGTTCCTGCTGAAGGAGGTTCTGCTATAAGAACACCCATAAATCATCCAGTTCTTTGGCACTGTCTTTGGCACATGTGATGTCCCTGATAAGTTGAGTAAGTTCATGTATAGCAATGCAAATAATTCCATAGTAGGTAATGTTTGTTCTAGCCCATGCTGGGCACGGCGACCCTCAAACTGAACTCTGTCTATTGTGAAAGTTAACTAGGCTCAATTATTCTGAGACTCCTTCCAGCAGAGATGATATGGAAGCTTTCTGTAGCTGCACTGAGTGCAGCCAACAAGGCTTCAGTCAGTCCTGTTATAGCAGATGATTTAAGTTTTCTGAGTGCTCTTAATTGTGTGTGTGTGTAGCCTTTTCCTGTCAGCAGCCAGACACGTATATGGTGTGCAATTAATCTGTGCATCTGTACTACATCCAACACGCCCTGTAGGCACTGAATCATAGTCCTTGAACAGATGAGTACTACAGCACCATGTGATAGATCCAGTTTCTTCCTAGAAGGCGTCAATGGTGTGTGTGCACGCGCTTTCATTTATACCTCTCGCCAAGCTGGAGTTGCTTCTGGGCTTGTGTTACACAATTCCTGCCACGCTTTTCCGGTTACCGAGTTTCTGGAGAGCTCAGGAGCCTCTGCCTTTCGCTTGGTTGGACATTAACCTCGTACGGGGTGCTGCCTGTGCTCTGATTGCACAGGCTGGGAAGGGCCCTGTGGGTTTCTCCTGAAGGAGCAGCCGAAAACATGATCCGCCTGTAGAGCAGCTCTCTCATCTCGTGGTTTGATGGAGTCCCTGATCTAAATTTGGGGATTGTGAAAACCAGGCACCTTAATTTCTAGTCTGGTTACACTTATTAGTACAATTTATCCCTGTTATTTAATGGTACTCTTGAAACTGGTGTCCTAGGACCTTTTTGTGATGCCTGAAGTGCTTGTACTGATGGTCCTCTTGCTGTATGTGCGTGCACTTGTGAATTCATGGTAAGTGGGTGAAGGGAAGCTGCTATATGTGCATGTCTGTTGTTGGAATTTTAATTATGTACAGCAACTTTGTGCCTAGCAGAATTATGCTGGCCACAATTCCACCATTTTATGTGATAGAGTTCCTTTGCTCCTTGTGTGTATTTAGCTTGAGTTTTGTGGCTGCATTTCTTCATAAAAAACCTGTATGTCAGAATCTGTTCATCTTCAAGTAAGTCTTCCTAGCTTTAGAGTAGCAAAAAAGCTTTGCAGTGTGACAAGTCTCTAAATCAAAATAGTTTTGCTTTGTTTTTTTCTGTTTGGTTCAATTTGACTGCTGTTCCAGGGTAAGGTTTGAGTTGAAAAGCGTGAACTGACTCCCTTGTTGCAATTTCTAGAACATGTATGTGACTATTTGAATGTTGGTGTTTGTTATTTCGCTGAAGCAGAAAAATGTAAGACTTGTTCTTAAATGCTTCCTTTGTTACTCCACATACAGGGTTATATAGAAAAATTGTTGTGCTCCTGTTTTGACTGAGATTGTAACATGCGCATTAAATGTAGGAAAAATGCCTCTGGAGATGATGGCATCTGCATGGACCCTTTGAACAAAGATCTTGTGCTCTCTCAGTACAGACCTAAATGGGAGGATGTGGGAGTGTAAGAATGGCTTAAAATTCATCAGATTTCCTGTGCAGAAACAGGAGTCCATTTGCCTTTAATGTGTCACTAGTGAGAAGTGGATGTAAAAGCTGAGATAGTTTGCAGACAAACTTCTGGGGGTTAAACTTCCTATTCAAGGTCCCAAAACATAAGCTTTGCAGTAATTTTATTTTTTAAGCAAATATTGGATCCTAAAAAGATCATTCAGACTGCTTAAGCTAAGAGCTTAAACTATTTACACGTCAGATAAAGTCAGGTACTGTAAACATTGCTAAGAGCTGGAACTAATGCCTGCCTCTCTGTGCACTAGATAACAAGCTTGTCTAAATCCAGAGGAATAGGACACAGAGGAAAAAGATATTGACCAACTGTCCCAAACCAGGACTTTCTATCATCTTTCCTTGCCCTTCCCCCCACCCCGCCCTTAAAGTTTTTAATTGGCAGACTCTGCCCTAATAACCTACTGATGGTGGCATAAGGGACACCTGACTCTACCTTCTATTTGAAGAATTCATTGTCTGTGTGTGAGCCAGGGTGATACCTCTCTTCTAGCTGAAGCTGAGACACTTTATTAGTGAAAACATGAAGGACACCGAATCTGGGACATGTTATGAATCTGGGTTTAAGGTGGAGATCCAGGAAAGGATTTAAGGTGTGGATCTAGGAAAGACTTAACCACAGCAGAGCCTGGTGAGAAGAAATTTTTATGCAGTGGGAAAGTCTTTTGCGTTTAGCCTTTGCTTACAATAGATCTCTATGCAGTGGAAATCTTTAAACTGTTCTTGGAGTTAGGATAGGCAGCTTCTGGTTACAAGCCTTAACTTATTGAAGAGTTTGCTCACAACTTTAATAGTTAAAGCTCTTCAAAAGCAGAACTCCTGGTCTGCTGATTCTGGTCACAGAGGCACCTTCTTTTATTGTGTTTCTGTGGATAGTAGAAGAATTAGCATTGGTCTGATGTTGATTCCATGGGTTAATTCCTGGTTTATACAATGTAATTCAGTGCCTTGGTCGAGTGCTGTGTATCCAAGGAGAAAACATACATTAACTGGGATCTGGGGTCAAAAGATACATGGTGCCTGTACTTGAGAATGAAGGAGCATTTCAGGTTGTGCCTGTTTCTCTGTATGGTAAAAAGTAACTTGCTCCTATCATTTCTGACCAAGTTTCTATAACTTACATGATCAGAACTTAATTGTCCTCCTCCTTTGCATTGTATCAAGAATATCTGCTCATTAGGAGTAGGAAAAAATTAGTCCTGTGTCAGTCTCTGTGTAACTGTATGTATGTGTCCTTTTCAGCCTGCTATGGAAACCTGCTCCATAACTAATCTGGAGAACATGTCATCTGTGTGCTTCCTCTTCATCTCTAAGTTGAGTCACTCTAAGGGCTTTAGTCACTCTTGGAGTAGCTCTGTTTTAAAAGGAAACTGGAGAAAATATTCATCATGTTTTTTCAAGTCCAGCATCAAGTGTATTCTTCTCTGCCCCTAGTTAAACTTTAGGCCTGTCCTATACAAGAGTATTCAAATGACTGGCATCATTACAGTTCTACATTTGTCTTTGAAACAGAGGAATATGCTCATTGTATGGCAAAATGGAATAAGTATTTAGCAATTTCAGTTTGATCGTTTTTTTTACCTAAGGGTTACTTTCTTATTGCTGCACTTACAGTAAATATAGGCACAGGTTCCCAAGATCCAAGAAACTGGGTGAAAAAGGTCTCGGAGGTAAGTAAAGGTCTGGTGATAGAATTTCTTTAGTGTGAGCAGACTCTATTTGAACTGGAGCAAACATTTCTGAATTGTAGTTAATAAATAATTTTTTAAAAAGGTATAAGGGTAGTCATATGCTAGGATTCAGTCCTTCTGTAGTACTTAAAGTTATTTTGAAATACCTGCTTTTTTAAGGTAAGTTGCTAAACCATGCTGTAGTACTGAGCTGAAAATACCAAGTCCAGTGTTTGAAAGTTGCGATATGGCACTGACAGGAGAAAGTATTCACAGCTAGAAATCCTTTCTATGACTTTGGAGTAATTATCAGAGGAAAGTTGCTCATTGTTCTGTTTGGTAAATTACACTTCAGTGAATGCATTGTGTAGGGCTGATAAGACTTTAAACCTGTGCCAGTTGTCTGCTGCGGGACAAGGGAACGTCCTGTGTGAGTCTCTTCCATCTCTGTCTTTGCAACTCTTAATGAAGTGGATGATCTTCATTTATGCACAGAATTAAATTCTGGTATGTTAACATGTTTTGTTGTTTTGCAGATCAAACTTATAAGGAATAACGTGTAAATCTTGTAACTGATGCTGTGTAATAAATTGATGTTAAAAATGGTCAGGGTGTCACTAGGGTACCATGGTGTTACATGGAAGCAGAGCTGCAGTCTTCAGGGGGCAAATAGTTTTAACTTTGGAACGTGTCTTAGCATCAGTGTTATTAACTGTATGATGTACAGTTGAAGCTCAAACTATGGAGTTTTAGTGTCATTATTTTGATCTTAAACGCTTGGTTTCATTTCTGTCCTGGAAATAAAGGACCGAGAACTTACTTTCTCAGCCGTGTAGAAGTACATTTGGGGATTTTTTTTAAATACTTCTCTAACTACCAATTCCTTAAAACACAGGAGAATTTCCTCTTTGAATTGAAAATTAAGTTTTGACAATATATATTCATAGGGGAAAAAGTAGTCTGTATCATTTTAGTTCCATGGCAAGCAAAACTCAAGAATTTTATACCTCACTATCTGTGAATTCTAGTTCTCCTATTTTTGTAGGACATTGATTGGGTTTCTTTCTGCCTCTGCTTTTGTAGCTGCCTTACTATGAAGAGGTAGCCTGCCAGAAGCTCTGCAGGGATTATTTTGACTGCTCAGTGTATGTGCTGTGCTATGTCTGACAACAGAATTGTTTGTTAGCTACCATAAGCCTTCTGACATTTATCTTTATGGCTTATTTTTTCTTTAACTCATTTTATATACTCTGCTTTTCAGATATCCTTTATGATGGGCTGCTGTCTCTAGTTGTCTGTTGTGATCTGTTTTAGGGAGGCTACATCACCTTAAATCCACGTTGCTATCTCTTCTCTGCATCCTATACTTTGAGCTAAGTAAAATCAAGCACAGGCAAAGAGGATGTTTGTAATGAGACTTTTAACTGTATTTTATATCTATACAACAGTGTTGGGTGTACCGGCTAGGTGGAGTTCCTCCTAAATGTACTTCAGACAAAGCTTTTGAGTTGAAATAACCTGCATGTTAAGTTGTGAAATCTACATTTGTCTGGGCTTTTGAAGATGCTGTGTATATTACCAATTACAGAGCATGTGAAATGGCATCTCAGGCCACCCCAGATAGTCCCTTCATCGGTGTCATTGGGAGGCAAGTGTCAGACTGGAGGAAGGCAGGGACCTGGAGTGCGTGTCACTGGGTCAGCAGTTGAGGGTTTGGGTAGAATTTCAGGACAGACTTTAACCTGTTTCCCTCTGCATCTCAGCCCTGAGTCATCCCTGTAACTTGCTTGTGAAGACATACAACCAGTTCTGACACAGGGCTTACCTGGGCTGTGAGCGGCAGTCTTGCTTTAATGGTGGCAAAGACTGCAAAATTATTTGGGTTAACTTGAAGCCCCTATGTAGAAACTGCCTGTTTTGTCACAGAATTTCAGCAAACTGTCTTGCATGGAATACCCTGAATCTCTCAGGAGAACCTATTACTGCCTGTGTTAGTGGCTTTACCCTTCTCTCCTGAGGACACAGCCATTAATAAATTTCTCAGAAGTCTCTTCTGTGTAGCTTAGATGAGTGCAAAACTTGGAGGCCTGAGAAGCAGTGGCGGTGACTCTGCCTGTTGAAACATGTACACCCGAGGAGAGCGAACACTGCAATTCACAGAGGGCTCTTTGCATCTTCATGGCTAATGGTTTTCTTGAACATGAATTTTGTATGGAGAACAAGATTTAATCAGGTGCTGTACTTCAGAGTTTGATTCCACCTTCCCCTTAAGTGACAAAATTAATGAAGTAAGGGATAGTCACTTAAATGAATAGATGAAGTCTCCCTAATTTAGCAGTAACAAGTGGATTTATTGTCTGCTTCCTTCTTTTGAACTCACCATCCTATAAAGCTATGCCAACACAGTGTGTGGAGGGCAAGCAAGGATATCTCCTGGGAATGAGCTTACTCTTTTGTTGTTCACCTGCTATTCTCATTAGCCTGTCAAAGAAACTGTGTTAATTTACTCCACAAAGGTCTACTGAAGTTAAGAAAATCAGTTTGTGAACAAATTTCATCTGAAAACTAAGATGGCAGCTGATTTGTTTTTTCTCAGCTGTGTTATTTATACCATAGGTTACGGTTTGGGGATCTGTTGTTTAAAATAAAAAGCTCTCTTGACAGGTTTTATGGACTGAACTGGATTAATCTAGATCATGTATAAGGAATTGTTGCCTTGAAAGCTGTAGAGATTGTCCAAAGGAATTACACAGCTTTCTGTGTACTCCCACTGCAGCACCCCTGTCCTTTCCACATGCAGTGCTGTGCTGGCCAGCGTGGCTGTGCAGCAGCCTCTTTCCAGTTCCTCCTGTCACACCAGGCTTTATTCTTCACCCAGCACTGGCAGGTGTAGTTCTGCTGCTTCTGGGTGTTTCCATGATCCCTCCAGTCCACTGTTACCTGCAGCTGTTCTGCCAGGTTGACTTTTCCCACCCAGAATTGCTCCAGAGCTGTTGGTGCTGCCACTTGCTTCCCTTTCTCATGTGAAGGCCACTCTGCAGGAATGGGTGGGCAGGGAGGAGGGACTACACTGTGGGAAATGCTGAGCAGCCAGGAGTGGAAGTGGAGAACTGGAGCTTCAGAAGAGTCTCCAGTGGGCTTTGGTATTGCCTTCAGTAAACCAAAATCCTGCATGTGACTTCAGGTAGCTATGAGGACATTTGACCATTTGAATTTGGCGACGTGATCTTATGGGGATTGGTCCTGTGGAAATGTAACAATTTTTCTGTTTAATGAAACAATCAATCATACTTGGAAAAAAGGTCCATTTTGTGGTACCATATAGGAATTCTTCATACTGTAGGGTAGCAGGGTAGAAGGAAGTGCTTTTGCTGAATGCGTTGAAGGAACTTGCACATGTTGTGTTGCATTAATGGTCACTCAGGCAGCAGGACTTTCAATCCTGTTACAAGATGTAGGCAGTGACAGAACTGCCCTACTCAGCTCTTGCCAAGCAGTGTGAGTGGAAGGACCTTATGGTTTCCATTCAGAAGTTTTTAAGGGAATTGTTAACTTTATACAGTTGCCTGGCAAGAGGACTATGAATGAAAGGGTAGTGGAACAATTGTTAAAACAAAGCCTATGCTTTAATGGAGTGAAAAAGGTGATTTGGGTGTTGTTTCAGATTTCCCCTTCTGCAAAAGTAGTTCTTCTTACAACATTTGCAGGCACTTGCTTATCTTAGGTGCTGCCTGGACATAAATTGGCAAAAGTTATTATTAGTTAACATTATTCTTTGGTTTTGCTTTTCAGCTGTGGCAGCTATTTGCTTCAGTGTAGCTGTGAATAGGATTCTTTGGTTTTATTTGTCAGGGTCCTTGCCTTCTCTTCTAGCTATGCTCTTCAAGTTGCAAATTTTTCCTTTTTGGAGAGGGCAGGAGGCAGTGGATGCTATCTTTTGATGGTGGTTTTCACTGTGACTTAAAATCATTCCCCAGCCTAAATACTTCATAGCTCTTTGCCTTCCGTCTACCATTCCCAAGCTGGGACAAATCAGTGATGTTATGGCCTTTGTGATTGGCAATTTCTCTGCAAAGCAGCATATTTTTTGTTAAATGCTAGTTAATCAGGATTACCTGATGAAAGAGGAACTGCTGATAGCTGATTAAATACAAATTAACGCTGAATTTTTCATGCCTCTTCAGCTGGATTTGAAATGACATGGCAGGGATTTTATTTTTCTGAAACAAGTTTGTGCTAAAAACAGATGCATTGTAGAATATGCTTGGCTTTGCTGTAGAAGCAGAAAAAGAATAGGAGTACAAAATGGAAGATCACTCTTTAAAAGAAACCTTGAGATGTGACATATTAGAAGGTGGATTCTGGTACCAGGAACACTGAAGCAGGAGCAGCAGTGATTTTACTGGAGATACATTAAATGACAACACTCAAATATTTAAATTAGCTGAAATCCCTCAAAAAGAGGCAGCCTACAAAACCTCAGAAGGAAAAGGCTTCTGAACCTTCCACCACAACAGAAAGGTGCCAATTTTGGCTAGTTCATTATCCAGTTACTGTACTAAAAAAGCTGGACTGTTTGCTATATATATCTGCTCCAAATGAACTTAAACACCCTTGGAATGCTTGCAGTGGAATCTGTGCTGCGTTTCCATAGGAAATGCTGCTTTGTCTGACCACACAAAAAAAAAAAAATAAAAAAATCACTTTTTATCTTCAACTAGAAGATTAGTTTTGAAGCAAGAAATCCTAGTTGGTGTAGCAAAAGTTCAGAAAGGTAAAAACTCTCATTGGCCATATTTTCTTTAACTGATGAAAACTGTGGCAATGAAGCATTTTTCCCTGTGTGCAATATATATAACACTGTAAATAAAGCTTGAACTGAGACCTACTTTTTTCTGCTGCAATTATGTGTAACTTGGCTCTGTAATGCAGAGATGTAATGCTCTATTTTTTGTGCTGTAACTGTATGTAACTTGGTAATGCTGAGATGCAATGCTCTATTTCTGATGCTTGTGATCATGGCTAGCTAATGGCCTTACTGAGTCAGAGTTTGTAAGGATGCCTTTCCATTGGATTGTAATGTCACTTCCATAAAATCACAAGTGTTTTTGAAATCTGCATGCTTTATTTGCATTCCTGAAGAATTATGTAGGTTCCTTGGCACTGCAGGATTATCTTTGATTTACCCCTGCACTGGCTCATGTGATTGAAATGCTGTATCTTGTTTCTGTTTAATGGGGTTCTTCTGTTTTTTTCAGATCTGAAGACGAGCTGCTGCATTGATAATCTGAAGAAGAGAGTTTTCTTTTAAGACTGCAAGAAGATACTACCAGCTGGTAAACACTTCCTTAGGTTTCTTTGCCTGTAGAGTCTTTCTTTGTTTTCTGTAAAATTTTAGGATGAGTAGAAAATATTTTTGTATATATTTTGGGTCTATTTTGGATCTACTGAAAGCAAGTAGTTCATGCAATATTTTTTCTTTATAACTTGCCAGACAAAAGACTCAGTAGCAGTGGATAACGTGGGTATTTAAATTGGAATTCAAATTGATTAAATTCCAGTTCTCTCACTAGGAGAAGAAAGACTGGGCTTTTTCCTTTTGTGGCATGTTAAACATTGTCTATTTGCCTTTTTAGCTGAGACAAATACAATGCGATTGTACCATGTCCTATATAAATACTATTTGAAGTGTGGTAGTGCAAACAGTGAAACTTCAGATCTGATGCTTCAGAGTCTGGAAAGAGAAGAAAGGAAGCTTTAACAGAAGTTCAGATGCTTTGGAAGATGCCATTAATGTGCTTATAATTATTCAATGGGTGCTTGGTGAGGCATAATTTTCACTGGAAATAATATATGATAATAAAATTAAGGATGTCTTGTAATTCCCAGGCATTTAAAGTCATGTACAGGCTGCCTGTAGGTTCAGAGTGGTAAAAGGATCATCAGTGAAGAGCTACGACCACTTAACAGCAGTTTGCCAGCCTACAAATTAATTTGTTGAGCTGCACTATTACAAGGTAATCACAAGAAAACATGAGGATTTAGGACATTTCAGTATGTCTTGACGTTAATAGTGGATGCCAGATTTACAGCTCAGTTCTCAAATAATTAGTGTTATAGATGAAGCAGCAGTTTCTCTCTGTAATTATACCTTACTATCTACCTTCCATAAAACTTGAATCCTACCTTTGTGTTTATTGCTACCACTTGAGCTCCAGGGCTTAGTAAACTTGTGTCAAGAGCGTTCATAGCCCAGAATGGGGTGATGCAGCTGGGTTCAGGGATGAACGTGGAAAGAAGCAGCATCCTAGCCAGTAAGAAAACATTTAGCTTTTATGACTTAAGCATTTACAGCTGCTTTATTAGTCTTTACTTGTCAGTTAATTTGCTTAAATTTTCTAAGCAATTGAGGATAACTTTATAAAGTTGTATTGCGTGGCTGTTGCAGAGAATATTAAAGTACTTTGTTTTGTTACTCTGCTGCTCTGTCAAACCTAGATTAATTATAGGAAAGTTTTGAAGGCTTACAGTGGTCAATAATGTGCATTTGTCAGAAATGACATAAAGGTTAGACATTGTTTCTATTGTTTTTTCATATATAAAGATGACTTGCATAGTACAGCTATTTACGAATAATAGTTTCAACAGCTTTGTTACCTGGCCTTGTAAAATTGCAACTCCTGAAGCTAAAATGCATATGAGACTCATTCCTAAATACCTGGTTTGAAAGTGCATTTCCTTCAACTTACAGGAGAAGGAACCTGTGGTGTGTAGTGTGTAACCATTTGATGTACCAAAGCAATGCATTGCCAGCATAAGTGTTGAACCATGTTTTAATCAGCTGATAGTAATTTTTAAGTTAATAATTTGGATTATTCTGGTGGTATATGATGTGAATAGTAATGTATGTCTGTCGCTAAATTTTGGCTTGCCCTGTAAAGAAGACTGAAAAGCTCATTAGCCTAGAAAAAACCCAAACCTCTGTCCTTTTCTCTACTTTGGATTCCTTTCCCATCTCATCAACTCCCTGTCTCTCTCAGAGGGAAAAGTTAAACAGGATTGCCATGCTGAGTGAAACTGGGTAGTTCTATAAAGTAGTTGTCTGAAACTGTGGCAAAGTATTTGTCTTAATTCAGTTTAATTTGTGCTGCACAAACTTGATTTCACTGTTTCCATCATTAACTTCGATCTGGGAAGACAGCAGCTGAGAGCCTGCTGAGCTCTTACTGCATTTGAGACGTGATCCAGGTCTAAGCTCAGGCCCCCAAGTCTGGGAACATGCCGAAAAGAGAATGTGACACACGGATTCTGTATCCCTTGAGGCAGAGTGTGTCTGGTCCTTGATGTGGTGCAGAATATCCCAAATGGTTGTAAAAGACAACGCATGCCCATTTTATCCAGGTGGTATTTCTTTTGGTTTTTCAACTGTCCATTATCACAGACACTGAAGGACATACAATGTTTTGGTGTTTGCCTTATTTTTCATATATTAACTGTTCGTTTTCATAATGCTGACATACTTGGATGGGATTATTTTACAGAGTATCAGTCATTCAGAAAAGATCTTGATAATTGTCTCCTGCTTTCACATATAATCTCTTATAATGATTCACTCTCATTTTACAGTGTTATCTCTTATATGCAGCTTGAACTTGTCTGCATCCTTGAAGATTTAAAAATCTTTCCATACAACTTAGAATTGTTCCCCTGTAATGATGACGGGGAGATGTTTTGAGCAAACTGATTAACATGTGGAGTCTCTGTTACAGCACTAATGTTGCAGTGTTGGTGGATTAACAGGTTTTACATTTATGCTAATATTAATAAATATGAAAACACCTTCAGTATTATGTTTGCAAAGTGGAAGCAAATGCGTACCTGTCATTTTATTAATTTTGAGGACTCTTTGTTGTGGCTTCTGTAGCTCTTTTAAAAGTAGCATTTATCTGGCTGGCACATCTTTAGGTGTTTTGATTCATCTTGGGAAGAATCTTTAAAATCTCTTCAGTAACAATGTGAGTCTTTTAGTGCAAAGCCGATAATGTGTGTTAAATTTAAAAAGAAGGAGGTTTGTTGTCCCCATACTTGTGTGCTTACAAAAGGTTAGAAGTGAAGTATCTCATTCAGAAGAGATACTGTATTGAGTAAGGCTTTATTTGCACATGTTTGACTGTTGAGAAAATTTCTATCAAGTCAGATGTGCTGCAAGAAATATAAAGCAAGGTTCTGTTTTGTTTTGCTCAATGCTAAATGTTTCCTCTATTAAACAAGGAAATAGGTGTTATAAATGTACAACTTTTAATGGGTGCTTTCAGAAGGATTTTTTGGTTTTTTTGTTTGGGGAAACCTACATAACCAACATAGAAAGTGATGAAGTTACAAATGCTTATGAGCAACTTGAGAAGCTTTCAGCGTAGAGCCTACCAGATACCAACAGTAGGGTAATGTAGGAACATCAGGGGTTACAGAATAATCCACCACAATGAGGTTATAGACTGTAAATACATGAAGAAACGTTAATGTCTTTCTGACAACTGAAACCACTTTTACTTCCCACTTGTGCCACTAGTTAAAAACAATCTCCTTTTGTAGAGTTGCTCTAAATATATTGTATTTTTGCCTGTAAATTGAGCAGAGCCTCTTGATTTGTCACTCATGTGAAGCTGGATTTGTGGAAGTGGTTCTTAGTACTTGGAGGTTAAGTAATTCTTTTCGTTTTGACACTAAAATGTTGTGGGAGAAATTCTCATCATGTTACTGATATTCTACTAGCATGCATTTATTTTGTATTAATGCAAGTATCTAAGGTAAGGAAGAGGAATAGCTGACTTCTTTCAGGCAAAACTGATCTGTCTTCTTTTTATTTGCTGTGTTTTGTCTTGGGCTTGTTTAATGTGTCTCACTTCAATAGCATGGGAATATATTGAGGGGCTAAAATCTTTTATGCAGTCCTGTGTTTTTTAGTGTCTGATAGTATGTATTATCCATGCAAATAACCTGCCTGTGCTGAGGCAAAGAATATGGTATCTTTTCTTCTACAATAGATGTAAAATTACTTCAAATCTCAAATGAAGATCGTAGTAATCTGCAAATGATTGACAGGATTTTTTTACTGTCATCAAGCAGATTTTGGTGTAGAGCTCTTCCAAAATATTCTTCCTTTACACGTAGTAGTTGTACTGGAACAGTTAATAGAGCAAGTTTAAAAAGAACTGACTTCTGAATTTGGTTGAAAGATTCATTTAATAAACTGTGTTCTTGAGACTTCAGCCATGTGGATTTGTTTATGAAGGTAAAGCTGCTATTTTTCTCTACCTGTAAATAATTGCACAGGACAACATGAACTGTTTAATTCTGTTTGTCCAATGAGCCTTCAAATCAAAGACATTAATTTAAGAGTTGTTTTGACTTTTTGAAAAGTCACTTTTAAACAGGCCAGCAAAATATGTAAACTTTTCTCATCAGAAAGATGTTTGACCTGAAAAGCTGTGCTTGTTGAGACAGGTGACTGGACTTTCATATTAAGTGTTATGTAGTCTGTTCCATTAGTTAATGGCAGATGTTACTTATTTAACTTCCTGGCTTAGAGAAAGACTTAAATGCTTGTTAAAGAGTAATTCTAGGCTTTGTGAAGGGAAGGTTGTTGGTTTTTTTTAACTCTGTAGGGACTTGAACTATAAACATTCAGTCCTTCACATCTGGCTAGTATTCAGCTTATTGCTTGACTACATAATTACAGCTTTATTGTTTAGAATCATAGGGTCTCTCAAATTGGAAAAGACCCACATGGAACATCAAGTCCAGCTCCCTGCTCCTTGCAGAACTGTTTACCACTAAACCATATTACTAAGAGCATTGTCCAGATGCTCCTTGAACTCTGACAGGCTTGGTGCCATGACAACTTCCCTGGGGAGCCTGTTCCACTGACCATCCACCATTTCACTGAAGAAGCTTTTCCTCATGTCCTGTCAGAAGTTCTTTGGATGCAGTTTGCCTCCCTGTAGCTGGGCAAGCTGGAGATGCTTTTAAGTCTCAGTGCCATGTGACAGTTCCTCTGGCCAGAGCAGAGCTCCCTGTGTTTGGAAAATGTTGTTTCCTGGCTCGTGGATGAGTCACACCCCAAAGGAGCTGCCTCTGCTGAGACTTGCTTGGTGGGACAGCACTAGTGACTTCGTGGGGAAGAAGTTAAAGGGAGCTGCTCAGGTGTCCCATAGAACTTGCTCAGCACTGAGTCTGAGAGGAGCATGTGGTGAAACTTAGTGCTGCTGGTTTCCATAGGAAGGCCTTTTTGGTGTTTTAAAATTCTAATCCATGTTCTTTGGAATAAACACGAGATGCTGTCTGGGATACTTCCCTAGCTGTAGCATAATCAGCTCAGGCCTAAGTTCATCTTAGTTTTACCTATCAGAGTGGTAACTAGGAGTTCAGCTCTCAGTTCTTTATGCTGTTGAGGAACAGTTGATGGTGAGAACTTGCTAAAACCAGTGAAAAGATCTTTTAGGTGGTAAGTTACTGTACCTCTGCTTTGTTTGGTTTCCTTTAGTGATAGAAATTCCTCGCTGTTCATATGACCTGGTATAGTACTGAGAAGAGTGGTCTGTCATGAGCATGGAAATCTAGATTACAAGAAATAAGGACTTCTCTGTTCAAGTGTTCCTGAATGGGACTGTGGGTCTTGGGGTTGCTCAGAGCTGCAAATACAGCACTAATAATGTTGAATGGGAAAACTCTGCTGAGCTTTCCTCATCTTACTGTTTTTATTGCAAAAGTGGATGATGCAAACTTCCTGGGACAGGGTATGGTTTCATTTCTGTTATACTGATGCTGTGTTAAACTGCCATATTCCTGATAAATTATATCACTTGTATTGCTTAAATAAAAAAGCTGATGAATCACTTGGTTGGTATTCAAGAACTCTTCACAACTGGGTGTTAACAGCATCATAACAAAAGGAAACTGTGGAAAAATAGCAATGCCAGGTAGTCATGGGGAAGTTAAATATGCAATGGAGAGCAAATGGCAGTATCATTTAAAGATGCAAAGGTGTCCCATATCTTTTCCTAGCTTAGCATTACTTCAGTCCTTTTTTTTGAGGACTGAAAGCTTGAATTCTAGAGAGTTCTTAAAAATTCTGCTCGTGTTGCATACCTGGTACTAAATCACTTCAGGATTTGGATTTGTGAAGGTTCAAAAGAAATACAGGAGATAATATGCTACCAAAAATAGCATGTTCAGTTGTTCAAATAATTGCCTATTAGACACAGGAATTGCTTAAATAATACTTGCAGGTTTTTTTAATATTTTTTTTTTTACTTGCAATAAAACCAGAAGTTGTGTCATTTGGACTAAAATACCACAGTTCTACTCCCTACCCCATTATGAGAAAAAGCAATGACCACAAACAAAACAAGCCCCGACTCCTAATTAAACACTCCAAAAATCCCATCTCTGTTTTACTAAAATTCCTTATTTGTCTTCTGGTTACCCAACATTTATTATTCTCAACTTGCTTTGAGAAGTAAAAAAGTTTAATTGGAAATATTTAAATTAAATTTTTGATTTGGTAAAAAAAAAACCTCTTGGTGTTCAACTTGCATATCTTTTTATTTTTCTGTGTAGAACTTTGAGATGCAAAAATGAGGATTATGATAGTTTATTTTGCTGTTTTCACTAAGCCAAAGTAATGGTTTGTTGTGGCAAACACATCTGTAAGTGGATGAAATACGAGTTTTCATGCCGAATACTAATCTTGTGTATGTGTGAATATCCTCTTATGCCATATGAGCTTCTCAAAGTATCTTTTCATTTTCCCTGTTTTTTTAATTGGTAAAAGGAGTGTATATATATATATATATATAACATTTCCCCCTCTTGTTAGTCTATAATGCAACATTTAAACTTATTAGAAATTTTTTTTTTCAAAGTAAACCTGATGGTGTTTTGCTGGGTTCCTCTTCTAGCCAACTCTCCAGAAGAAACTTTGGAGAAACAGGAACTATGCTGTGTAAAATATGATTTATATTGACATAAATGGATTTTAATTTGTGCATAAAGGACAGACAACATAATGTATGCTTTTGGCAGGTGTCTTAACACAGGTCAAGAACTACAAGAAAGCTTTCAAGGAATCTTTTAGCTTGGAACAGGCCCAGAAGATCATCAAATCCAAGCATTAACCCAGCACTGCCAAGCCCAGAACAATATAACCCAATACATTAACTGCAAAATGTATTGAAAAAAAATAAAAATCTTGTAATTAAGGTCACATAAAATGAAGCTGCTATGCAATGCTAGCAGTTTAGAGAATGTATCATATGAAATGGGTTATGAAAAATGAAATAAGCATGAAAATTATGATGGAACAGTAGGCCCTTAGATACCTTCACAGACCATTTCTATAATTAAATTTTAAATTTAAAACATGAGTTTGAATATAGCAATTAAAGAGGTACTGTGACAGCATTGAGAAATTATATAGGCTGGGGAAAGACTTAATATAACATGTGAAGTTTGAAGATACAATTTAACTTCAGAAGGATAAATGAAAATAGCTGGATTTGAGCTGAGGCTTTACAGCCAGAAGTCTGAAAAGTGGTTTTTTAGCAGCCGACCACTACTTTTGCTCTTTGTGAAGAACTGAGGTCACTTTGCAGTAGTGATGGACTCTACTTTTCCTTATCTTAATCTAATATATGATTGCCATCCAGATACAGAGGAATCTTTGTTTAGAATCACTGATGTTAACATCGGAGTTCACATCCATTTAGCATTGAACTGTGGCTTCATCTGCAAATGCCCTGAAACTTCCTGTGAAACATGATCTTTGCTATGATTTATTTTTATAGCTTCACCATTTGTTATGGTTACTAAAGTAAAAAATCAAGTTTTATTACTAAATATTTCTTAGCTTTCTCTTTTTGTTACCCACAAGATGTAGGATGTATTTGATTTGTGGTTCTGTTTTGGACTGGGCTTGGTTCTTATGTTTTAATTTGTGTTTCTAAGGGTAATAATTTTTTTGAAGCAGTTTGCTCAAACTGAATTTTGAGTCTAACTGAAGCAAGAGAACAGGAGCATCTAAAAATTGCCAGAGCAGGTAGTCCTTGAGCTAGGTCCTGTTCTGTTCAGCAGTATCCAAGGGCAGTTAGGATTTGTGGATGGAGAACATCTGTGCCTCAGGCCACTGCTGGTTCACATGGATTTCAAGCTGGTGATGCTTACCAAGGGGAATCCCAGTGCAAGCTTGAACTAGAAACAAGCAGTTTAAACATTTGCTCTGTGAAAGCAGCGAGGGGTTGTGTTCTGAAGATGACTTTAGCCTGGGTGCCCATTATTTTACATGGGGAGTACATGAATCCTGTGCAAGCTTTCACTAATAAGTGAGCTTTGTGAAGTAATTATTTCTGAAGTTTCCTGATGAGCTGAGGTACCCACTGAGTACTAAGAAAGTTATTTAGATTCTTAGTGCAAAATTGTTTTCAATTATTTCTTACTGCTTGGTGTTTTTATTTCTTAATAAGCAGAAGAACCTGAGTGTTGGAAAGCCCAAAAAATCACTCTTCATGTAGAAAATCTTGACTGACAGTCACTGACAAGTCTATGTTTGAGTGTAGAGGCTTCTTAATTAGCTCAGTCAGGCCTGGGTAGAAGACATGGGTTTCATACTGGAAGTTAATGATTAGCTGTTCCTATCTGACATCTGTTTCCATGTGCTGCTGAATTAAGCAGCATCAGTTCAATGTAAGGTGGATACCCAAAACACAGGGCTTATTCAGTGGTTAGACAATTTTTGTTGTTTTTCTTTTCCAAGTTTCATTATCCACAATGGTGTCAAGTTTACTTAGTGCATCTTTTATATTTGGGTGCTGTTTGACTTTGTGTCAACTTCAGGCTTTTCCTCTGACAAACTGAATGATGCTTGGTTTTGTTCTGAAAACCAATAGCTGCAGTTCAGATGATTCACTGGCCCTCTTTGATGGCTGTAGACACTTTTTCATTTTTGTTCTCTGACTGTTTTGACAATTCTTTGAATTTCTGTTGTAGCTGGCCTGAGATGTTGGCATGTACTTTGGCCTGTTTCTGCTCTGGTGAAGTTAGGCTGCAAGTCAAGAGGAGTAGGGGTTGTGTGTAAATGAGATCCCTAAGATGGGATGCATTAATCTTTCTACTGTTTGACTCCATAAAATAGTGTAAAAACAAAACAAAATAAAGGGGGCAAAATAACCCCCACCAAAAACTAAACCTAAACAAAATATGTAAGCTGTTAACCCATTGAATAAAGGTAATTTTCCTGCCCAGAGCTGCTTTTCTTTGTAATATAGCACTAAATGCTTGACTGCCTCAGAATCAAAAGGAATTGAAAAATGCTGGGTCTGTTATTCAATTTTCACTACCTAATAGTTTATATAATACACATGTATCATCTTGTGCCTGTTAATGGTATTTCTGTATTAATCTGCAGATCCAAACCTTGAGAATCAGTCAGGAGGAGTCTCAGAGGGAGACTCCAAGTCATGCACTTGGAACTGGACAATAGGCAGTTGTTCATCTAGATGCTCTTGCATCTGAATTAAGGTGCATCCAAAGTGTAAAAATCCTATAAAGACTCCATCACACCATTAATTTCACATCTGGCCATTTTTGATGCATCTTTACTGTTGTTTCCCACTGACTGCTAGGGATCTGCAAGTCAATTTCTTATCCGTTTAGACAGTGCTTTATTATATTGCTCAGTGCTAGCCTCTAAATTTAAAATACCATGTGATGTGAAGTCACACTGTGCAAAAAAATAAATCAAATACCTATCAGCGTGCCAGTGTAAACCAAGCAAATCAAGCCAAGTATCAGCTGTGCTCAGTCTGATCTGTTTTGCATGATGCTCATTGGTACTAAAAGATAGAAATCCAGTTAGTGGGTTCCTGTGCTAACATCTTTCTGCCTGTTTTTGATGATAGTCCAACTGACCTATAATTCTCAGCTTTCCTGTCTGCCTAATGGTTCTATTTCTGCTTGGCCTTCTTTGTCCTCGTGCCTGCATTACAAGAGTCCTGCAAGACTGTTTGTAATTAACTTTCACTTGTTCATTGAAGCCTTCAGGACAAGCCACCAAAGCATCAGCACACTGTTCTTGCAGGTGGCAACTGCCTATGTCTTTGTGCAGAATTGTGTCCAGAAAGATGGGAAGAGCTAAGCATTTCTTGGCTTTTTTCTAATAATTTTATCAGTTGGAAATATGGATATTTGTTTAGTGATGAACTAGTACTGTTAGGGCACATTTTCAAAAACTCCTTATTTTTGCTGCTATAGTGGGGAGTATTTTGTTCTCATTTTAATATTTATACTCTGTTCATTCTAATGAATTCAGACTTCTCATTAAATTGGACTTTCTGAATTCAATTGGACATTCACTCAAAATAATCTTAACCAGACCTGTTGACTATTCCAAAAAATATTGGTTTTAGGTAGAATTTTTTAGTGTTTTTAAACGCTTTGTCCTATATGACTTTCACTCTTCAAGAAATTAGCTTCTTGCTTTACTGTTGGGTCTAACTTTGGTTTAGGTTTCTCTTTTTGCAGTGTCAGTCATGTTCAGCCCTGACCTGCAGGGGGCCAGTGCTTTCCAATATGTTTGATTTTTTGTTTCATTTTTTGTTACTTTTGTCTCAAAGCAAAAATTGAGCAGTTTGAAGTCATGAGAAGGGGGAAAATCTGACCATATTTAAAATATGCCTGATGATTGGCTGAGTTTTAGGAACTGGCAGCAGCTCTTACAAAGACAGTGCTGTTACCCATCCTTTGGTTCTGAAGCACTCATGGTTACTTTTGAGAGAGTAAGGGGAAGCTGAAGTCAACAAGCAAAGGCAAAAGCAGATTCTACTCAAGCTTAAAGAACCCTGGTCAAGGGGAGAGCTGCTCTGAAAGAGATGCAAGCACTGGACAGAATGGAGAGTTACATTTCTGCAGTTGTAGCAGTGATGTTCTCCACTTTGTTTCTTGCCTGTGGTGCTGTAGATCTTCAGAGCCTTCCCTACGTAATGTTGCTATCATTTCCAATGGAGCTTTATGAGACGCTGTGATACTCCATCTCTGCTCCTTAAATCTGTTCTATTAACGTCATTATTTCACCAGCCTTAGGACAGTGACTGATGATGTGTACAGCACACTGATGCTGTCCAAGAACACTAGTTTTCTTTGTTAAGCAAATGGTTTTCAGGGGTCACTTGAAAATGCCTTCTCTGGAGGTCAGCATGCAAGACTTGAATTTTTTCAAGTGCATACTTGTGTGGTAGAGTTAGAATCTTCCGTGATTTTCTTGTTAAAGCAAAGTAAAATGTAAGTGGAACAATTTGCTACAGGTATTTTATTGCAGGTTTGACTCTTTAGTAATTAAATTTATTCTGGAAAATGCGTGCTTATGGATTATTTAATGTGGGAGCCTTTTTCCCTGAAAACACATTTGTTGCCAGAAAATGGTGACTCCTAGCTATTTGTATGCCTAGAGATAAAACACAGCTCTATATTCTGTTTTTTTAACATATTTTTTAAAAGTCAGTGTTGTGTAGATCCAGAACTATGATTATGAAGTAGGTTCAGAAAAACTTTGTCAGAAACAGGTGTGTGTTTGCGTTTCCAAGGTCAAGCAATATTGCATTGAAGACTTTTGGTGCAAAAGAATAAATTTTCATAATCTCTCTTTTCTTTTAAAACAGACTGGAGGTCAAGAACAGAGTGCAGCACTGGCTGTAGGTAAGAACTGAAACTTAACCTGCTTGAAAACTCTCCTGACAAATGAGCAAAATTGTAATACGTTAAAGGGCAGAAAATGGGACTTTGCATATTAGCAATTTTCTCTTTGAGAACTCATTTTCCCTCGTTTCCTTTTGTACCTTTTGAAGTTTGTGGTGTTCACTAGGAAGTCCTGATTCTAGCTGAATTTATGCCTCTGATTAAAGTTGCTAACCCAGGCTGCAAGGGTTTGGTTTTTGCTTGCACAGCACCTCACCACAGGCTGGTAATGACTTTGAAAACTCTTCACTATAGCAGTGTTTCAGTGAAGCTGTGTTTAATGTGCACAGAGTTATAGTAGTTTGGCCACATTTGTGAATGCATCCTGGAAGATGGTGAAACTTCTCGAGAGATTTGAATGAAGAGAGAATGTTTTGGTGGTGTTTCTTTCTCAGCCTCTTTTCTAAAGCTACTGAACCAGATTCCTTATGCCAGAAACCAGTCCTCTGAACCAGTTTGTAAGACTGAAGAGGTACACCTGCTTATGTGGAAGTTTTAGCACTTAGTTTTTTAATCTCCTGCTTGTCATCAGTTTTTTAACCTCCTGGTTGTCATGAGAGCTACTGCACAGTGTCTGTGTTATACTTCACCTTTATTGTGCTTTGCCAGCATAACTATCCATCTTCTGTCAGATTGGGAAGGTAATGGTACCAAACGTGAGGTAGGAGGGGTTTTTTTTTCCTTCTGTTTTTGATTAATCATCAGAAAGCTTTTCGAATTCTGGGAAGCTGATGAAATTGATTTGTGTGGTGTGTTGACCTGGGCTCGATGCCAGGTGCCCACCAAAGCAGCTCTGTCACTCCCCTCCTCAGCTGGAGAGGGGAAAGAAAGTAGAGCAAAAGGATCATGAGCTGAGATAGGGGGGGAGAGGAGAGATCACTCATCAGTTACAGTCATAGGCAAAACAGACTTGACTTAGAGAAATTCACTGAATTTATGACCAGTCAGAGCAGGATAATGAGAAGTAAAAGAAATCCTAAAGAACTCCTCACTCCTCCCTCCTCACCAGGCTTAATTTTATTCCCAATTCTGTTCCCTCTCTTTCCTACCTCAGAATAGGGAGATGGGGAATTGGAGCTACGGTCAGTTGATCACATGTTGTTTCTGCCTCTGCTTCCTCCTCAGGGAGAGGAGTCCTTACCCTGCTTCATTGTGGGGTCCCTCCCACGAGGTGCAGCACTTCAGGAACAGGCTGCTCTAATGTGGGTCCCTCACAGGGTCACAAGTCCTGCCAGCAAACCTGCTTCAGCACAGGCTTCTGTCTCCATGGGGCCACAGGTCCTGCCAGGATCCTGCTCCAGGGTGGGCTTTCCACAGGGTCACAGCCTTCTCTAGGCATCCACCTGCTCTGGTACAGGGTCCTCCGTGGGCTGCAGGTGGATCTCTGCTCTGGCATCTGGAGCACCTCCTCCATCTCCTTCCTCCCTGGCCTTGGTGCCCGCACTGTGTTACTGGGGTGTCTCACATATTCTCACTGCTCCCGTCTCTGTCCACAATTGCTTCTGTGCCATAACTTTTCTTTTTTCCTTCTTAAATATATTAAGCCAGAGGCACCACCATGGTCAGTGATGGGCTCAGTCTTGGCCAGCAGTGGGGCTGTTTTGGAGCTGCTGGCATTGACTCAGTTAGACATGGGGGAAGCTTCTGGAGCTTTTCACAGAAGTCCTCCCAGTTGTACCCCCACCATCACAACCTTGTCATGCAAACCCAATGCAATTTGTCTTTAGTTTTGTTGACAAGAGTAGAAAACATTTCCAAGTGCTTTGTCCAAAACTATTTGAATACTCCATTAAGAATTAAGAATATATGGCACTATAAATGTTACTAAAGTAATTTTCCTTACTTTAGTGCTCAATTTTTATTTTAAAATGCTAATTTTGCAGAATTTCTGGTTTTGATGCGATACCACTTTTTTGTTATTCTTAGGAGGATTTATGATATTGCTGCATCAGACCCACAGTCCTTCTTGCTTTACTGTCTTGACTCACTGCATTATGGAATAAATCTAGGAAATGAGGAAGCATGCAGCAATGTTTTCCATATCTACAACAAACTAATGGAAAAACATCCATTGCCAGCAGCAATAATATCTTTTTCATTGAGTAGCTTTTACTTGCAAAGCCATTAGGTGTGTTGTTAAAGCTGCAGTTGGAATTAGCGCAGACTTTTAATGTATAGCATTGTGTGCATGTGCAAAGGTTACATTATAAAAGTTACTAAACTGAGTCAGACCATGGGTCTATCTAGCTGAGTACAGGCTCCAGGACCACCATCTCACTGACCTCTGCATGTGTGCACTTGATTTTGCACTTTCTTTCACACCCTTCACTTACTCCTCTACTAGAATGGTTCTGCTTCTGCTTGGGAAGGTGAGAGGCATTCAGCAAAGCTAGCAGAACTCAGGGAGCATTGCTGGGAGTGGTACTGCTGCCAGGAAGGGGAAGGCTGTCTAGAAAATAACTTCTGTTTTCTTTGAAGAAACTGTGAGCCAACAGTATCTCAGTCATTGAAGGGAAAATGTTAATAAATTAAGGTGGTGTGGTGTCCGCTCCAGCAGAAGTTTGGATGTCAGGCTGCTGATGCTTTCAACTTCTCCAGCTATACTGAGACAAAGTGGGTTCCAAATACTGGTTTATGATGCTATCAAGCAGGGAATCACCAGTGTGAAGGGTTGGGAGGGACTGGCGGAAGGCTTACCCAAGCAACTTGTTCAATAGGAAAGCATTTATTGAAGTCACCTTTCCTAGTAAGGTAACTGAGCTTTAGAAAAGAACTGGAAACTACTGAAAACTTTAAGCTTCAAAGAATGGGACAAATCTAACTAGATGTTGCTGTCTGAGTAAGGTTAAAACTTAAAAAAAAACTTGATATCCAGTAAAACCTGAGCCTTCAAGTGTAAGCAGATGCTTAGGGAACAATGGGAACAGGGAGACCATATGGTTCTTCTAGTATGTAGGTATTTTCAGGTCAAGTATTTTTTTGAGCCAGATGTAATTATTAATTGTATTCAGTATTCTTTAATTGCTTTCTGTTCTGCGTATATATCTTGTTTTCCCCAAGAACTGGTGCATACTCCTTGTGAGATGGGATGAGATGGGCTTGCAGAGTTCACAGAGGGACCAATGCAGGAAATCATAACTCTGCGTGATATTCTGTGTATTTGTTACTGATCTTAATGGATTGCAGGTTGTATAATACCACTGAAGAATAGCAAATGTTCCTCCGTATTTCCAACAGGTGAATGAAAATAAATTGCCTTATGATATCTTAGGCTTATGGGAAACTCTTTAAGATTAAAAGAAAATTTGAGATATGTTGGGAGGAATGGAAAATGAGATAAAAAAGGATTATATTTATACACCTAGAGGAATCTGGGCCAATGTGGTCTATTTTTTTGTTTGGTTTTTGTTTGTTTGTTTGGGGGGTTGTATTTTTTTTTTGTTTGTTTTGTTGTTTGGGTTTTTTTGTTGTTTAGGTGGAATTTTTTTAACACTTGCTTTCTAACAAGAAAAACTATCCAGGTTCTCTAAAAGTTGAAGCTATGTCTCATGAGGGAATCTGAAGAAGTAACTGAATGCCTTTAGAGCCTTGATCTTGAAAGAAATCTCATGTGAAACTTCAAATAAATAAACAACCATGGAGAGACCAGTTTTGTCCTTCTGCCCTGCCTAGTGCCTATCTGTTTATTACTGTTTCTGAAAACAGATGGAGTGGGAAGGAGCATCATCCTGCTAGTCATCCTCTGTTGTACCATCATCATCTGGATGTGCTTCATTAGCCTTCTGTATTCTGCAAACATACTTTGTCTTACTGGTGTCTCATTAGAAAGGAAGTCCACAAAATAATCAGAAAGCTATCCTGAAATATGGAAACCCACCCTTCCAGCTCTGTGATTTGGAAGGCTACAGGACTTCCCTTCCTTCTGGGTGTTTCAGAGCTGGTGTGTCACTGAACTGAATTCCCAGATGGACAGTCAGTGTCGGGTTCATACGCACAGGGTTTGTGTTTCAGCACTGTGACATTCCAGAAAAAGTCCCGTGAGATGGAATGTGTCAATGACTATTAATATCCATCATTTTGATGACTAAATAATTTGTCATGGCATTGTTAGTGTAGGATTACAAGCCAGGGCACTGAAGGAATGCAACAATTTCAGAACCCATTTAGAAGAAAACATTTTACGTGAGCGTTGCAGTGATGCTTGTACTCCTTCTCCTGGTACATTAGATGGCAGCACGGCCAAGGCTGTTGGACCCTCAGTGCAGCTTCATCCAGCTCAGTACTGAAACGTGTGGCAGTCTGGTAGATGGGAATTCAGCTACTCTGAAAGAAAACATTTTCCAAATCAAACTAGGCTTGAAAGAGGAGTGCTGTTTCACATGTGAAATAGCAAATGAAAAGTGGCATGTCATTTGGGCTAGACCTATAGTGAAGCTGGGAGTTGAAAATATTTTTTTTTCAGTATTTAGATAAAACTTGAAGATTCAGTGGGTTGTTTGGTTATTTTTTTTCCTCTTTGTTTGGATTTTTTTAGTTGGGGTTTGATTTCTTCTCTTTACACTGAAAAGCTGGCAGGAGAAGGACTTAGCACTTATTGTTGTGTTTGGGTTTGTGGGGTTTTTTTTGAGAGGGTTGTTAAATTACAGGCTGACATTCTTGAAATATGAAACTTTCTTAGTGATGTGGTAATCTAACAGAGTTTTAATAGGCATGCCATCTTCTGTAGCTTTTCTCTAAAAGAATAAAACCCCCAATATGTTAGTCTGCCATAGCTCGTATTAAATGGAGGGGTTTTTGTATATTTATGTACCTGATAAAAAACATTTCGAGCTTACTTTGAAAAAAGACTTCAAGGTCAGCCGCAGTTTCCATGATAATGGCACAACACTAAAAGCAGTGTTGGGGCTGGAAGGACATTGCTGGTTCTGGGCTCTTGGGCTCTCAGGTGCCTTGGCCACTTTGGCTCCAGCTTCGCTGTCTCCGCAAGATCCAGCGGGAGGGCAGCGGCCTCTGTCGGAGGAATCTCAGCACTGCAGAGGGCTCTGCGGATGGCAAACTGAAGGACAAAACAAAGTGTAAAGTGCATTCCAGTGGAAGTGTCCCTGAACTGAAAGGTAGTTTTTCCTGATGGTTGCAATGTAGTGGAATTAAAAAGAGCATTTTGCAGAATTAAGTTAAAGCATGTTGAGCTTGTGTCATTTTGAAAGAGGAAAGCGTAGTTAATTGTTTTTTTAGCCCCACATTCACTCTTTGAAAAATGGTGCAGTTACTTGTTGAAGGGTAATTCACAGCAGATTTTTGGAGCATAGTCTCTCCCCTATTCAATACAAGTTCTGTTTTAAAAACAAGCACAGTTCTTCCAGACAAATTGGTTTTATTCCAGACTTGTGTGAGCATGCTTAGTTATTTTATTGTAGCCCCTGTCAAATACATTATTCAGTGTCAGCTGTGCCACTAAAATGTTCCCAAATTAACAAGCCTCTAAGACTGCTCCTTCTAAAGGAACTGTGGGTTCTTCAGTGCCTTTCCTTTGATTTCTTCTTAGAGGAAAATGGACTGAATAAACACTGACCTGACCGTACTTTACAATTCTGGTTTTGAGGAATGTGAGTCTATTCACTAGTCTGTTTTCCCTGGCAGACTTCCATTTTCCTGATATGACAAGTTTTGAATTCAGTTTTGTTAAGAAAAGAGACTTTATTGATGATGTGTGATCTCAAAAAAAAAAAAAAAAAGCCTTCAGTTTCAACTAAAACAATTTATTGTATTGAAGTCAGCTTAACCAAATGAACTGCCATCAGAGGCAAGTTTAAGCAGCTTTTCAGTGGCCTTACTTACTTTCCTGTGCAAAAACATTTTCTATCTGGCTGTATAATTTATTTTTCCACTCTTCTGGTAAGATTAATGACTGAAGCCCCAAACAGTCAGTGGTACAGGTTTTTTGTGTTTCTATTTCTTTTGACCTGAGTATTTTTTTATCCTTACTGTGGTTGATTTGCAGTCCCTGGTTTGTGGCCACTGGGTGTCAGCAGTGCAGAGCCGTGAGTGGGTCTGGACATGGGTTTGGACTGGGAGCTGTGTCCCAAAAGTGTCTGTAAAACCCAGTGAAATCTTAACACTTGCTTCAACAGCTTGTCCATCAATGAACGAAATGGCGTGTTTTATGCACAACTTGTGACTGCTCTGGCACTTTGTTTGTGTTTGATTCAGTATTTGGATGATGTGATCTGAACTGTTTAATATTAATAATGTTGCTAGAGCTATGATGAGTCCTGAAAATGAAACCAGATGATCCAATATGTAACTTGTTTTAAGCTAATAGCACCAAGCTTCTCCTTCCTAAATCTAAATATGATAATTTCTATGTGGTGTTCTCTTTTCCACACTATGAGTGATAACTGCTATTTTTTTTTTTTTAATATTGACTCTAATTATTTTCTTTCTGGATAATGCGTTTTACTACTTTGGGATTTTCTATAATAACATATCTTTATTGCTTTAAACACCACTAATATCAGCAGTAGGAATTAGAATGTGTCAGAAGGCATCTCTGCTTCTCTCGCAATATTGAGAAGTGAATGGGCATTAGACCAGAATAAAACATGTTTGTATCCAGGGAAAATGTTACATCTCTCTGAAAAGAGTGATTCTTGCAGTGTATTTTACAAGCCTATTTCCGTCTCTGCAGCAGTCTCTTTAAGGTTGAGGGCAGATGCATTCTCACTGGTTGTGAAGCTTAACTGCTTCGTTGGGAGAGAAAGTGCTGCTGGATCCCATAGGCTGCCAGCTCTGTGATGCTGTGTGTTGCTAAGGGCTGCCTTGCACTCAGCTGATGTGGGCAGCCACCTATTCACTGCCTCTTTTTTTTTTTTTCCGCCCTCTCCCTGTTCATGGCCAGATATTGTAGGCAGAAAATGTTCAGGAAGCCATGAAACAATTGCCAGGCTAATAGGATTATCCTTCTAGAAAAACAGTATGGGGATATGTTCAGTGAGGGTTTTGTTTATATAGGAACACTATTATAGCACTATAGTATTTCACTATAATGTTGTACTTTTAATGCTATAAATGCTTTTCACTTTTTTTTTACCAAAGTATCTCTTGAATTGGACATTTATGCCACACTGACATGACTAAATGAAAATTTAAAACTCAAATCCTGGGAAGAAAGTGTTTGTTTTTTCATTAGATGTGCTTTCCATATAGTGTTGTGTTTAACTTCCTGCTCTGGACTCCAGAGCCATGGATACCCTGTTTTCATGGAGTAGAGTTTTCATACTCTGGATGTTAGTATTGGGAATACCTTTTTCCAAAAGGTGAGCTGATGTTTTCTTGAAAGAGGCTTTCTTCAGTGGTCACACATTTTTTTATCTGATTATTTTTAAAATTGGTTTGAAAGCATACGGTTCTTGCAGTAGAACCAAACAAAATGAAAAATATCACTTAGGTACACCTTCGTAGTATTTTGCCCTTAATGAGAGGAAGTTCCCCAGCTGCTCACCAATGACCAGCAAAATCCTTGTTCATGTACAGTTTTTCATTCAGGTGTCAGAGGGGAAATTTCTTTAGTGCTCAGGTGAATTTACTTGCATCGTGTATTTCTATTATATTTCCCCTGGGCTTAGCCTGGAGGGGCGGGGAGGGAACTGAAATGTGTCAGGGATGTTTTCAGCAGGAAGGGCATGCGTGCCAGACTTGTTTTGAAAATATGCCTTTGCTTTACGCTTGTCTGATCATGACAGTATACGCAACATCATACAACCCCATAAGGCTGTAATGGGCCGAATCATTCTAATCAAATGTGGCATTCCGTATGTCTTCCTCTGCAAGTAGGTCAAGTTTAAACCATGTTCTTGGCTCGTGCTCTGATTTCCTGTAACCTGCTCCACGTGGCTTGAGTAATGTGGTGGAATACAGAGCATGCCAGCAGGGATTCTAAGCAGCCTCACAGGGTCAGTCAGTTTTTGGACAGAAACTAGTGTTTTTGTTCTTCTCTGATTTTACAGTGTTGGATTTGTGGCAAGAGAAAACTTCAGTGGTCTTATTGTGTGCTTTTACTGAGTCCTAGGCTGTTAGTTTGCCTAATGAGTTGCCTGTGGACACTGCAGTAAAAAATCTTAAACCCAATAAGACCCTTGGGAGAAAAATTGCTTTGCAGGTTTTGAAGAGTACTGTATTGTGAATGAGAATAGCAAATCAAATTGGACAGAGGCTGACAGTCCTGAAGATGTTAAAGAACAAATAGGTAGTGATCGAAAGTGTATCTAAGGCTGGACATGTGAATATTTTATGTTAGTGATTGCAACATGCAGTATTCTTCTTGATGAGGATTACAGCTTCAATGTGGATTTTGTTCCAATTGTGCTGGAAGAGTTGTAGGTCAAAAGATGTATTAGCACCCACAAAAGTCACCTCCAGTCAGTGTCCTGAGCCAGGTATTTGGCTCCAAGGCAAAGCCCCAGCTACAGGACATTGAAGTCAGTAGCAGTGTTTGCTGTTGCCTTTGATCTTCATACAGACTTAAGTCTTTCTTGAACTGGGGCTGCTTGACATGGCAACATGCTCAAGAAGGATGCAGTTAGTGCTGGAAGATGTCCCTGTCTAGGCAGTGGTAGCTCAATGTCAGGGCTGGCTAACTGGAACCACGTCTGACTTAATTCAGCTGAAGTTATGGACTTTTCAGGAAATTGGAGGAGTGCTTGGTAAAGTAATACTGACTGGGTCTGCCACTGTGGTGGTTCATTGCCAAGGTAATTCACAGAACTACCAAAGTCTTCATGCTAATGATGCTTTAACAGGACATCAAATACCAGAAGAAGTTGGTGGAGATTGTGGTAACTAGTGGCTGGTTTTATAGACTGCTTCTCATGCTACATGCAAACTGTCATCATCTTTAATATTAGAGCCAGTAATGATCCTTTCATGTGTTTTGGGCCCAGAAGAAATGCAAATGACAAGCCATCTTGCACAAAACAAGAGCCTCTAGTAAATCACTATCTTATCTGTCAGAGGCCTAATGTATCTCTGAGCTAGGTTGCTTTACTCTAGATTGATCCAGGTATTCTGCTGACATAGCAGCTTCTCAGAAAGGTCAGATTTGATTTTCCCCTCTGTAGTTTTCTACCTGAGTGCAACAGTTCAGTTCTGCTTGCTGCTCAGCTCTACCTTTTGAAGGGAAATAATATACTGAAGTGTAGAGCCATCTAACCTTAGCCATGTCATGTTGACCTGCAGATGTTTCCATGTATCTGGGAAGTTCCATAGGTGGCACCACGGACCCTGTTTCTAAAAGGCCGTTCCAGAGCTCAAGAAGGAAATACTTAGCCTTGATGAAAGAGTAAATTCTGCCCTGTTGGCTCTTACATTCATTACCTTGAGTGCTACGCTGAGAGAAAGCATCGTCCCAAAAAACACTAGAGACATTCTATATTCTCAGTATTTGTCTAAATTGAGTTTTCAAGCTCTTTAAAACCTTTTAAAGTCTTTCTGGATTACAACTTGGAGAAATGGTCATTTTTACAGCTCTTAAAACACAGTAGGTCTACCAGTATTAGGGAATGCTTGAGATCCTTGAGTAACTTAAAATTCACGTTGATTCAATTTTCAAAAATACTGTTTGTTCAGCTTCTGCTAGATTTCCATGCACTCCATAAAAAGTGAATATACAGTGAATGTTTTGCTGCTAAGGAAGCAGATATGATTGCATATATTATGTGCAAAACTCTGACGTGACTTAAGTTTATCAAGATCTTTTTCAGTACACTGAACACACAAGGGAAGAGGTCTGTTAGGAACTTCCTTACTAACAAGTGTTCTTGCAGCTTTCTAGTCATATAAATTGAAATACACTTCTGTATCCCATCTTGTAATTTTGCTGCTCTTGTAGGTGAATTAATTCATTATCATCATCTTCAATTTCTCTCCTTTGCTCAGGGAGGAAACCTCTTCATGAGGTTTTACCTTGAGGTCAGTTGCATCTTCTGCTTGACTATCATGTCACTTGTTCCACTGTGGTGCCAAACCTTTTGTTGTGCTTCTCTGTTTGTTAAACTTAACTCCCAGAAAAGAAACCATATATTCTTCTTAGAAAGCCTTTCTGAGAGATTAAGATATTTGTATTGAAAAACCAAGTCCCAAGCCCCCTACTCATTTTAGGAGGTGGTGTGGGTTTAATGAAACGATCTGTTCTGCAGTGGCTGTATGCTCTCCTGTAAACTTAGCTTCAAAATATTTCAACCCTATAAGCATGCCCCTACTGTGACCTTCAGAGGTAATGTTACCCAATATTTAAGCCCCAATGCATGATCCTGTAAACTCTTAGGAGACTGGTTAATACCAAAACAAAGGCAAAACCTACATAGAGGCATTTTTTGAGATACAGGAAATATTTTGGTGGAGGAGGGATGGTGCAGCTGAAGCACAGCAGTAATTGTAGGTATAGGAGTTCTCTTTAGGCCATTAACACTGTTCACTGCCATGTGTTTGCTGCTTGTTTGTTAATGATGGAATTGAAATGTGGAATGCGCTGTTCTGAGATAGCAGTTGGGTTTTTAAATCTGAATCTGCAGACTGGATCTTCATTATACAGCTTCTACTTTTGGCTTTTTATTGGCCCTGTTGAAAATACTTGCTTAAGGATGCCTCTGTCCACTCTCCAACAAGAACAGCATTCATGATCTGGAAAAAGCTGAAATACAAAGTGGCTTATTCAGGCCTGTGTTACAGAACATGCTTGCAAGATCCAGAAAAGTAATTTCTCTGCCTTCTGCTGTTGTGTGTTTATACAGCATTGGTGCACATGTAGCAATTAAAGAGTTTATTAAGCTGTGGAATAGAAGGTTCTGGAAAAGCTGCCTCTTTGAAGAAACATGTTTTAATGGTTTAGTTTTTAAGAAGAGCCTCTAAACTGGACACCTTAATTTAAAAATTCATTGTAATAATGAGTGTTTCTCACAGGCTCAGAAGTCTGATGTGTTATTCCATGAACTCAGTTTAAATGCTTAGGAAGCAGGTCTTGCATTTCCTTGAGTTTCAAGGAGAAAGCTGAATGTGTGAAAAAGCAAGCATATGCCTGCTGATGAAGTTCTGTGTGCAGAATCCCCTGTGATCCCCTGGGTTACACTCAAAGTCACTCTTATAAAAATGGAGAGGTTTTTTTTAACAGTCATTTGGTCATTCTGTAGAAGTTGTTGGGGCAAAGACTGAATAATTTTCAACAATTTGGGATTAATTCACATTTTCTTCTCTAGCTTTTTTTGATTGTGTGAGTCGCTCAATTTTGCAGATTCCAGAAAATAAATGGTGTGCTGTTCTTAGTTTGCCTTTTCCCCTCTCAAACCAGTTGTGTTTTTCTTATGGAATTCAAGAAATCCAGGTTCTGAAAATTGGTTTTGCCTGACATTTTTGTTTTGAGTTCACATTGCTTCCGTTTCCTTGATTCCTGATAAATTAATGATTCTTAGTGTCATGCTACCTCCCTCCAGGTAAATATGGGTCTTCAGTAGAAGTAAAAATCAGGAAAAAAAGACTATATACTGATAGATTGATATAGTTAGAGTAATTTGAAAATTGATTTTTTTATGTCTTATGCTTTAATCCAAATGTCAGACTGTTGATGTCTTAAATAATTTGAGATGAGGTTTTTGGATGGTGCCTTTTTTGTCTTGCAGCTCACTCTTGTGAGCTCTTGTTATTTCAAAGCAATGGTTCTTAGGTATATTTTCAGCCTCTGTAAAACATGGGAGAATCCTTGAAAAGGCTGCCTTATGAAATGCAGTTTTCATACTCCTGCTGAAGGGATTGATTTCTGAAACCTGTGGTAACATTTGAAACTGTTTCGATAATTTGTCTGATGTCAAATAGTCTAATAACTATTTTTCTTCCACTTTTCATTTCTTTTAGCTGGGATGTGACAGCAAACACAAGAAGAACTGTTGAAAGTTGATTTTCTCCTGGTTTTGGAAAAGTCTAACTTGTGTTTAACTTGTCGCTCTGTGATTTAATGAGAAAACTGTTCATTGACCACAGATGACTACTACTAAGAGGCTTTCCAGAATCTGTTTTGGATTATGGAGAGATAGTTAAAAAACAGGCTTATGATGACACCAGTTCCATTTGAGGTTGCTTTTGTCCTAAGCAATAATAGATTTGTTTGGCACTGGGTGCTGCAGTTATGCAAAACAATTGCTCAGTCATCATAGGTCACATGTTCTTTACATGTGTTAAACAAAGATGAAAAAGATCAAATCTTTATTTTTGTTAAAGCTTATAATTTTTCCATTTTTTTTCAACAATCCCTGAGAATCCCTGAGAAGAAGGGGCATGGAAATGCACTGTACAGTGCATGTGTTCTGCTTTCCACCAGAAGTTGCCAAGTGCAGTGTACAAAACGCAATTGGGAGCCCTTCTCCACTGACCCCCAGGAGTATACTTGAAATAGGAAATGGTTATTGGAACTAAATTATTTTGCCATTTTTATTTTTAGGTTTGCTGGCATGGGTAATCTCATTAAGGTGCTAACCAGGGACATAGACCACAATGCAGCACATTTTTTCTTGGATTTTGAAAGTAAGTCTCTCAGCCCTTCACAGCTGGTGCATTTCAAATGGTAACAGTAGGGTTGCTTATACCTGCTGCAGTGAAGGCCAGGGGACTCAGTTGCAAATCTGGAATTTGAAAGAGTTGCATGTGTTTTTTTTCTGTTCCCCTTTTTTTTTTTTTCTTTTCATTTTTCCTCCCCTCCAGTAGTAGCCAAGCCACCATCATGCTGCTGTGTAAATTTTCTTTCCATGTGCTTAGTCATTTTGGGTCTCTGTGGTCACTGATGTCCATCCATCTGCCTGCAAATCAAGTAATTATGAAATGGAAAATTCTGTCAGTATGCCATAGTAATCTGTGCTGAGCAGTTGTTCACTATAATCCTCTCTTAGACAAGAGTGAGTGCTAAATCATTCCTGATCCTGCTTTGGTCATTCATCGTGCAGTTAATGTGCGTTTTCAACATCCAAAAGTCACGAGTGAAACTGTCTGAGCTTCACAGATGTTTTAGGCACCTTGTGTAAAAGATCTGTGGCGTACCTGTGTTAGCATTTTCTGCACACTGAAGTAACATCAGTTGATGTGATCTTGATGATCTATGATGGCTTTCTGACAAAATTATAAGGGCTGATAAAACAAAAGCTCTTTCCTTCTGTTGTCCCATCAGGTAAAAATCTGTGGCATGGCTAATGCTTGCAAATGTGGTACTTGGCCCTCAAGGCAGTACTCCTGCTCAGGACACTGGTGCTAGGGTGTTCTGGGACAGAATAAGTCACTGGCAAAGCCTTTGGTTGGATTCTGCCCCTGTCCTGAAGGGGCATCTGTGAAGATGTTGGTGACATGGTCACTTCTTGCAGGAAAGCAGCATTGCTGGGATCGCCAGCTGTACGTCCTCGAGGTGTGGGGGTCTCCCTTCACCCCCTGGGGCGGCAGCCTGAAGGACGGGTTCGTGCCTGATGGAACTCTCTGGTCTTCTTTCCCCCACTGCTTCAATCAACTACATTTGGGCTGTTCCTTCTTATAAAAAGAAAATTTTCTTTTCTCTCATTCTTGTCTTGGCAGGTACCTTAACATGGGGAACCTTCTAAAAGTTTTGACATGCACAGACCTTGAGCAGGGGCCAAATTTTTTCCTTGATTTTGAAAGTGAGAAGATGATTTTATATATCTATTACTCTTTGCCTGCAGTAGACTGCATTTGCCATGTACTAAATGTATGTTTTCATTTTGCCATCCCTTTTAACTGCTTTGTATGCCTGAGCTATGGATAATTGTTCAGCCAACTTTGATATAAAGCAATAACCTGTTCTAAAATATCCTCAGGTTCTAAAATGTAAAATCTTTATTTCAGGGAGGGCTTTCAAATTATATTTTACAGTTGAAACTTGATATGGTTCTTGTTTTTTATGCTAAAATTCTGCCTGCTTTTAATCAAAACTTTAAAAGGAATTGGAATTATTTGAAGACATACTGAAATTGCAAGAAGATATGTGCACGTTAAAGGAAGGACTGAAAATGAAACCTGATTCTTGTCACTTCCAGAGTGCCACTTAATAATGCTGCACATACAGATTTGCTCAAAACAGCTGTTCATAGCTCCAGCATCATCACGTTAAAGGTGTATATGTGAACCTTATTTGATTTGGCTCTGAAATATAACCTTATTCCTTCTTAAAAGGGGATCTCGGAGTGTATAAATACAAAATTGCTTTTGAAAAGAGACCTGTAGCTTGGCTGATCAATGCCGGATGTTACAGAAGGTTCACATATTGTCTGTATTTCTGCTTTTTTGGTTTTTTTGCATGATACAATATAGCCTAAGAATGGCAGGTAAGTGTTGCTGGCTTCTGCTGTGCATGTTTAATGACTCTCTTTTGGGATGTGCTATTGCTTTACCCAGCTGTACATCAGCAAGCATAAAATAAGAAAATTAATGTTCAAGTGCATTTTGACCATGTAATAAAATGCAATGAAATAACATAATAACATAATAAAATTGATAAAATACTGTGATATGGATAGTTTGAGATGCATTATATCTTCTTTTCTTCCCCTGAATTATTTTTCAGTTGTGTTTGATGAAACAGTATCTTGTTTATATTAGTTATGAGAGCAAATGCTTGGAGAAATGTTTTTGCTTTGATGACATTTAAAGTTATAACTTCTCTAAACCCTTATCCTGTAGTGTTGATTTTTATCAGATGTCTCTTCTGAATATATTGTTATTGGAAGATGATAGCCATACAAATTATTCATAAAGGGAAGATTAATCAAGGGCTGTGTTCAAAAATCAGAAAGCTAAACTTGTTTACAAGACCAAATCTTACATATCATCAGAATAGGTACAACTTAGTGAAGTAGGGAGAACTCATATTTGAGACTGTTCAAGCTGTTAAGTTCCACCTTATTTTGTTAATATTGAGCATTTAAGTGGAGTTAATGAAATTCAAGTTAGCTGAATAGAAGAGGCATAATTCTGAAATAAATTGCCATAAAAATTGCTGTTTGTTTTGTGTGGGGTTTTTTGTTTTGTTTTGTTGTTTTTGTTTTTTTTTAAATACAGATTCTGTAGCTATCAGTTTTGTTTTAAAATGCATGTTTTGAGCATGAACAAGATTTGGCATGAGAGTAAGCAGGTTGCTGACATGAAGTGTTTACATATGCAGTTAAATTAAGTGACTTATATTATGGCTGAATTGTTAGACTGTTCTTTATTCATTTTGGACCCTGTCCTGCCTTTGTTTCTGCTGCTATACTGTGTATCCATGCTTCTTTCTCCTCTGTTTCAGATAGCTTGCCTTGACAGGATCTTGGCTTTGACACAGTCAAGATCTTTCTTCAAGACTTGGCACTTAATCTTGTGATACTTAATGTTGTGTTTTTATGTGGAAGGACAAGTAAGCTCTGTATTAAACACAAATTTGACAATTCTGTGTCACGTCTGGCCCAGTAAGAGGCAGTTTGAAAGCTTTTGTTCTTAAATCCATACATCTCTTTGGAGTGAGCAGGCTAGTTAAACTTTTCTTGCATAGTACCATAAAGAGCTAAAAATTAATGTCCATAAAGCTTTATAGTACTACAAACATCAAATTTAGAAAGGTTTTAGACTGGTTTCTTGCAATTATTTTTTTCCCCCAGATATTTGTCTAGCAGCTTCCAGTGGTTGGTGTGACTGACTATCAGAATGCATGCAAAAAACCTTCTGATAAGTCATATGGTGGCCTGTTGGCTTTTCCTTGCCTCAACACTGGTTAAGCTTATGCTTTGTTTGGTCATTCACCTTACCTATTTGAAACAAATAGTTGCCTTAAGTATTCTGCTAAAGCCTGTGTAATGCCATTCGAACATGAGCAAAGTGCACAGCTTTGTAAGAACAATATTGTCCACTTAAAATAACCACCTGTAATGTGGGAAACTTACAGCTCAACTTTTACATTGTAGTCATTACTGTCACAGTGCAAATCCTTTCCAAGTTCACTGATTTGAATAGTAGCTAAAATACAGTGTGCTTTCAGACGGTGATCTCAAGCTAGGGCTGACGGTATTCTGTATTACCCCCAGAGAGCTTGGCCAAGTTTCAGAGGAGCCACAGAGACAGCGTTCTCCATAGTAATGCCAATAGAGATGAATAAATTATTTCATCTCTATCAGTCTGGGATTTTTCCCTCCCTTGTTTGTGAATTTTGTCCCAGACAGTTTCAGATGACTTGACGTGTTCTTCCCTGGGAAAAATCTCAGTTTAAATAGTGTTTGCTGTGCAGTGTAAACTTTTAACCCTAAATTTCTCTTCCTACCAGTTCTGTAGGCTAGCCAAATACTTTTTTAAATAGTCACTAAATGTGTGTGTTCCCCCTCATGCCATATGTTGTCATATTTTTGTAAAATTTAGTTCACATAACATTTGTATATTGTTGCAAGTCTACTCTTCTATGTTTAAGACTTTATTGTGTGAGTGTTCTAAACTCTAAATGTATATTGCATCTATTGCAGAAATATTCTGATTAAATTTAAAACTAAAGATGAACTCCCCATTGGCTTACAGGACCTCAGTCTTCCCTTTTCTTGCTATTAGATTAAAAATAGGAAAGTTGTCCTGAATAACCAGAGGCCAGCTCCGTGACAGCAATATCAAACCTCAGAACGTCTCAGTGAGCTGTGCTGTGCTCACTGTATTTGTTCTATTTTCCATAGAAAATGGAAGACCACTTGGTTTTCCAGTGGAAAAGCATTGCTGGGTAAAGGCATAGCCTTGTTGTAACGCTATAAAAGGAACCTAAATGTATGTGGGGAAAAGGGAAATCCCTGACATTGTATGTCTCCTTCATCCTGCTATTTGGATGCCTGGCATTGCTGGCTGCTTTTTCTTGGTTGCCAGGAGCAACTCCAGAAGTACAACTACAACTCCTTTTCCTGCTCTGTGATCTCCACATTGAGGAAAATGAGTTCCACAATTAGTGATTCTCAAGCCAAAGTCCCATAGCTTGAGTCTTCAGGTACCTACTCAGGGATACTATTCCCATATGTGGAAATGCTACATCCATCTAGTCAAGGTGACAGCCGTGCTTAGGAAGAGAGACCTTTCCCTCTTTCTCCACCTGCAATGGGCTTTCAGAATGCAGTGCCCTGACCAGCACTGAGAAGCAAATAAACCAATTCCTCTGGGTCAGCTAGCATTAGTCCTTGATTTTTTATATCATGCCTTTTATCTATATCCTAACAAGATCTTAAATGTATTTGGAAGGGATTATAAAAGAATTCAAGTTTGCTTTTTAAATTTGAGCACCCATCTATGTGAAAAAACTATCACAGATGACAGAGGAAATTAGTTGGGACAAATCAGGTTTACAGATTTCTTTTATTGGAGAGGACTACGTTCACCAAAATGAAATATGTACCAAAAGGAATAACTCCGTTATCTACTGGGGTTTAAAACAGTTATATATTTAGAAGTTTGTAATAATCAAAACAAACAAGCAAACTAAAAAAAAAAAAAAAACAAAGCAAAACCACCACCCCAACAAATTAAGTGTAAACAATTGGCTTAGGTTTCCTGGAACATTTTAGGGAAGTGAAATACAATAGTTGACTGATTACATCCTGCACTAACAGAGGTGGTGAAGATGTTGACTTGCCTAGCCAGCTGTGCAGTGAAGACCACTAAAATTGTATCTGGAAGATGGTTTTCATTTCATGGAGGGTCACAGCACTGCAGCTGCTCTGCTTGTTGCTGTGTTTCAAAATGAGGAGCAGGAGTTCTTGTGGGCCCTTCTGCTATGCCCTCCCAAAGTTGAAAAATGAATTCTCCGTACTACACTGAGTAAAGAAAAAATGTCATGAAAAATTAAGTAGGCAGGAGATGTAGTCAGTGTGAGATGATCCAAGTGACAAGTCTTGATTGCATTATTTAACAACACAATCTGGAATGCTACAGAGCTTCACGTTTTAGTCTGTATTTCACTATAGCATTTCATGTTCGTGCACGAACTGCTGCCAGTCAACTGGTGCTTCCCTGTCTGCTCTTTTCCCTCATTTTTTGTTTTCATTTCTTACAGCAGTCTTCAGCAGCTTTCAAAATTATGTGACCTTTGTGATGATCTGAAAAGCACTGGCCACTTTTACTCGATGCCTAATGAATGTGGTGCTCTTTTGTTTATTTTTAAAGGAGTGACCAGCTCTTTTTGAACCTGTTCTCATTCTTGATGTTTCTCAAAATATCAGCTAAACTGTTGCAAGGTCTATACATAGGCGCATTTGCCAGTAATGCCCACTCTCTATGCATTAAAGCATAACAATAAGAAGTATTATGCAAAAATTACAGCAAAATCCATACAGGCAACACACATGAAATTTATTTTCTCCTAATGCAAACTTTATTTTCTCTTGTGTTTTTCTAGTGTGTAACACTAGAATACTGTTGGGGTTTTATTTCACATGTAAAGATGTACCTAACTTCCATGGGAAGTTGTACATATGGATCATGGAAAAAGCACTTTTAAAAAGACATTTTCCGGACTCCTCAAACTGCACAAAGTCATGAGGATATATTGTCCTTGATAACTTTTGTTTGTCCCTATAAAAAAGAATCTGTTGTTAATACCCTCATTTTGGCACTGGAAATAGTGGACTAAAATACAGTGATATTTATTTCGTAACATATTTTGCCCATGTAAACAGAGAATCGGTTTTAGGGTGTTTTTTACAAGAGCTTCAGTAATTAACAACTATTTTTTTAAATATTAGCCTAAAAGGAACTGACCTTTTAGCTTCCATCAGAATTTTAAAAGTAAAAAGTCTGTCATTTCGGGTAAGCCATATTTGTACTAGATGATTCTTTTTAAAGGTTAAAGCCTTCTGTTGATTCTTCTCAAAACATACTTTTTACAGAATTGTCTTTTTTTAAAAATACATGTGTACCTTTTTGAAATTGTGATCAAATATACATTTGGGAAGTCCTTACTAAATATAAAAAACCTGGGAGATAGTATATGTCTTTAAAGACAGGGGACAAACTCCCTCCCCACACAAGCTCACGCTAGGTCTTTTTGTTGTCAACTCTGACTGTGCAATGGGTGCAATAAAGAATATGTTTTAAGGATTAATTATGTTTAGAAGTAAAAGATATGGCTCCTTTCCCAACCATTAAAAGATGAGGTAGAGAAGATGGAAAATAACCTGATGCAATGTTTCTAGATAACAGTAGACATGGACACCTCCTGTGCTATCTGAAGTGTCTTTGAGTGCTCACCTAAATCTTTCCCAGTGAGCCTGTACTGCACTCCAAGGTGATACTGTATAATAGTCATAAAGACAACTCATCAGGATCTTCTCCTAACTCAATTTTGAATAAGTCAGGAAGGATAGATTCCAGGTGGGGTTTTGGGATGGTAAACAAAGCTAAGAGACTACTAAAATGACTCGAATTACTCTCTTGAAGTTCCTCATGCATTGTAGTAGCTCTTCAGAGAATGAAAATTCTCAATGAGTTGCTGCATGAAGAATTTATCCCATAAGGTGATGGTGTGCCTATTGAATTCCATATTGTTGTTAAATATATATATACATTTAATATGTTCTGCTGTTTAGATGCCCAACCTACAGAATCTGAAAAGGAAATTTATAATCAGGTGAATGTAGTGTTAAAGGATGCAGAAGGAATACTGGAAGACTTGCAGTCATATAGAGGAGCTGGCCATGAAATACGAGAGGTGAGCCAGAGCGTTACAATTATGCACAACCTGTGGTTGTTCGTTGTTTGATCCTGACCAAATACTGCTGGGTTTTAACTTTGCTTGCAGGAGCTGTTTGGCAGAGCATGTTGCCTATTAAAATCACTGTCTTGAGTTTCTGCTCTGGAATGTTTCTTTTTAACAGCGAAACAGATGTCGCTTGTGTCAGTCATATTAATCCACATATGTAATAGCAAATGATGCTTCTCAAACTTTTCAGGGAATTGTTGCTATTGATTTTTTTTCTTTGTATTCCCACTCTTCTTGAGTTAATAGTGAATTTGGAAAGAGCATGGCGTGACTACAGTGCAATACTCAGTAGTGTTGACATCTTCTTGTGCGGTAATTGGAGAAGTCTGGGGTGGTAATCCTAACACAAAAGACATCTCATTTTCCATCCCTTTTAATTGCCTTTTATTTACTAAAGTAGATGTTTGGAACAGAAGCAAAGTTTCTGTACAGAATGTCACTCCATTTTTCCTTTATGTTTAAGAAAGGAAACCAACCCCCTTTATTTCTTCCTCACGTGCAGCAATGAGGACTGCTTTGCTCTAAAGTGAGGAGTTACTCACTGTAACATACCCTTAAGAATTAGTATTAGATAGGAGAAGTTTCTGCTCACTCCAGATGAATTTGAGATACTCATAGCCATTCAGCTTTGAGAGTTTTTCTCTCCATTGAATTCCTAAGGTAGCTTTAGGAAGCGTAACTCACACAAAACACTTAGGAGGGGAGATGGCTTACTTGTTCGTCAAGGAAGGAGCATGCTCAGGGAGAGGCTGTAGGATCAGGCACGAATTTGTGGCTCAGCAAGAAGCCTGCAGCTCCCATGGAGAAAGGAGAGACACCACAGGAAGGAATCTTTCCAGAGACCAGAATGGAGTGTACTGCAACTCACAGCCCAGGTTGACTGAAACATATTTTGGAATCAAAGGCTTGACTGTGAACATGTGGCAGGAGAGTTATGAGTATTTTTATTTCTGTTTTCTTGGTATATTTTCAGTTGCTAAGTAGTCAAGTTTCCATCTTAAAAACCTGGAGAGATTGAATTTAAGTTGTCATATGTCTGGGAAGTTTACTGTAAAGACAAAGTCTATACATATATCCCTTAAAGCTCTCCGTTATACACCATGTCCTGGAGGTGCTTTATGTTGTTGATTATGCTTAAATGCTCCTACTGCAATATTTAGCTTGAATTTCACATAAAAATTTTTTTTTTTTTCATTTTATGATTTTTATTTTTTTTTCTCCTTTGCAAAGTCAGGAATTGGTGATAGATACCAACATTAGGATGAGGCTTTGATCACTAAACGTTTTTGCTTGGAGGAATCACAGTAAAGTTGTTTATTTTAATTAACTAGATCTAGTTATGTAGAGTTTCTTATGTACCTTTATTTTTAACAATTTCTTTATACTGTCTCAAGGTTGTTTTCCTGATCAGGATACTTACTTTCAACACAGTTACTTAGACCTTTTTGGAACTTGGGATAGTACAGGCGTGTCTCTCACCTGAAAACTTATTAGTAGGTAGAATTTTTAATTATTAGCTCTTCAAACAATTGTCCTGTATAGGGCCTTTTTTATAGTTTCTTTTTGGTCAGCAGTGGATTAGTTATTATTAATCTAAGGATATTATTTCCTCTCTTTGTCTAATTTAAGGCAATACAGCATCCCAGTGATGAGAAGCTGCAAGAGAAGGCATGGGGTGCAGTTGTTCCACTAGTAGGCAAACTAAAGAAATTCTATGAATTTTCTCAAAGACTAGGTAAGTGGAAAGGTATTAACTTTTTTTTTTGTCTTCATTAATTAGTACATTTGCTATATTCAGATGTGATCATATCTAGGTCAGCTCCTTAGTAGAAAAAAGTTCATGTTGCATAGATTCCTTCTGTACACCGGATTGGATCTTATTCATATCTGTGTAATACCTTCTTGCATGTGACAGCAGACTTGCTTCAGTGGATACCTGAAAGGAGAAAGAGAATACTTGTCATCCTCTTTTTCTAGTCCTTTAGCAAGTCTGGAAAGCGGTAATCAGATAATTGTTTGAAAATCAGTGAATCAGTTTTCTTAATATTTCTGTTACCAAAAGAGCTTAAAAGTGACTTTGTTAGTTTGTCTCTAAACACCAGAAATCATTTGGTCTGTGGAAATTCCCGATCTTGGTTCACACAGATGCAATACCTCAGATAGTGCTTCATACCTCTTATGAAACCAACTTGACTGATGTGGTGGCTAAGCTGATTAAACCTATTAGACTTGTCTTTTCACAAACTATCTTTTGTTATCTCACTTTCAATCACAGTTATTAGCACAGCTCATGAAAAAATGAGTTCAAAACATGGAAACGTTTTGCAGGCAAGTTCTGCTTTGTTAAAAAGGTGAGGCATTTTTCTTGAGAAGATGAACAAAAAGTTGAGTTATAAGTTTATCTTAAATAAGACATGACTTCTTCTTATAGTTATGTGCCTCCTGAATTCTGTGTTATCTTAAGGGCTGAAATCTGCTAACATGGGTTATTGAAATGTGTTCTACATAAATGTTGCAGACAAAGCTTGAATAAAACCTTTTCAAGAAGGTTTTTTTGTGGCTGTCAGTGCTGATGAGACCTAGTCTGTACAGCAGTTTGTAAGTAAATATGACAACAGTGACACATAGATAAGCAATTCATTGAGCCCTTTTATTATTAATTACCACGTATTTTTCAAGATGTATATCTTAAGTCTAGCATGTAGAATATCAGCCAATAGAGATACAAGAAGGAGGTGCAGTTGTATATTGCAAAATACTCTCATTTTAGAGGCAGGATTGCGAGGCCTGTTGGGAGCCCTGACGAGCACTCCGTATTCCCCAACGCAGCACCTGGAGCGAGAGCAGGCTCTTGCTAAGCAGTTTGCAGAAATCCTTCACTTTACACTCCGGTTTGATGAGCTCAAGGTAAGAACTGGTCATTTTGTAAGCACAAAGGCTAGCAAAAAGAAGCCCAGTTTCTTTACTGAAGCAATCCTTGTGTTCTGTTCTAGAACAGAGTGTGCAGTACATACTCAAAGATTACTGTGCTTGGCTTGTCTGCATGACCTAGAGTTAGATTAAACTGGAAAGCAGATGAAATATCATATTAGCTTTAGGCACTTGTTATATTTCAGTTCATATTAATCGTGTTTCTTCATCCAAATTTGGCATCTCTTGCAATGATGCTGCTACTTTTAGTTTGTGCACATACATAGTCCAGCTATTTTCTTGCTAATGTGCAAAGAACTAAGATGAAATGATTATTAATTTGTTGGTCTGGTCCTTGGAGTCAAACTAGAAAAGCAAATTTTTTTTAACCTGCTAATTTCCAACTCCTATTTAGAAGCCTGCTCCTTTTTCCTGTTATATCTTGTTCTGCAAAATCTGAGAAACTAACCAGAAAGCTTTACATTGTGCTTATCAATTCCCAACACATCACAAGCTTTTTTGCTTCAGCAAGTCCAGTATTTTCTTGTTTGAAGTATTATACTTTATGAAGACTTGTCCTTATTTTTCTTGAATTTGTCACAACTCTCTTGCTTCCATATCTATATAGATGACAAATCCTGCCATACAGAATGACTTCAGCTATTACAGAAGAACTCTGAGCCGTATGAGGATTAACAATGTCCCAGTAGGTAACCCTTGAATGAGATGAAATATAATCTGATGCTACCACCTTTCTTCTTCATGTACAGAACAACTAAACTCTTTTTTTTTTTTCCTTCTGTTTTGTAGGCAGAGGGGGAAAATGAAGTAAATAATGAGTTGGCAAACAGAATGTCTTTATTTTATGCTGAAGCGACGCCGATGTTGAAAACCTTAAGTGATGCTACCACAAAGTTTGTGTCAGAGGTAAGAGTGTAAACTGATGTCTTGGATAATGTGCTTCAGAGCTCCACAGGGCCAGGCATGATTTGGAACACAAAACTCCTACCAGGCTTGATTTGGCATCTAGAAATTAAACTTGGATTTTGGATCCTCAAGAAATGTGAAGTGTCTTTCTTGGATGCTGTAGGGGTTAGGGACTTCAGGTCACCAAAAGTTAATGCATAGTGCTGATAGCTTTCCTCAGAGGGGGAAGTGGGGCAGGTAAGTATTTTGCCTCCATTTTGGTGGTGGGTTGGAGGAGAAATTTCAGAAAATTGAAAGGGAAACAGTTTGAGTCTGTGTGCTTGGAATAGGGAATGGAATTGAAATCTGGCTGTCTTTTCTCCTTCCCAAGACTTTTGGTGCACTGTGTAAAGTCAAGTATACTACATTATTGCAAAATGGGAGGAATCTGACCTGGAAAAGTATTCCAACATTTTGACACATCCCTATTTATCCTTAACTGGCTAGATAAATATTGGTGGTAAAATCCAGTCACTACAAGTATTGTGCTTGCCTTCTGGTAACTGTAATGATTCTTGGCTTATATGCAAAGAATGCACACTATTTCTTAATTTAACTAATTGTATGTTAACATGATTAATGCAAAGAGGCATTTGTCTTTTAATGTGTTTTCCTACGTTCTGCTTTATGCCTGAAATGCTTTAAGAAAACTGGCCTCTTATATGACATTTCTTTGTTATGTTTGTTAGCAACAGTACTGTTTTACTATTGAATCTGATTAATATATTTGGCTGTAGAAATTTCTGTCTTTAAGGAGCAAGTTAGTTGATCCCTGTAAAATACACCAAAAGTCAGTGGTGTGAATAGTTTAGTTCTTTGACTACAAACAAAGAAGCAAAACCGATGGGGTAGACTTGGAAGTTGCTACTCTGTTTGGTAACATGTAAAAAAAACAGTGTAAGACTATCTGAAATACCAAAGTTGTGTTGATATTTTTAATTCCTCCATGTTGCCATGCCAGCAGGTCACTGATTTGATTTAGGTTTTGTAGTACAATAGTTCACAACAGTTGAATTGGAAACTGTTAATCTTCTTTTGCAGAATAAAAATTTACCGATAGAGAATACAACAGATTGCTTAAGCACCATGGCCAGTGTGTGCAGGGTCATGCTGGAAACCCCGTGAGTATAAACAGTGTTTGTACCGGGTATGAGTCATCTCTGTATCTCAGACGTGACTCGTGATGCATAAGGTGAAAGAAATATAATTGGGGTAATTAGGAACTATGGTGTTTTCTCTTTTACCAGCCTAGTTGTTTATCTTGACATGAAACTGCCTTGTCTCATTTTGCTAGCCATGCAAATCATGTGGTCTACTTTTCTGAACGTATTAATATTTAAAAATACGATGGCTAGGGAAGCTAGACAACCTCTTGGCACTCTTTGTAAGTGGTTTTCTCATGTATAATTCAGAGAAATAGCCTATTTGAGCATGATTGCCTAGGGCCTCCTGAAAGAGGGGCCGTGGGCAATGTGCTGGATGGTATGTCCTTGTGGGCTGGCCCAGCTCATGGCTGTAACAAAATGACTGTGCCCCATTCTGGACAGTTAAGAGATGATTTCTAGGCATGAAGGCAGTCTGTTGTCTGCTGTACGTTTGAGAGGCACTGAGAGTATGAACAAAAAATCAGACTAAACTTTGATTATTTTTTTAAAATCTGTTTCTTCTGTGTTCTAAATAGTTTTCCATTGGTAAAAATTACTTGGGCATGAGCTAAGTCTTACTTAGGTAATTTTCTGTCCAAATACCACAGTACATTTGTTTTGGACTGCATTAAATGCTCCAAACATTTATATTCTTGCCCTTCTTAGGAATGGACTGTTCCATTCAAGACAGTAGTTAAACATTGTTCATTAGGTTGCTTTCTTTACCGTTTTTTTTTTCCTGAGTCAGAAGTTTGGGTGTGTGTTAGACGGTGGCAGGAAAAAGCGTAAGAAGCATTGAAAGCAAAGTTAGTATGTATTGTTTTAATCTTTTTAGCAGCAGGGTCCTATTTGAGGTTTGAGAATCTTTATCAATCTTCACATAGCTTTCTAAGCAGTCATCTGATTTGTAGGCAGGTCATTGAAAGTAAAAAAGAAAACTATCAAAACCTTGGTGTTGGTGGATTTGGGGGTGGGATTCTTTTTTTTCTCAGAGGATTTTTAGTAGAATTTTTCTCTTTAATCTTATTTTGAGTGTTTCTAGTATGTACTCTTATCCTGTCTTTCATAGATAATAACGTGAATTTTTAAATTACAGTGAATACAGAAGCAGGTTTACAAATGAGGAAACAGTATCATTCTGTCTGAGGGTAATGGTGGGTGTCATCATACTCTATGACCACGTGCATCCGGTGGGCGCTTTTGCCAAAACTTCAAAAATTGATGTAAGTTTATTGTTGCTAAATAATCTCTCTTGACTGTTTATATTGTGTGTAGCCTCCTTTTCTGTCTTCGAGGTTCTAGTAGCAGGGGTATACATTGTGGGTAGTGGTAGCTGTGAGCAAAAATATATATTTAAGCAGTGAGAAATACAAACTAGGCCTTCAGGCATGTAATTTGGTCATGGCTAGGTTATGAAAGATCTGTTTTTGTGGAATTCAGGTAGTATCTTGAAATACTTGTAAACAATGGTTGTGTTTAAAGATCCAAATTAGAATGACTGAAAATTTCCAGTGGTAATTGACTTGTTCCTTACTGTCTGGTAAATAACCAGAAGGTTCATTATCCATGAGCCGTCAAATTTTGAACTTTCTACTGTTGTTAGTAAGTCTGTGGAATACATGCTGCTACTGTATTTGGCTTCATGTGTTTAAAATAGTCTGTTATGCCATTGTATTAACTGCAAAATTAGTCATTATTTCACTGGCTGAATATAATAATTCTGAAAGGTTTTATGATAAACAAGAACTTTTGTTCACAGTTCAATTTTTTTTTTCTTTAGGGTCAATAAAGCAGAACTTGCAATGAAAGTTGCATTGTCTAAAGTTGTCATATAATAGTTTGGGCTGGAAGGGACCTAAAAGATCACCTGGTGCCAACCTCCCTTCCATGGGCAGGACCACCTTCCTCTAGACCAGGTTGCTTTAAGGCCCTGGCCAGCCTGGCCTTGAACGCTTGCAGGAATGGGGTGGTCACAGCTTTCAGTTTAAAGCCATTCTCCCTCATCCTGTAACTCCCTGCCCTTGTAAAAGTATTTTTCCAGCTCTCTTGTAGTCCCCTTTAGGTACGGGAAGGTGCTATAAAGTCACCCCAGAGCCTTCACTTCTCCAGGCTGAACAGCCCAATTCTCTCAGCCTGTCTCCATAGAAGAGGTGCTCCAGCCCTGAGAGAATCTTTGTGGCCTCCTGGACTTGCTCCAGCAGGTCCATGTCATTCTTCTGTTGAGCACCCCAGAACTGGGTCCAGGTGGGGTCTCACCAGAGCAGAGTAGAGGGGAAGAATCACCTCCTTCAACCTGCTGCCTATGCTGCTCTGAATGCAGCCCAGGACACATTTGGCTTTCTGGGCTGCAAGTGCACATTGTGGGGTCATGTTGAACTATTTGTCTTCCAACACCCCAAGTCCTTCTCAGAACAGCTCCCAGTCCATTTTCCACCTAGCCTATATTTGTGCTTGGGATTGTCCTGACCCATGTGCAGGACCTTGCATGTGGACTTGTTGAGCTTCATGAGGTTCAGATGGGGCCACTTCTCAAGCCTGTCCACATCCCTTGGATGCTATCCCTTCCCTCCAGTATGTCAGCTGCACCACACAGCTTGGTGTCATCCACAAAGTTGCTGAGGGTGCATTCAGAATGCAGCTTTTTAAGTAACTAAGCCAGTCTGTCATAGGAATATATAATGCTGAAAGCTTAATTCCTTTCTAATATCCAGAAAATGTCTTTACACTGCTGCTGTTTTTACAGACTTATCTTTTCTCTTTGACAAACTGAACATAGAACATTTCTGTAAACTCAGAAAGTACTCTCATGAAAGAACCTGTGTAATGTTTTTAACTCCTAGATGAAAGGATGCATCAAAGTTCTTAAAGACCAGCCTCCTAACAGTGTAGAAGGCCTTCTAAATGCTCTCAGGTACTCTTTTTTGTTTTGAACTTTTTAAATACTTTGCCGTGAATTGTCCAAGGCATTGTCTTCAGCAGGGAAGTATTCAGTCACTGTTACAGGGAAAGGTGAATTATTGCAGGTTTGTCTTCCAACGTGTCTTGAGACAAGGGTGCATGAAGAAGCCAGTTTTAACTTGTAAATTTGTGGTTGTCATTCTAAGATAACTTTTTGCATACATTGCTTGTATGCAGGTTAAGAATGAGTCAGTATGGTGTTGTAAGTAACTAGAAATAGTTTCTCTTTCAAAAAGTCCTTAAGGCACAAGTCTCAATGCTTTTGCTGTAGAACAGATGAGACATGAACTTACCATATTAATTAGAGAAATAAAGAGAAATTCATAATTCAGTGTGTTAATCCAAAACCTGTTAATTTGGGTCATAAAGCTGTAACTTCAGTGAGAAACATGTTCTTTTTGTGTTGGTGTCCAGCATCAGAGGAATGGCAAAAGGTGCCAAAATGTGATAGGCAGATCAAGTCTTTGTTCTTGTCCTTGCTTGGAAAAGCATCATGTTACTTTGGTAATAGATAACTGTGACTGGATGTTGTTACTTATGTACTTGTGTTGGATTGTGGAAGTTTTACTGTGTCTTGCCTGAAAGTGTGCTTTTGGGATTGCTTTTTCTTATCTGCAGTGAAACTGCTTTAATTTTATTAGCCCTTCTTTTAATTTTTTCGTGTTACGATGTGGTAAGAAGTGAAAAAATGTTGTAAGTGGCTACATTTGCAAAGTTGTTTCAGATTATTGGTAAAACAACAACAAAAAAAATAACTTACAGTTAATTTGAGGCTTCCTGTGAGCATTTTCATGCTAAAATCATGTTGTTGATCATTTCTGAACTTCCTGTACATGGATCAGTTTTTGAGATGGTGATCATGAAAACACAAGATTCCAGAGGGAAAACGCTGCATTAGCATTTATTTTCTGACTAGTTTATTGTGATTACAGCTGCAAATGAACCCCAGTCTTTATGGGTACCTCATTTTTTCCCCCATCATTATTGTCACTATTTAATTCCATGAAAAGTGTAGTTCAGGTTCTCATTCCCTTACTTTGTGGTCAGCAGTGTAAATTCAGACAGTGCTGTCCTGCTGACCTTTCCCTACACCAACTCTTTCCATCCATGGATGCTTTAACAGCCCTGATTTCATACATTTGATTAGTCATTTGGCTAGGATATTTAAATGGTTTTTTAAATCACATTTGGAAATGTTAGGAAGAGATTCAGGGGTGAGCTGCTGTGTGCTCGTGCAATGAAAGTGCGTTCAAGATGATGTCACGACAGGTTAAGTCCAAATCCAGGTGTTTGATTCTGGAGGAGTGTTAGAAGTTCTCATGTTTTCTCAAAGGACAGATAATGTGTTTCAAAAGCAAATGGAAGGTGATATGAATTTTGGAGGGACAGCAGCTATTTGTAATTTGAAATTCATATGAGCATCGTAATCATGTTCAGCTTTTTCACATGCATAGAATACCAAGTACAATAACCTTTTAGGATTTCAGAAACCCTTATGCCACTTGTCTGTGTAAAATATAAATTACCAAAAAAATGCTGAAATCTACATTAATATTAATTTCTGAAACAAAATATCATTCTGTATTCTTCAAGTGAACAAGTAAATACCACTACAGTTCTGGACAACAATCAAAGTGCTAATTTAACTTGTTAAATTACAGGCTAAGTTTTAATTTGCTTTTAGATTAGTTAGAAAGGAAGATCAGGGAAATTAATCATACAAAGAAGCCAGCATTGAGGATATACATTACTCCCTTTTAAAAACAGAGGTAACTAAGCTTTATATAGATTTAAAAATATGCTATTCTCCTAAAGAATTTTGAAGGGAGAATGGTCTGAAATTAGCATATGGTTATGCTCTCTAGTTTTAGCAGCAGTCAGGAAATTAGGCTGAAAAGTGATTAAATCCATTGTCATTGAGGGATCTTGGGAAGGTTTGGTCACTGAAGTTTTGAAGAAAAGTTTCTGAAGCTGTTTTATTTGAAGGTGTTTCCTGTGGGCAGAGACCCGAGTTAGTCTGATGGCTAATCACCTGTCACAAGTGGTAATATGAGTTTACTATGAAATGGCCTATGAGCACAAAAGCCAATGTCCAGCTGAGGCTTATTTTGAACTCTCCTTGGTGCAAGGCTGCTGAGTTATAATTCTGATTGATAACAGCATTCTCTGGTCAGAATGTCTGATCTGTGTTCTGGGTAACCATGGAGTGGGTGGTGATCCATGGCTGAGGGTTTTGGTCTGGTACAGTCAGGTTCAGCCATAAACAAAGAAATTACATATTTGTTAAGCCAAAGTGCAACGGCATCTATGCTCATCTCGACCTTTATTTCTGTGTTTAGGTACACAACAAAGCATTTGAATGATGAGACTACCTCCAAGCAAATTAAATCCATGTTGCAATAACAATTACCTGGAATTCGCACCTGCTGTAGACAGTATTCTGCAATGACTGAGATGCACAGATTTATTTTTTTTCTAGTGATTGCAACTACTATCTCGTTCATTCTTGCTTTTTTATTTTCTCTCTTCCTGTTTACCCTTTTTTTTTAATCACTTTCTTGTTCCTAAGTAAGCTCTGACTTCTTTTCTGTGCCAAATCAATGAAATTTATCAATTCTGGAAAGTAGTTCTACTTTTCAGAATAGCCATCCTAAGTGGCAGCTAATTATGCATTGCATTTGGATTTCTCTGTACTGGGGAAAGATTTGTGACTTGAACTAAATATTTTTAAACTTGTGGTTTTTTTCTTTTTTTGAAAAACTAATATTTAATATTGCTTCTTCTGCATGGCAAGACTGCCTACTTCTGCTATTTAAAAATCCCTTGATGACTTCATTTTCTATTGCAGCTTATTTTCATGTGCAACCATGAGGAAACTAAAAGCAGATTTGTTTAAATTAACTGTGTTTGTACAAAATGGTACCCAACACAAAAGTTTTTTTAAATGAGTAAAAACTGTTTTGTTTAAAAGTTACGTTTGCATTTTGACTCATTTTTGTAAGGATGTATGTTGTATGTTTAACCTTTAATAACTAACGTTGAACTGTGGTGTGTGCGTAGCAAAATTACGTATGCATGTTCATGTCAAATGATTGGCTGTGGATAAGATAATAAAATCAGCTTTCATTTTTCTAAGTGTGGTTTGATTTACCAGTATTTTGAGTGAGATGTCTTCGTGCTCTTTGGATTTTTACAAAAAAAATAAATTTATAAATTTTATATAGTGAAAACTCCGCTGTTTCATTACCAGTAACCACTAGCCTAATCCACTGGTTTAAGCCTAGTGTATTTTAGGGTTCTTCCTCTCCACTCTGTGCTACTTCCCTGTCTCCAGAAATATTACTAAGATGGGGTTTGTGGGGAGGAACTTTGTACAATTCATATAGATCCCAGTTCTAGGGTGTTGCTAAGAATCTGCATCCTGGCTACCCATGCTGGCTCCTCTGTACAGTCATCAGGAATGGCATTCCAGATTAGGCTCTTCCCTTGCTCTATGCTGGTGTGTACTCTTTTTGATCTAGATATTTGAACTGTGTAAAATCTGAATAATCTCAGTACTAAATGTTTCTTTATGTAGTATTTATGTAACACCAAGTGTTACATAGGTTGGTGAAGAAATCAAAGCTCTTTTGGGAGGGAAAGAATTGAAGGGGAAAATGTGCAGCTCTTAAGAAAGACCTCAGCAAAGTGGAGAGTTGGGCAGAGAAGAACCTACTGAAATTCAGCAAAGGCAGTGCAGGGTCCTGCACATGGGGGAGAATAACCCCAGGCACCAGGACAGGCTGGGGGCTGCTCTGCTGGGAAGCAGCTCTGTGGAGAAGGCCCTGGGGGTCCTGGTGGACAACAAGCTGTCCATGAGCCAGCAGTGTGCCCTTGTGGCCAAGAAGGCCAATGGTGTCCTGGGGTGCATTAGGAAAAGCATTGCCAGAAGGTTGAGGGATGTGATTCTGTCCCTCTGCTCAGCCTGTTCTGGTCTCCTCAGTACAAGAGGGACATGGAGTACCTGGAGTGGGTCCAGCTGAGGGCAACAAAGATCACTAAGGGACTGGAACATCTTTCTTACAAGAAAAGGCTGAGGGTGCTAGGCCAGTTCAGCCTTGAGAAGAGACACCTGAGAGTGGACCTTATCAATGTCTGTTAGCATCTGAAGGGAGAGTGTCAGGAGGATGGAGACAAGCTCTTCTTGGGAGTGCCAGATAATAGGACAAGAGGCAATGGGCAGAAACTGATGCCCAGGAAGTTTTACCTAAATATGATAAAGAACTTTCCTGTGTGGTTGACCAAGCAGTGGAACAGATTGCCCACAGGGCTTGTGGAGTCTCCCTCACTGGAGATATTGAAGCAGTGTCTGGATTCAATCCTGTGCCATGTGCTCTGGGATGACCCTGCTTGAACAGGGAGGTTGGACCAGATTGACTCACTGTGTCCCTTCGAACCTTACCCATTCTGTGAATCTGTGCAAACAAAAATTGAGAATTACTAGAAAAAACTGGGAAATTGTATGTTTTGCCTCAAAGGGCAAATATTGCACCTCATGTGCGTGGTGCTGTTGTGGTTATACTTCCTAACATGAGTTCTGGAAAGGAGACTCGAAACCTCCAGGCATGTGTAAATCTATTGGCTTTATTTTCTGGGCAAATATTTTGTAACTTTACATAGCATGCTGGCTTCAAGTACAAGGTACTGGTGTGATCATGCTGGATTTCCTGTGGATACCCCTTCTACATCATTATTAAATATTCTTCTCTTTGTTTTTTGTTTGTTTTTGGAATAATGAGATCTGCAAAATTGTAAATCATGACACTTAAAGAGTTTGAAGGAGGTTTAAACGTGTGTTGTAGGTACCTGCATGTCCATCTTTGTTAGGCAAGGCAAGGATTTCTTTTCTTTCCCACTGAAGATAATTAGCTGAGGTCCCTGCCACAGAGAAACTGACCCAAGTGCAATGCTTGCAGCAGGAATAAAATACTCTTGCTTTGATGTGATACTGCTCTCTAGTCCTTTTGGCAATATCACAGTTTTATCAAGCTGAAAAAGGACAAAACTGGATTTGTTTAGATTTTTTTAAAAAGAAAAAAAAAAGTCCCAGAATCGTGTGAATGTTACAGACTGTATACAACTGACCCTTCTGTATGGATCTGAAAGGGAAACTGTCCTCATCAGTGTGCTACTCTGAGGAAAAACCAACAATTTAGTGTCATCCCTGTTACTGCAAATACAGTTAAGGAGTAATAATCCCAGGAGGAGCAAATCATCCTCCTGTCTAGTGTTATTTTTTGGAAGTAGAGCTTTCTAAAGGAAACCTAATTTACAGGGAATGGATTGTAAGCACAACTTGTGTAGTTGACAGTTTTCACTTCTGATCTCATTAGAAAACACTTGGAACAGTAAATCCAGCCTGGGTGCCATTATGGAAGAACCAGCCATACATCAGATTGCTTCTTTGTCTTGCCCCAGTGGCTGATGACTAAATACAATTTCTTCAGTCGACTGTTTTGGACAGCTCTTCCTTTCTTCTGCTCTGCCAGCATCTTTGCTTTTAAAGATTGCTGTTCTTGTGGTCTAAGGATAATTGGAGCTTTCCTTTTTTTTTCCTCTAGCATTTGTGTTCTGCAGTTTCTCTGTGTATATAGCTGGGAAGGGAGATTAGAGCTGGCCTGCCTTGAGTTGTCTGGCCCACAGCTCCACAAGCTTCCCTGCTGATGAGCTTTCCAAGAGAAGAAAACAGGCCCTCCTGGTGTACCTGGCATGAGATGTTTGCAGTTTTGAACTGAAACTGCTGTGTGTTCCTACTCAAGCTTTGGTGCTTGTTCCTTGCAAAATCACTCTGCAATCTTATTCCCTTCATTTTAGCTCTTGCCTGTGGCAGTGGACAGGAGAGCAACTGTCAGGCTCAGCACTAAGTATTGTCCACTAAACAGCCTTTAAGTTTTGGGGAAAAAGTTGTTTTGTTTGGATGGTGCTTCCCTAGTGCACGTGATACCTGGAACCCTGGGGTCCTGGCCTGGGTGGCACTTGATTGGTTTAAATAAGTGTTCTGCTCAAGTTAGCCATCCTCCCTGTGCTGTGAGCTAGTGTACCCACCCTGTGCACCAGGGTTGTGGGTGGAAGGCCTTCTCCTCATGGTGCTGTGTCTCTGAATGTAAATGCTGTTGCTCCTTCCTTGTGCGTCTCAGATTCTTGGCACAGATGGGTCTCTGGGGGAAGCAGATCCACAGTGGTGTGTGTGTGATGTATGTCACAGACAGTAGAGAGGCTGCATGGCTAACAGCATGTGCCACTCCCAAGCTCTGGAATCTTTCTGCAGTTCCCTAGTACCAGTCTGCTTGAGTGGTAGTGATTTGGTTCTTTAAATTTCACATAAAAAGTAAATTATGAAAATGTCTCTCCTAAAACAGTGTCCTTTCTTGTCTGTGTCTTCTGGTTATAAACCACATCAGGCTTTCACTTTGCCAGAAATGCTGCATATTTCCATGTGTTTTTTTACATTTGCAGCAGATCTGGAGAGGCAGACCCTGAAATGCTTTGTTACATGTAGACTTTGAGAACTGTGCTCTGGCTGTTTTCTCCTGGCTTACAAGAGCAATGCCATCATGTCTTCTGCAGCCAGGAGTATGATTGTTCTTTAGACTGCTGCTTCACCAGAAGTATACTCATCCTCCCTTTTTTTTGTGTGTTTTCCAAGCTTAGTATTGTCTTTCTGTCTGTAAAAAAGATTTAGACCTGTGAAATAACTAACAAGGAGTTTGTTATGCAGTTACCATGAGTTTGTAGTTAGTTGTGGCATTTCAAGAGTGTGTCAGTGTGGAAGCTCACTGTGGTGTTCCCTGAGTGCTGCAGGCACAAGTAGCCAGAAGTCCAGCCTGAGGTGGGAGCCATCCTTCAGGATGCCCTTCCTGGCTGTGGTGATGGGGTTGCTTGTTTCTCAACATTTTGTGAAATGCCTCTGTGAAGCAGCTACTTTTGTCAAAACAGAGAACTAGCTCTGAATTACCAGGCTGTCTGCTCTTTCTCACCCTTTTTTGTCATTTTATTGGCCCAAGTTTTTTCAGCTCTTCTTCCAAACCTGGTGTAATGCCTGCTGACTCACCCATAGTAGCAGCTCCCCATCTGGGGACAGTGGGACAAGGACTGAAGCAATCCCAGTATAAAGTTCATGGTATCAATTTGCATATGAATTTTGTAATGAATTGCTATCACATGGGCTAGTTAAAAACTAAATGATTGCAACCAACTGGCTGCTCTGGATCTGGCCAGGGATCTGCTTTCCCCCATGCTAATGACCCTTTCAGGCTGGTCTCATGCTTCAGTTTTATTACTGTGATGATACAAAGGTGCCTGGACTGGGTTACCTCTTCTGTCACGGTTACAACACAAGAAGGACTGTACCTGGTGAGCAAATCTATCCAGGTATAAGCTGACCCTGTCTTTCATTTGTGCAGTGTTGCAGACCCTTTTTGTCACACCCATAGAAGCGTAAAGTGGGAATTCGTGGAATTGTGTGGGGCATTGGTGAAGTTTCCTAGTTACTGCAGGAGTGTTACAAACTACAAAACTTGGCCAAGTGATAGAATTGAGCTTTCCAAGTGCTGCAATTATTTCATCGACAGGTGCTGGAGAACACTGTAGGCTGGTAAGAAGTTACAGACTTGATGTGTCATGAACATTCTTACTGAGGTTGCCCTTGTATGTGAGTGGTCTTGGAGCTCCCAGGGCCATGCTTACCTGCAGCCTTTCCTCGCCTGCCTGGCTCAGCCTTGCCTCTGTTTCACAGGTACAGCTTCATGCAAGACCCTTTGTTTTCCTTTTGAAAGCATCCATCTTATATGGAAATGTGGTGGTGCTGTCACTTATATTCCATGTGCTGCTACGATTAGAAATGATTGAGGGCAGTTCCTAGGATGGCTCCTGGGGCCTCAGTTTGCACAACAGGGGCTGAAGAAATTTTGGAGGTGTATTTGCTGTCTCCCCTGTAGCAGTCTGCTGTGAACTGCAGCAGTCTGCTACCCCCTGCAGGCTCCTGCCCTGGGGCCCTGCGTTCTCTGCTCACATTTGAGCCCTGTCCAGAAGCCAACACATTACAGGAGGTGTCAGAGGTGTCCAATAATTGAGGTGAGGAGTTACAAGCACCTGGTGACCATGATAATAAAGTGGGACATATGAGAGCTGTGCCCTGTCCTGGTTCCTCTCATGGGGTTCCCTTGTTAGAGATGCCAAATCCCTTTTGATCCCAAGGTCTCCAGAGAAGTGTTTCTACATGTTCTCCCCTTCCTCACCATTCAGGGTGTGTCACTGATGTCCCATCCTCAGAAGCGAGGAGAGATCCTACTGCAGATGAGTATATGTCTTTTATGACTTTGTTTCTTGCTGGTAATCGTGTACGAACTGACTGGAGAAGAGAAGAGGTGGCCTCTGTGGTCCCTGCAGCCTAAGCCAACCCCAAGTCAGAGCTGGCCTGACAAAAGCATCTATCTGGCCTGATCTGTGGCCTGGCCCATCTCTTCCTTAGATGCAGGCAAAGAAGCAACTGAGTTGCTTATTTTATTGGGGCTCCCCGTATTCCTGCATTGCATTTGATACATGTGCCCATTGTGTCAAAGTGATGCTTGAATACTGACCAAATGACGGGCCAGCGGCCAGGCTTGGGAAAAGAGTATGTGTGCACATCCAGCTCATCCCATGGGCTGGAAACACATCCATCATGTGAAGGGGCACATGAGAGGTGTCCAATTGCAGGGTGGAGGAAGATGTTGCATTGTAAAACTGATGTCTCCATAACCAGCCATGTGACCCCTGACCAGCACTGGTGTAATTAAACACAGTGTGGGAGTCCATTGCTGAAACACATGGACTTAAGTAATGTGGACATTCTAACTGAGCTATTTCCTAGCTATAAAGCAATACCCTTTATCATCTTTAGTATCCTTCTATTGTTTTTAAGGTGATAGATTCTACATTTAGCACTGTGCATCTTTGAAATGGCTTGTAGTGCTGGAGAGTAAAATGCCACTTTGAGGCCCAGGTTAGAGATGCTTTCTGTGTGTGGCAGCTCATTGACCGTGTCCTGGCTAGAAGAATGATGATTTAATGCCATTGGAAGGAGACTTGGCTGATGTCAGGAGGAGTATCCTAACACTTAAAGTAAACTTTAAGTGTTACTTAAAGTAAACATCTTGCAAGAGAAATGGAAGAGGGTGGGTTCTTGGAGACATTTCAGCTAGTCTGAATAAAGGGTCAAAGATGTCCATAAGGAAATGTTACTGGACTGAAATGGGCCAGACTGACTGACAGGTCTTCTCCATCTTAAACAGAAGGGTACACTGGAGATGATGTTTATGAGGTGTTCCTGCATAAGCAGTTTGAAGTGTCAAAATCCAGGGCAAGCATTGGACCAAAGGATCCTCTGCAGATCATCAATAATAACTAGATATATAACTTTGGCTAGAGTTGCAGAAAACTTTATTTTGTGTTGCATAAACCAATACTTTCAGGGAAGCTGCTGTGTGTTGGGAAAGAGAAAGTGGCTGTCCTGCAGATGGCAGTGATGCTCTTCTCAAACAAGCCATATTTACTGGCTGAGCGCTACTGTTCTTTGACAGTGACTGTTGTACCCGCAAACTCTCCCTTCTATAAATTACTGCAATATTACTTTTCCCTTCAAAGGCTCAGTGATCCATTGCTCTCTTTATTTCTCCCCCCATTTCGACACATTAACACAACTTGGTTCATGCTCTGGCTTTGCAAATGAGGAGCAATTGATGCAGCAGCGTAATTGCTTGTCTGCTCTCAAGGAGGGGATATGTTTCAAAACTGAACAGCCCCAGACTCCAAAGTTGTGCCTCTGCTGATCTGCAAGTCTCTAAAGGGTTCTGAAATATGCTGTTAATCAAAAGCTAATTAAATGTTTTAATTAGTTTTTACAGGGTGGATTTGGTTATGGAAGGCTCTGCCTAGGTCTGTCATGGGAAACTCTTGCTTGGTGAGCAGAGCAGGAGGGTTTCAATCAGTTGCTTTGCTGAAGGACCTTCAGCCTTGCAGGCATGGTCATCTTCAGTGTCTGTCCCTCTTTAGCAGAGCGAGCTGTCTCTCACTAGTGAGGCTTTGGGAATGATGCTGTTTGCAGAGGCAGCATCAGCTGCTTTCGTCCAGCCAAATGTTGTTCCATGCTTGGCCACCTCATGGCCCCTCCCACGCTTTGGACTCAGTTTTACTCTTTGGGTCTGAGCCTTCGTCTCTGCAGCCCCAAACAGCTGCCCAGCACAGGAATGGTTCATCTGGGGCTTGGATCTGGAAACCCTTAAAAGACAGACCCAATGGGAGACAAAGCCCACCCCATCTGCTCTGGGGATAGACTTCTTCTGGAGTCTAGGGGAGCTGGAGATCAGACCATGGGAAATTTATGTGGTCTGAACCTAGATCAGCATTTGCAGCTATTGCTATGAAGCACTCTGTGCATCTGTGTCTGTACATCTCTCATCACCTTCTGCATCGCTACTGTCAGTGCTGTAAGGTTGCAATTAAACCTTTGCTGCAGGTAAGGGAGCAGCTGACACTAGGCACAACAGGGATTTTTTCAGTCTGCTCCATCTCCCTCCCACCCCTGGACAAGGGCTTTGCCTTCATGCTTCTTCCCCAAAACTGTTGGGTTGGGGATTTGGGGGGTTGTTTGGTTTGTTGGGGATTTTTTTAAATACTGTCAGTAACAATAGACACAGCTTGAGACTGTATCTAGTGCTGGGAAATTTCTGGGGTCTGATTAGCCTGAGGCTAGGAATATCCCACACTTGACTTCTCCTGTAAAGGAAGACTTTGGCTCTCAGAATCTTCACTTTATTTTCAGGTCTGAGCAAGCGGCCAAGGCTGTGCTGAGACGTCCAGAGAGCGACTCTGAGGGGCTGTGTAAGGGGATCGGAATTTGGTCAGTCTGCGCCGCTTCCTCTTCAGCAAGGCATTGGAGATGGAGGAGGGCTGCGCGGAGCCGAGCACTGGGCTGGGTTTTGGGATGTGCTAGAGGAGTGGCAGTGGGTACCAGGCACGTTGAGCCCTGCTTCAGATGGAGCCTGATGCTTTGATAAAACAAGCATCATGTGAGCATCGAGGAGCAGAGCTGTGGATCTCAAATGATGTCTGTGTGACCAACTCAGAGATTTGGAAAACCCTTTATAAGGAGATTTTTTGCAAGGGTAATGTATATGCTGATAGGCACAGCATAGGCTGTAAATGGGGAAAGCAAACAAATATGCCTTGTAGGAGTTTTTTGGGGATCCTAATGAAATTGTATTTCTTCTTCAGGAGAAATTCAGCCACTCAGCAGTCCTGTCACCTCTTCTAATCAACAGTCTGTTGCCAGAAATGCCCATTGCTCAGCAGGTAAAGAACATCAGTGCTTGCTGAACCTCAGATTTCAAGCAGGAGTTTTGGATTCAGGCCAGGAGAAAGGGCTCGTAACTCTTTAGTAGCATCACTGCAAGATCAAAACCAATCAACACACAGAGTAAATCCTGCTTCCCACCCCATCAGTGTCTATTAGCACTGCTGACCATTAGATGCTGTCTCACAGAGGAGGAATGTTTCCGGAAAATGCACAAAAATAATTTGAATTTTTCATAAGGAGGCTCACACAGTGAACAGGAACACTAAATGGGCTGCCTGGGACTGGTGTTGCTCAACTTGCCAATTCCTACAGGAATCACCCTCTTCTCACCTTTTTACTTTGCTTTCTGCGTGTCAGAAGCTCATTAGGCAGGCTCTGTCTGAGCGCAAGGGCTGCAGTGGTTGTGTATTGTATTTTGTGGTCTGTACCAAAGACTGATCATTGCTCCCAGCATTTTGGCTTGTGAGTGGATGTGCACAGCCCCAGTTGACTCACACCACTGTTTTGGAGACAGTGGCACTTCACAGTGGCATCATCAATGTTTGTCGGTGCTGCCATTGCACCCCCTGGTCTGTTGGTCATGACTGGAGTGCTTTGTTTTCCTTGCTTTGATCAGCTCCATGCATGTGGCACATCCCGAAGAAACCTGTACACTCCTGTTCTCCTCCAGTTCAGCCATGGCTCAGCAGGGCTCCAAAAGGAGCCCAAAGGGGCACATTTGACTGTGCATCCCTGCTGAGGCTCGCCGACTCCCTGTATTGGCACAGATTGACCTGCACGGCTGGAGTATTTCTGTATCTCCTCCTTGCAGAAAGAACAGACTCATGGTTGGCTGTAGGATAAATCTGGCACAGCCTGCAGCATGTGAAGGGCTCTCACTAGTCCAACGTGGTGCTGTGTATTGCTAGACTAGCACTAGCTGCTCCAGCATGTCTGTTCACGTTTCTCCCTGTGTGCTGCTTTATCATAGAATCATAGAATGGTTTGGATTGGAAGGTACCTTAAAGTTCATCTAGTTCAAGGCTGCTACCATGGGCAGGGACACTTTTCACTAGACCAGGTTGCTCAGAGCCTCATCCAGCCTGGTCTTGAACACCTCAAGGGATGGGGAGTCCACAAACCTTCTGGACACCTCTCTGCTTTCCCGTGGTATTCCTCAGCTTACACCTTTTCCGGGGAGTTGGTACACCTGAGCTCATAATATCCAAAAAATCACTCGGTGTTGGGGACAGAAGGTTGGGGTTTACCATTGAATTCCTTTAGTGATGTGCTACAGCAAAAAAACCCACATTTGTGCAGGAGGTGAAATGTTTCTCCATTGAGGTCATGGATCTGAGGACCCGAATCAACCTTCACAGCTGTAAGGAGCACCTCTTGGTACTCCTCTGTATAACATCAAAATCCAGTCACTTCCACAACAAACCACTCCCCACATTCCTGCCTTCACAGAGTGAAAGCAGAAGGGACAGTAACCTGGCCACACATAGTGATGTATGTCGTGAGACCTTTGTATTGAGGGACGCAGTCAAGGTTGGAGGCTATTGCTTTGGTCATTGCAAAATGGGTGGTGAACATCAGTTTCCAAAAAAAACCAAACCAAACAATGAATGGATCTTACACTGTATGGAGGAAAGAGAAGTAAAGCAGGCTGCACATAATAATTAAAATTTCATGAATAGATCGTATTGCATATCAATGAGTACTATGGTCTTCACTTATTTTCTTTAACAGTTTATCTGTAAAAGTGTTTGAGCTTGGGTCTCCTGCAGTGGAAAGTTATTTTCTCATTCTAGCTTTCTCATATGCCAGAAAAACACTTAAACAAATAATTTACAACATCTAATTTGTGTGTGTATATGTGCGTATATATATATAAAATATAAATAAACCCCAGATATTTGTAATGAGCAAAGTATTAATTGCAGCTCCTGTGGGGGGAAAAAAGGCATCTATGGTAATGTTTTGCCTGTAACAAGATATCTGGTTTTCAGTAAGAATATATTTCTATATTTAGTGTAGAAAATAAAATGTTTGTAGCAGACAAAGTATAAGTTACAATTGTTTTTCTAGGAATTTAGGAGCTGCTAGGCTCCCTCAGACCTGCAAGCCTCCTAGCCCAGGATTTTGACAATGACCAGAACGGGGCAGACCAAGGGTGTTCCAAGAAACCCTCAACAAGCAGTTAGGTTATTCCTTATCTCAGAAAAGTTTCCATTCCTCCCCTTCCCTCTGCAATTAGAGGTTAACTAATGCCTCTCAAATCATGAAAGTTTACATCTTTCCTGAGACTTCATTTCAAAAATAACTTTAAATATTTACTGCTGTAATTCTGGTCATGCTCGTTACTCATCAAAATGTCTGATCATGGTTGGAGTCTTGCCAGGGCTTTGTTATCGTTCAGCTTCATCCCATTTTCCTGCTGCATGATGATCTAAGGGTGGGTGAGAGCAGCGATCTGTAGAATGACCAAATAAAGAATGGTAAGAGTTTGGGGAAATCACTGGAAAACAATAACCTTTATATAGTTTTTCCATTTCATGTAGTGTGTTGTAGCAGGGGCACAAAAGCACAACGATGTATTTTGGGATTGTTTTTCACCCTGATAACTGTGTGTTGGTGGCAATCTCAAAGCACGTTGCCCAGACCTGGCCCTTCCTGATGGGAGCTGCCATGTGCTGCTGGTTAAGAGTCACAGGTGCTAGGGCTCAAAATCTCAGCTGGACCAGCCACCTCGTCATCCTTCTCGTGCACTGACGGTGATGCTCGAGGACAAAGCTGCAAGTATTGCCAGGCAGAGAGCAGACAAGGGGACCACTGATGGCCCAGGCACAGAGATTTTTGGGCACAGCACATGGGATTTTGAAGAGCTTAGGCACACAGTGTGCTGTGGAACCTGTGCAGTCTGAGGCAGGTAATTGATTCCAGCATGGAGACAGATGTGGCCCTGGTGGGTGACGTAGCCACCTTTGACATAGAGGTAAAGCAGGGTCAGACACGGAGGTCAGCTTCATGGAGATGTACAGTGGTCTGGACATATCCAGCATGCCTGGGGATGTGGGATGCATGCATCTAGCACTTCTTTTTTTGGTAATTTGTCATCCTTGTGCTGATACATGGTACCAAAAGAGGCCATGGACATGTCTGGGTTTCCTGTGAGCAGTAGGCTGGGGTGCTGTGTAACAGAGGAGAGCAGCCTCATTACAGCATCAAGGTATGCAGTGATGGTGTTGCATTGCAGCTGCCAACTCATTAGAGCACAGAGCTCTTCTGAGACACCTTGGTCCCTCTGGGATTAGCCCTGTGGGGGCTGGACTGGTGTCTCTGCCAGACGTGCTGATACTGGGATGAAAGCAAGGCACTGGGGAATGAAACAGGGCTCTGCTGGGATGATAACCTCATCACACACTCCCTGTTTGGAGTTAGTGATGGATGAGATCCTGCTGATAAACTATGTGCTGTGATACTATCAGGATGGATCTCAGTGTTAAAAGCTGGTTTGATGTAGTGGAATTTCGTTTCCTTCCCACTCCTATCACAGTGATAAGACAGTGATGTCTTAGCTGGGAGAAATACCTTGCTGTATTCTGCTGCCAAGCTTCCCCCCTCTTCCTCCCCTCCACCCCATTTGCATTAATAGCAGGCATTATTATAAATGTATTACTTTGTTCAAGAGGGAATTGTGAAACTGGCAGTTGAGGGTCTCTCAGTCTGTCTTGTAAGAGGGAGGCAGCTTCTGCTCAGCATCTGAGTGAATATTTAATCTTGGATCCATCCTTTCCCATTCCTCCCTCCATGCTCAAAGCTGGTGAATGGAAGGGAAAACAAATTTAAACTGCCTTTGGGAATTGAATGAGTATTCAGTAAATAATCTGTCTGCTATAGAGGTGACCTTGCATTCATAGGTGCTTTCCAATGTTAGTAGGTGAATCTTCAAAAAGCAAGGCATCTTCCTAAAAATGTATTAACAATATTGGTGTGTTTATTTGTATTTAAGTGCAGCTGAAGATACCCCAGGACCTTTGATATAAAGATCAAGCCTTCACAGTACTAGTAGCTGTAGAAAGAGGTAAAAAATGGGAGATTTGATGTTCTGGTGGTCAGAAAAACATGATTAGTTGTTACACACTGGGATAAAAAATTAAATGTAAGAGACAAATGAACTCAAAGAACTGACTGGTCATAAAAGGGAATTTTTTCAGAAAAGACAGTACCCTACTTCATGAGTTAGTGATCTGCAGGTGGCATGGTTAAAAGTAGGGCAATGTGGTGGCCACGTAGCAAATTTTGGTGGGAAGTTTTCAAAAAAATGGAAAAAAGCTGTGTGACTCAGAACAATCAAGTTTCACAGCTCCCAGAGGTGAGGAGTGATGTCCCAGATGCCTCATGACCTGACCTGCCTCCTCAAAGACCTTAAGGTCAAGAGACACACCTTAGGTCAGCTCTGGTGAGGATTCTCAGGAGTGAAGCTGAGGCTGTTGAGTGTGATGGTTTTATCCCATCTTAACCATTGCTTAAGATCATACTTTTTCTTCAGGTTTTGGTTACTATTCTAGCAGCAGTTTATCTGAATGAGCAAATAGTGCCACACTCTTTTCCTTCAGCTACAGCTGATTCAGACCCTGTTAGTGTCTCCAACTGCTTGAAATTGCTCTTTGATGGATTCATTGCCTGCTTCTTTTCTGCAAGCAAGTGTAGGGGTTGATGTAGTTGGAGTACAAAGCTTTGGCCTCCATCCCCAGCCTTCCTAACACAGAGGCTGAGGTAGCACATAAACCCATCCTCATGCATTTAGATGTCTTCATCAGCACAAAGCACCATTTGGGAAAGAGGCATTTAAAAATCTCCTTGTTCGGTTTATGGGTTCTTTAAAGCCACTTAGTCATTTGATAGCAGGCTAAAATTAGTCCATACAAGATGAGGCATCAACACAGTCTTTTCCCAAAGCTCCTTATTAGCATTGATTTTTCAGTCAGGAGAAGAGTGAAGTAGTGGAAGATTAAATTAATGATACTGCAGTCGGTATGGTTTGCCGGAAATGCCTGGCATCTTGTGCAGGGGCCTTGTCACATGGTTTTTCATGATACAAAACCTGAAAGTTCAGCAACAAGAGCACAAAAAGGGTATTCCCATTCTAGGGTGTTATTTTGACTGTGATGAAAACTGTTTTTACAGCTCTCTTTCATTTCACTAAAGAATGGTGGTTGATGTGACATGATCCTCACTATTCAGAACTTAATTTAGATAATTTCCTGGTGACTGTGGTCTTTTAATTCATCCGAGTACTTAGAAATAGTACATAATTTCTTTCAGAAAAATCCAGTTAGAATGATAATTTTTTGGTTGGTTAGTTGATTGGGGTTTTTTGTTTGTTTGCTTGTTTTCAAACCCACATGTGAACCTTGAAGCACTTCATAGACCTGTTTCCAGTTCCACAGACCAGTTCCAGTCCATCACTGTTTGGTCCAAACTTACAGGCTGCAAACCTCTGTTTTAGCAGATGTTTGAGGATTGGACTAGTGCACTGGATTAGTGCATACAATAGGAAGGGGATCTCAGAGGCTGTGGGGTAACTGATCAGGTCACTCCTTTGAAGTAGCTAGCTTGAATGTGACATGCAAGGGTTGCAGTAAGGAGCCTGCTCTGTTTGTTGAGTGTCAGTGTGGTGATGGTGCTGAGCTCTGTAGGGCCAGTGGCCTCCCTGGTGAGAGGGGGCAGTAGGAAAGGAGAATTAGAAGAAAGGAGGGACTGGAAATAACAACTACATGTCCCCTTTTATTTATTCCTTTTTACCTCCAGGCTGTCTTTTTGGGGGATTATGCAGGTTTCCAAGCCCAAAAAAAATGGGAAAAAATGTGTTCCAGTTGTTGTTTCTCAGGATGCTATCATGCCAGGCTGGGGTCCTTGAGGAAGATGTGACCCTTTGTCTCTACAGCTTCATTAGCTCTCCTTCTGCCTCTCCCCAAAACTATGTGTTTGAGCACTGCAGGAACATCATTTCATCAACACTGTTACAGCCAGTTGGTTTATCCTGTTTGATGCCATCATTTCATGAATCAGATTGGAAGACGACACTGGGTCATTCTGTCCTGACTGAAGTGATTAAGTAAATCTGTGCTATTAACTGCAGATATCTTCTGAAAATGTCAGACTTCCTGCCAAGATCTTGCCATAAGTCAAATAAGCATCTGCTGGCTGAGGATTGAGACTCTGAAGTAGAGGCGGTCGTACATAACTCCAAAATGAAAACCCACAGATGGAGCTGCCCCCTTGGACTACCACATCCTTCACTGTGCTGCCCCTCTGTGTTGTGGTTCTGCACAGAAAACTCCTGTACCCAACAGTTTTGTCCCAGTTTTATGGATTTTGTCCAGCTGAGATATCACATAGCTGACAGTTGTTTCTTGGTGGGGGGAGGGGAGAAGTTCTAAGGAATTTAAATATTCTTTTTAAAAGGCAGAACTTTTTCTGTGTGATCACTGTATTAATTCAGTGGTTTCCCCAGACATCTGGCAAGTATTCTGGCTCTGTCTAAGAGATTTTGGAGAAGGAGCCTTGGCGCTGATGTTAAATGCAGTAAGGAAAGACTGAGAGGAGAAGAAATTGCTGCTCTAAGGAGGGAGAACACTTGCTGCATTGCAAAATGGCACAGGGAGCTTTTACTGCAGGCTGAGATGGGATTAACATCCCTGCAGCAGTGTTTTGAAGTGCCTCCTGGCTGTCTGGAGGTCGTTCAGGACCTGCCGCCCCCCCGCCGTGGCAGTGCTGGCCGTTAGCATTCTTCATCCACAAATGGATGCTGGATCACACATTGGCTCTTTAATAGTTCCCTTTAGGATCTGAGGACATAAAGCATTAGGAAACTTGCAGTGGTGTAATAAAAGCCACTGGGGATGTTTGGTAAGACAAACTATTAGAGGTTTCCTTCTGCATAAGTAGTCTCTCTGTGTGTATATATCCATATATATATATGTGTGTGTGTTTGTATATACATACATGTTTGCTTCAGGTTAATTGCATAGACAGAAAGTCAGAGTTTACCACTCTCTCCCAGGTTAGGGCAAGACCTTTGATTTGATAACACATGAAAACACAGTCAATGCTGAATTTTGTGTCTTAGGTTTTATTGTTTTCTTAGGATTGCTTTACAGCCTTATAAGGATGCTGCAGAAGTGAAACGGAGAGTCTTTACAACTGAAATGCCCTTTATAATGACAGTAGGAAGGCAAGACTCCCAGCTTTTATTTCCCTTGGAATTTTGAATGTTATCCTGCTGTTACACTAAACTTCTGCAAGCTCCAGTTAACTTTGTCACTGCAACAGGAGTTCCCCTGGTGCTGTGAGCTGAAGGAAGCAGGATGGACTGATGGGAGAGTAAGAGAAGAACGATTTATGCCATCTTGCCTGTACTTGTGTCCTTGCCTGTCACTGTCCCAGGACATTTGCTATATTTACTGTTACCTTTGCTTCCAGTGGAAAGATTCAAAATTATGGATATTAGGAAGAGTGTGTTCACTTGCAGGCAGTTAGAGAAACGGCATAAGTTCATTGTCACTCAATTCCTGATGTGATTTAATGGCAAGGTTTATCTAGGTTTGCTGAGTTCAACTTTGTGTTTGTAAGGGTGTCTGCCTCAGTGAAGAAAGAGCATTTCCTGGAGCATCACTGCAAGAGCACCTCAGTTTTGGAAGAATGATTGACTGTGGGACCTGGGAGAGATGGTAACTCCTCAGGATGGGGACGGTAGATCCTCCAGCCTGCATTGTGCTAAGGGAGGGTCACCCATATGAGTCCTGCAGGATTAACCCCTCTCTCTAGGGAAGGATTTTCCATTTGTAAAGGTAACAGTGCTGAGCTGTGCAGGACACATTTTTTTCCTGCTAATTCAGAGCTGTGCCAGGAGAATTGGCCCCTTGTGGGCTGGTGTCAGTGGCTCCAGGCATTTCCCCTCTCTGCATGCTGCAACCATATGGACACAAGGACACACAGCTGGCGGTTTTGCTGCAGCTGACTTTTTCCCCTTTAAAGTTTTGATTGCCTGAGATAATATTCAACCTCAGAAGCAGTGTGGCAGCGATGATCCTTTGCTTGTTGGCCATAAGAATTTATTTGCTTGTTTATCACCCACCCTTGTAATACCTTAAGCACAAGGTCAGGACAAGAAAAGATTAAAAAGCCTACTTTATAGGCTCATGTAAATATCAGGGCCATCAGAGGCATTATCCCTGCTGGATGTTAGACCTCAAATACTTATGTTCTTCTATTTTTGCATAGCTTTGTTGACGTTCACAGTGAGTGAAAACTGTTGTGTCACATCCTCAGCTGCTACAAACTGGCACTATGCCACTGAAGTTAAAGGGGGAACAATAATTTGCATCAACTGAGGTCTTTGGCATTGTGAAGTGGTGAGGAGGAGACCCAAATGGTTTCCCCACGTGCCCTGTAGTGAGTGACCTTTTGTGTCCAACTTCTGCATGGCAGTTTTATCATTTTCTTTCGCTACTTGGCAGTTTCAGTCTAATCCCTTTTCCCCACTTCTTCCTGCCAAAAATAAAATGAAAGAAATGAGTCAGGTCTCCCTTGCTCTGGATGCATCTCAGAAACCCTTGGAAATAATGTTACTGCATTCTAGTAATTTTTGGCGTGGATTTTTTCCATCCATGGCGTATGGCTACTAATTATGGGTCTTTCAGGCAGTTGCAGAGGGCTGTCAGTGGGAGTCAGGAGTACTGAGCATCTCAAAAAAAGTAATTCATCTCCATCACAATTTGGGGTGACAGATTTTTTTTTTTTTTAAATACTACAAAGAACCCCAAAGTTCGGTGGGAGATGGGAACACCCTTTTTGCATTAGGGATTTTAAAAAGATGTAAATATATACATGTGTTTGTGTAATTTCTTAGTTTTTTTCCCCTTGCCTCTTTCTCTGGTTTATCATGTGCATATCATCTCCTCTAAAGTTCCTGGAAAAAATTATTTCTTGACCATGTAATTACTTTTAACCATATATTTATTTACATAAAGACATCATCCACCTACCAATTATCTTTTGCTTCCTCCTCCCCTCAACTTTTTTGCTTGCCACACAGACTCATTCCCAAACTCCAACATTAGTGATATGCAAGGGTAAGTCTGAATTTGGTGCAAATTTGGCAGATTATTACTGCTTTCCCTAGGAGAAGAAATGGAGAACATTATGCATGAGTGGAGTGTCCTTATGAGTAAAGTGCTCCTTTGTGGGCCCAGGTACCACAGTGAAGGAGCACAAGTGGGGTTTGGACACATAGATATGGAGCAAGGAGCAATAGGGGCTAAAATTCCAGGATCTACACTTTACCTACAAACTGTATTGCACTTCACTCTAGTGACAAGTTCTCACCTCTTTCACACCAAAAGGTGTGCTGTTAAAGGGAAGAGCAAAGAAGACTCATTTGTTTCTCTCAAGCTGCTGATGTCCCACAAATGGGACGTCCCAAACTTAGGCAGACAATGGGGAGAGAAGATGCCTTCAGATGAGGTCAGGCAGAGGATGAAGCCAAGGCAAATCTCCTTTACTTCAACCTCTCTCCCCTGGTTGATCTGAGCCAGCACTGTTTCATCTGAGGGTTTGTGACAGTGACATGTGTGAGAGCGGGAAGCTCCACAGGTATCTTTAGTATGGAAAAACTGTAGTGGTTGCCTTTCCAAGCTCAGGTTGACTTGGGACCCACCAGAGTTACAGATATGCTTGGCTTGGTTTGTGTGAAGTAGTGAGCTATTTATGTGCACACCATATGCTGTGGGTGAAGAGAAGGCAAATTGCGCTGGGTTTAAAGTACAACCTTTTCACATGCTCTTTTCCCTCCTCCTGTGCTTTCCCCAAACCAGGAACCCTTTTCACTCTCCTGCCCTTAACCTGAGCTCTGTAGGACATCAGCTAAGGGAACATACTTGCTTTGTATGGTGAATTAATGAGTTCAGATGGTCACTTTACAGAGCAGAGATGTGTGGGAAAGAAAACTTGTGTCAATGTGAACCATGTGTGTGCCTGTCTAGAGGATGAGGCATCTGATTCATAAATCAGTGGCAGGGAGGTAAGGAGAGATGTGTGGGTTTGGTAACAACTGTTCAACTTAAATGATGCATCTTATTCTTTTTCATCTTAGGTCTCCCAAGATCATATTTTTGACTTACATATTTTATCTTCAGTGTTGGCCAGAGTTTAAAGCATCCAGAAGGTCAGCATGTTCCCCTTTCATGTAATCTTGTGATGCCTGGTGATGCTCTGGGCATACAAGCTCTGTCAGGATATGCAGAGTACTTGTTTGGGGTAATGAAGGAAGGCTGCAAAAGTTGTCTGAGAACTGTGTCTCACCTGCTCCTTCGGGCAGGTTGGTTACTTGGAGTGTGTTAATGCTGCAGTAAGTAAGAGATGAGGAAATTCAAAAACTGCTTATCTGTGCTAGAAGCATTTCTGGCAAAGACATGTGAATGTCTTAAGGGAGGACACAGAATATTGTCTTGCTTGCATTGATTGCCCCTATAAAAAAGACTCCAACTGAACTTGCAGTAGCTCTAGACATCAGGCAGGGAATTGTCCCATCACAGTGAAATCTGCAGGCCATGAAGAAGCTGCATGTTGCAGGCAGCTCCTGGAGGTGGGTTAACATGGGTCTGAGACCCCAAAATTGTTTTTTGACTGAAACTGTAGTTGGCAGGATCTCCTCTTCCCTAATGTGATTTCACATTAGTTGTTACAACTGTGGAGGTTGAGGAGAGCCCCAAACTGGGGTGCTGGTCTTGCCTGTGGAACCAGGCTAAGGCACAAAGAGCTGTTCTAGGTCAGAGAGAATATAAGTGGAGAGAAGCCTGCCCATTTTGCCAGGAGACAGCCATTCAATTCAATATTTCAGTGAGGCCTTAGTTTTTATTCTTGTGCTGTGTGCATTAGCAGTCTCTGAGTGTTGCCTTCTGGATTGAGGGAGAAGAAGACTCCGATGGAGCAAATCACATCATGTCTTCTCCCACACCGCAAAGATCAAGCAGGTCCTGCCGCGACTGTGCAGTTCCTGTTTACGCCATACATGACGTGCCCAATCCCTTCAGCACTTGTGGTAGTTTCTGCTCTTCCTCCATAACTAACTCCAACTGGCACAGCTGAGACATCGGCAGGATGAATCCTTGGAGCGCAGCCAGCTCTGGCTTTTATTTTGCACTCGTGTCACTGATGTCAGGCCTACACGTGGGGCAGACACATACAAGAAGGGGATTCTTGTCTTGTGGGGTCGACCAGAGTCACAAGATCTCCAATGGGTTGCCAATCTGCAAGTGTTTGTTGTGGTCCAAGCCACAGCTTATTTCCTCCAGTGACGCAAACTTGTGTCATTCCCTTTTGGTGGCTGAGCGCATGCGAAGGGAGGTGCTGACCACTCTGGTATTCCTCTCCTTGAACATGAGCACATGTTTGCCCAAACCCAGAAATGATGGGCTTGGTTCAAAGACGACTGGGTGGGGTGGTTTTGTCCGTGGGCTGCTGGAGGTCTGAACCAAGATCTGTTGAGCTGGAAATGTCTGGATTAAGATCTGGAAGGGGCGTGGGGTGTGTAGTGCCTCACATCTCTGAGACTGGCAGGGCTGGTTCTTAAATTTCTGAAGATACAATCAAGAGCTTCCCAGCAAGAGCTAGACATTTGCTATTGACATCTGTAACAGCTGTGGGAAAGAAATAGCAACCCTTAACTAGTCTATGATAATAACAGCACTCCTTCTCTCTGGTTTTGCTGTAGGTGTGTGTTTTTTAGGGGTGGAGCCAGGGCAGAACCGTGTGTGAGAGCAGCAGCTGTTGACATGCGTTGCTTTACTGAATGCTAAGAGTGGAAAATGCATGTGCATTACACCTGCAAATGGAATTATAATTTCCAAACTGTTCTGTAGAATTTACTGTTTTCCAGGAGACACTGATTGATCCTTTTCTGTTCCTGACATTGCATGGCTCCTTATGAAAGCATCACTCTGTTCCCACTGAGCAGGAGTAGCAGACCCTACAGAAACCTTTTGTTTTGAAATGAAAAAGGTTTTTCTCTGGGGAAAACAAAAATTTAGTACCTGTAAATTCCTCCAAAGGAACTTGATTTTTTTTTTTTTTTTCTTTGTGTGTCTTTCCATGTAGTGGAAACTTGTGCAGTACTTTTCTGATTTACAATGAAGATTTCTAGATGTCACAGCGGTAATCAGATTACCCTGGTTTTAGTGTGTTTTATACAGGCAAGTGCACACGAAATGAAGATCTGAATTGATATCCTCAGCAAGACATGGGACAAGTTCAAAACACTGTACCCAAGTTAAAATATTTGGCTGAGATATTTGGCCATCACCTGCAGCTGTGAGGATTTTGTGCAGAAGGACTCCAAAACACTGAAGGGGATGAGGCTATGTCTTAAACAGCTTTTTCAATAGGAATCTTTGCTCTTACATTTGGGGTAGAGTATTCTTCTCCAAAGCCAAAGCACCATATGCTTTTATTTGCCCTTATATAAGTTGGAAAATATAAGTAGGATTACGTAATGTTATATAAACATTTTTCTTTCCTGATTGATAGATTTCTCCCTACACACACTTTAAAAATATTGGAACTTTATTTCTTTAAGTCTTAGATCTGCTGCTTGAAATATTTTTTTTCTTTAATTCCTAGAGGTTGTAAAAAAGTAGATTCTCTGCTATTATAGATTAATTAAATTACAGAACAGACTGGAGTGTTACTACAGGTGCAGAAAGCTTTTCTCTGCCTTCCTAACTTCTCAAGTCTTATTATCTGGCATGAAAAATTTCCTACAGTTGACCTACCAGCTTTCCAGCAGTTATGGCCAGTCATTCTTAGCAAAATTCAGCCAATCCTTTTTTTAACATGGATATAACGAAGTGATGAAAATTTACATCAGCAAAGGATTTATCACAGTATTTTATGCACAGCCTTACTACTGAATTAAAGGTATTTATGGTTCCATAAATACCAGGCATTGTTGATAATCCAAGGCTTGAAGTCTTAATTCTGTCACTTTATAGTTAAGCTGGTAGAGAAAAAGTACGAGAGATATTTCTCCCTCTTTAGTTCTAAATATGCTTATTTTGTTCCTCCAGTAAGGAGAAATGATTACATGAGCAAAACTTACGGTCATTCTGACTGGTGATCTAAGAAATCTAGGGGATTTACACAGCAGGTTTTCATTGTGTTTTCATTTTGTGTTTGCATCTGCTATACAGAGTAGTCAAGTGTCAGATGCCAATATACATTAGGGTCAAATGATACAATGAGTCCTCCTCATCTTCTTCACTGACCCTGAAGTCTTTATTTCACTTTAACGAGTGGAACTCAGAGGTAATTCATATGGCCTGACACCTGACTGATCACTACAGCTTAAATGACACCTTGAAAAACCTGTGCAGTCTTTGTGAACCTACTCAGGAAATCCTGAGTTGCAGAAGGAGCATTCCTGAGATATATACTCAACAATTACTCATTTTTTCAATCAGATGGGTGGGTGCAGTGACAAACTTTTCCAATTCTTTCCTTGTCTGCTTAAAAAAACCACACATGGATTTATGCTCATACCATTGGATGTAGGCAGTATCTGTGTAAACTAATCACTGGAAGAGAGGGGAAGCCTGCAGGTACGTAGGCAGTGAGATAAAGACTTGCTGCTATCTGTACCCTAATTAAGACAGATCAGGAGACAGTCTTCTGAATTAATAAGTAAGGCCAGTCCCAAATGTCATGACTAAACTTTTTCTTTTTGTCTTCTGCCGAGCAGAAAAAGCATATCAAACAGTCCTGACAAATACTGTTCCTTAAACATACCCAAATGTCACCTGTGGAGAAAATGGTTGACAGAGGCCAAACCACTTCAGCGAGCCCACCAGCAAATTCATGGTGAGGGCAGTCATAGTTCAGTGCTCAGATCTCTTCCCTGAGCAATATTCATTTGCCAGTATGGGTGTAAGGTTGCTAACCATGAACACAGATTTTGGAGAAGGCAGGACTGTTGGCCATTGCAATAATTCAGAATTGGTGCCCATGTTCAAGTGCTTGCTTAAGTAGGAATATATTTCAATTTTATATCTTTTTGCTCCCCTGGGAAGTCTTCACTCAAAGTGCAGACATAGACTAATTCTTGGTTCCAGAAAGATGCTGATATGATACCCAAATGTGCAATAACAAAACAAACAAACAAAGAAAAACAAACCAAACCAAACACCACCACCCAAGTCTCTAATATTCGGGGGGGGGGGGGGGGGGGGGTGGAATGAAGGATTTAAGCTTTTTATTTTTTCTTTACATTAGTTTAAAAGAGAGAAGGACAGAACTGATGAATTCTGTTTTGGTGTATCACACTTTTCATCCCTGAAACAGTCAAAAAAGCTGCCTCTGCTTCAACAGGTAACTGGGAGGGATATAGGGGTGAAACTGCTTATTGCAGTCTCCTTTCCAAACCCCCATCCTGGCTCCTGGATTTGTAGACTCACTTTCAATTGGGAAGTCACTATTCATCATTATTTCATAGGAAAACGGGAGCTGGGGTAGCTTTTTCATGTGTTTTTTTAACCTTTCATCTACCGAGGAACAATCAAAAGTAAAACCCACGTATCTGTTCAAAAGGGCTGCTGTTAACTTCCCTTGGAGAAGCACTCCTGATGCTGGATGTTTGCTCTGTGTGTGTGCAACCCCAACCATTGTAAACAGTAGAAATGATAGATTTGGGGGAAGTGCAACTAGATCTCTAATAGAAGGGGTGTTGACTGCTGGCTTCAGCCCAAAGTCACATCCTTTTGGTGCTGCTCTGTTCTCTTAGCATCTAGATCTGACCTTGATCTGAACTTACTATGACTGCCCCTAGCTAAGAATTGCCTTTCTGGGCCTCTGGTGTCAACACAAGACATTTCTGAGACACAGCGACAGCTCCATGCAATTGTACAATCTTTCCAAGCCAGGGTCATCCACCTTATGTTGTTAGTGACTGCCACACTCTTAAGAACAAAAAAAGCTTACAGTAGCTTTATTAAACTCACTCATACTGTCACAGAACAGTAATGCTGAATGTTGATCTCTTATGGCTCGGACATGAGGAACAAGGAACTATTGGCTTGTGAAGAACCCTTTTGGGGTTTTGCAAGAGAGAGGTATCGGCACAGGTTTGTGCCTTTGCAGGATGTGAAGCAAGACCTGCACACTTGCATGACCCTCCACTGCAGGGTCATTCCTGTGTGTCCCAGAGAGGAGAGGATGTGGCTGCCAGAGCAATCCACTTGGAGAAACAGGCTTTGGTGCTTTGAGACTGGTTGGATTACTGGGGGAGCAGACTAGAGTGGTTTTGGCTTGGCTTTGTAGCCGGCCTGGCTTGTACCTCGAGGTTGGTGGTGTGCTGGGTGTATCTGAAGGTGTGTGTTCATGTTTTGCTGTTGGTTTTGTTTCTCTGAGTTTGAGGGAGGACATGCACAAGGTTTTGAGATTCTTGATCTGATGCTGATGTGCAGACACCTAACTGGTAAGGTGGTATATCCTGTCATTTGACAGCAGCTGCATTACCAGGCTTTCTCCAGTGAAGGTTTAGGGTTCAGACTTTGGGTTGACACACCAAAACCCATTCATTGGTCACATTCCATGGTGAAGCAGCTACAGTTGCATGAAGTCTCTTTTGAAGGCTGCCTTGTTCTGTCTAAATGCCAGTGTTCCTTACTTTTAATTCTGTGCTGCCATGAACTAACTCAGAACTAAGTATACTGTTTGTTTTCCTTTACCTTGAATTCTTCAGCTTCCTTGGCCATGCCTCAAGATTTTGGTTCATGTGGAGCTCATCAGCCCACCTCAGAGGTGAAAATGCTAGGTGTTGTGATGGTTTGTGTTGTCAGTGGTTGGGCTCTGAAGCAAGTGTGGTGAAGGGCACTGGAGTTAATTCACACAATCAGCACCTGGAGGATGATGTGTCCTCTGAAATACACTCACTTTGCAATGGCATCCATAGAAAACACCCACTTGCCCTGTCTCTAGGGCAGTCTAAGAAACTCGAAACTCCTCTTTTTCTGGCAAAGATGAGAAATTCCTGCTGACACCTAAGAGATGTAAATGAACAAGATGGAGTTTGTTGGATCAGATGGGGAAAAATGTCTCATTGACTGAAATTTTATCTGGAGATCTATGGGATATTGTTCAGCTTTGTGCTGATGGAACAGACCTTTTCTGAAGGGGAGTGTATGGAAAGCATTTTCTGGAAGTGTAAACGTGGATTTGGAGGAGTAAGGTAAGAGAACATTGTAATTCAGGAACCAGTCTGGAGAATAACAAGTTCAAATTGTCCAGGAAAAAGCTTAGGCTGGAAATGAAATGTTAAATTCTTTCAGAAAGAGCTGCTCTAGAAGAGGTTCCTGGAGGAGCAGTTAGCTCGTGAGCAGATTTTCCCAGAAGACGCTGTGTCTCTCTTGCTGTTACTGCTTTCTGCAGATTTTTAACCGAAAGCCTTTGTAAAAGTGTTATCCCAGTGCAGACAGCTGTGACAGCAGTGGATGGCTACCATGACCCAGTGGAGACAGAGTCATGTTGGGACAGAGCCCAGACAATCAAGTAGGACCATGCAGACAGGAGGTATCCTCCAGCATGGTCACCAGCAGCAACATAAAAAGCAAGGTCGTGAAAGGATAGTATTTGTTCTCTGTGTCCATTTGCTTCTGAGACACTTGTGCACAAACTCAGATGGCCTGGACTGCACTGCTCAGCTCGGTTTTGTTGGCTTTTCTGTATAGTCCAAGACATACACACTCTAAGTTTTGTGACTCAGAATTATCTTTTTCTCATCCCAACTTCCTTTTTCCTGTGGATTACTGATCTTGCCTCAACTCTGCACTGCATGATGGCACACAGCTCTCACCTTTTTTTCTAGAAATGGCTCAGAAATAACAAAACCTATTGACAGTTCTGTCAGTGTGGTGAAGCTCTGATGACTATGGGCATCTGGGACAACGAGACTGGGTTGCATCCATTTCATGCTGTAGGTATCAGCAATGTAACCTCTCTCTATAACACACACCTGCTTAGTTTTATATTTCCCCAGCATCACTTTGCGTTAACTATGGTTGCATGTGCCTGGTGCATAGTTTCCCCAGCTCTGTGCTTTGCTTAATCTGCTTGCTAAATGCATTTAATTGGCATATTTGCAGTGCTTTCATGAAAAGTTTTCCAAAATCTCCATGGAGCAATCACTGAAAAGACTGTTCATGAAATTGGGATCTAAAGCCCCTTTGAGTGGGCAAGAACTTTCCTGTAAAGATATTTTCTGGACTCCATGACTATGTTTTTAATTTTTTTTCTTTATTGCTAAGTTCTTGCAGTCCTATGGTGGGATCAAGTGGTTGAAATGTGCCAGTCTTGAGCTATGTTTGAATGCAGTAGGACATGCTGGGAATCTTGGAATATATTTTGTTTTCACCCCTGATTTGTCTTGATGCCCAAATTAAACAACAAATAATCATCTAGAGAAAGGGAATTGAAGAGGAGGAGAGAAAAAATGGGGAAGGGAAGGGGAAAAGGAAAGGGTAAAGGAAAGAAAAAGTGAAATAAAAAAATGTTAAAAGGAGATGGGATGTTTTTCACTGAAAACAGAAATTTCTCTGACTTCCTATTTACAATATTTGCTGCTATCCTGGAACACATGGAAACTTAGTGAGAAAATCCTTTCTACAGGATTTAATGTTTGCTCTTTTTATATTGGGGTGGTGCTGTGAAAGGATGCTTCTGGGTACTGAGAGAAGGAAAGATGATGTGAGAAATCACTCATTTGTTGCATGAAGTAATTTGGAGGGTTACAGGGGATGCCTGGTCTTTACTGTACAGGGTCTCATGCAAGTTCCCACTGCCTCCCTTCTCCTTGTTCCTTAAATAACAGCAGTCATTCTGGCTATGTAGGCATGAGATTAGACGTGAGTATTTAGCAGTATTAATTCATGATCTTTGTGAGAGCTCCTTCCTTCCTCACCCCACCCCAGAGTGTTTAAAGCTTCTCTCTGCCAAAGTATAATAAATTGCAGGTCTGGCCCCTAACGATTCCTTGTCCGGGAAGCCAGGGATGCAGGCGATTTATCTCCCAGTGATTAAACCTGCAGAAAAAAAAGGCATGAATTGCCTGAATGAAGCTACTGCCCATGCATTATTCAGCCACCCGTGGAGAGCTCTGCAGGAGGACAGGCAGAGGCCAGCATTTGCCATGGCTCTCGGGTGGATTCCTCTGGGATGGGCATTCCATGCCAGTCCCCATCCTGTCCCCCTGGGGTGTCCTGGGGCTGTACATGGCAACAAAGGCTGCAGGATGGGAAGGTACAGTCATAGCTTGTTTCATGGGCTCTTGGGGAGGCAGTGAATGCTTCCATGATGGCTTGAGCTTTGCAAGGCAATGGGAAGAGGAAAGGTGCATGCTCCACTGTTGGGGCTGAGAAGAGATTGGAGAGGATTTGTCCTGTAGACAGGGGAAGTGTGACATGATGGGAGAGGAGACCTCTCCACATCGGTGTGTGTTTGACTGCCCTGACTGTCCAGTCCCACCTGTGCTTTGCTGCTGTCAGCCTCTCTGCCCATGTCCAAGGCTGATGCTGCACACAGTGGTCAGAGGGTTTTGCTTCCTCCAGGGGTGCAAAGGGACCTCTCCTCTGCTCAGGGACAGAAGGGGACATGGAGGAGGCAGAGCAGATTATCTGTTGTGTTGCTCTGTTTTGATGGTTGCTAAATGACTTTTTTTCCCCAGTTTCAATTATAGTGCCCAACTGTATAGGCAGATGTTAAACTTTTGGGTTTGGATGAAGGTTATGGAGACTCCTCTGACCTGCACCTGTAGTGTCTCAGCCTCTGTGGCTGCCTGACCCTTGTCTTCTCAGTCAGACAGAGTCAGCAGGTGGGACACAGTGCTCTGGGGTGAACTCCCTGGTATTTGCTTCTAGAAATGATGGGGTTCCTAACTGAGCTGGGGCTAATGATCAGTGTGTTACATCTGGCACATGAGGCTGCACAAGACTCAGGGAGTATTGCTATGGCCATCCTGGCATAGGGGGGTAAACTCTGCTGGCTCTCCTGAGTGGCGGGGCAGCTTTGGTACATTAACCCTATACTACCCATTTCGTGCAGGGTAACCAACCTGGGAGACATCCTTTAAACTCAGATTGTTGAGAGATGCAGGTTCAGGGGAATACATCCAGATAAATGCTCTAAAGTGAACTCAGGTGTAGGTCTTTTAGCCTGACCCTGACTATGGTGTCCCTGGCACTGCTGCTGGAGAGCAGAGGGAATTTACCCACTCAATTACTACTTTACAAACTCTTCCCTAAGCTCTCAGTTGCAGTCCCCTAGAAAACTGATCAGAGGGCCACAAGTGTATTTGACAATATGAAAAGCTGTATTTTACTCTTGGACAGTCCACATTCAGTCTTCAGCAAAATCACCTTAAATATTTTCCTTTAGGCTCCTTGTAGTTTCAAAAGATGTAAGACTAGGGCAGGGGGTGTGCACAGCTGCTGGGGACAGAGAGCTGCAGTGCTGTTCGCTGAAGTAATGTTACTTGGCAGGCGAAAAATCTGAGTGCAAGCCACCTTTAAACTCTGCCAAGTGGCTATTTTGAGTCTGGGAAATAGGCAATACCTCTAGGGTGCTAAAAGTTCATGAATTTTAATTATTTTCATTGAAATACATAATAGAGAAACCAATGCCCTTTGCTCCAGTGAGGTGTAAGCAAGCATTGAAAAGTAGTAAGGTCCTGGCTGATGTATCCCCAGAGTGATATGCCTCTTCTACTTCCCAGTCTCAAAGTATGGGAAAGGGTCTTAGCCAGTGAGCAGGATCAGGAAGAGTTTTTCATCGCAAGCAGTGAGGAAAGATGCCTGACTGGATGAACAAGCAATGGCAGTGCTATAGGAAGTACGTTGGCATCTCTGTACCACAGATGAATGGCAATCCCAAATGGCTGCTACAGTGCAATGTGTAGCTTCATCCCCTGTGAGACAGACCTGCTACATACCCAAAGTTTTCTGGGGCAACCCTTAAATGGCATATCTTGTCACTGAGATTCATGAAGTTACAAAAGTCAGCCTAGCTGAAAATGGGCAAGGAGCAGTTGGGGGTCTGTCATTGCAACCCTTTTGTAACAGCTTAGGAACTTGCATGACAGGGTTGGGTGTTGGTCTCACTTACATCAGTATCTGTCCAAACTTACTGGAATTTGTTGAACTGGGGGTCATGTGAGGGCTGGTGAAACTGGTTGGAGGCAATTGTAATGTGAGAACAAAAAGAAGTGGTATTGCACGCATCATCTCTGGCCCATGAATAATAGAGATTCCTTGTTTATAGCATGTGGGACAATTGTTTAATTATCTCACTGTTTGCTGTAATTTTTCTTCCTTTTTGTCACATCTTTTAAAACAGCATGTTTAAAAACAAGGACATGAAGTGAATCCATGAAGCCCTCATGCCCACTCCTGGAGTATGGACCTCCACCAACAGTGACCTTCAAGACACATTCTCTGGGGAGATCACTTTTCCCATCTCCATGCCCAAAAGTGCTGTGGGATTTTTGTTCATCTACTCAAAGGGCCTTTGAAGGAGACAGCGAGGGCTCAGGTAGACCTAACAAATGATCCCTGTTGCTCCTCTTTGCCCTCCTGGCAGCTTGGGGGCCGTGTGGCTTTAATTAATCAGTCGACTCACATAGCAATGCTGACACAAATGGCACCTGCTGTCATCCTCTCCCACATAAATGCTGGTGATAAATGGCATGGGGTGTGCTGGCCAGTGATTCCAGTTGGCCGAGCAGAGATGGATGCTTGTGTCCCTCTCTGTGACGGAGGAGTTAATCATTATGAAGAGTGAACATGTAGGGCAAGTGGCTCCAACCTGGTCTTTCAGAGAGGCTGCTGTGGTCCAGTTCATGGAGGGCCTTTGCCAGAAAGGCATGCAAGGTACCATGTTCTCTATTCTGTGCAAGCAGATGGATTAGGTGCATGTTAGTCACATTTTAGAGGATGCTTTAGGTAACTGTGTATCGGAGACTGACTGGTAGCAGCTGCTCATCCTTTACCCCTCCTGGGTGCAATGTACTATGAGTTCCTCTCACAGCAGAAATGTCCTGGCTGGGGACACCAGGAGAGTAGCTCTACTGCAGCCCATAGGAGGCAGATGCACTGCTTCTGCCATGCCTGTGTCTGCCAGACAGGACTTCAAGGTGACACTATGTCCCCCAAAAGATATGAGCACTAGGTATTTATGCCCTGCTGACCCAGAGGATTTTCACAGTCCTTTTGGTACATCCAGAGTGAGGAGTCTGGGTTTTAAAAGTTCCCTGAATCCCCAATTGTTCCTGTCACTGCCAGTATTGTCTTACTGTAAAATCCCAAAACTCCCTCCACCATTTATGTAACATTCTAGGACAGGAGATCCTGTGAAGAAAAGAGTGACTCGCTGCAGAGCATGTTGTAAGATGTTGCAGGAACTGTCTTCAAGCCTGGAGTATCAGAAAAAGGGACAATCAGTTGGTCACATACTCCTCTCTCTATTTAGCCCAGGAGATGTGCAGAAGGTCTGCGCCAAGCATCTGCATGGCTCTCGAGTCAATACTTCCCCAACACCTGAGCTCAGCCACTGCTCTCAGTGACAGTGACTACTAACAATAGAAAGGAGCAAGGACAGAGGGCACTGATGCATGTACCCAATTTTCCCTTTGCAGAGGTATTTCACAGGTATTAAAGACACTCAGGCGATGGGGTATCTAGTGGTGGAAGTTACATGGGGGCTGAAGGAAGAGTGTAGTCGAAGGAGAAGAACCTACTGAAATTCAGCAAAGGAAGTGCAGGGTCCTGCACATGGGGGAGAATAACCCCAGGCACCAGGACAGGCTGGGGGCTGATCTGCTGGGAAGCAGCTCTGTGGAGAAGGCCCTGGGGGTCCTGGTGGACAACAAGCTGTCCATGAGCCAGCAGTGTGCCCTTGTGGCCAAGAAGGCCAATGGTGTCCTGGGGTGCATTAGGAAAAGCATTGCCAGAAGGTTGAGGGATGTGATCCTGTCCCTCTGCTCAGCCCTGGAGAGGCCCCAGCTGGAGTGCTGTGTCCAGTTCTGGTCTCCTCAGTACAAGAGAGATGCAGAGCTCATGGAGTGCAATTAGCTGAGGGCAACAAAAGGTTGAACTGGAGCATCTTTCTTACGAGAAAAGGCTGCGGGAGATGGGACTGTTTTGGCCTGATGAAGAGATGACTCAAAGGGGACTTCATCATGTCTATCAGTATCTGAAGGGATGGTGTAAAAAGGATGGACCAGGCTCTGCTTTGTGGTGCCAAGTAATAGGGTAAGAGGCAATGGGCAGAAACTGATGTACAGAAAGTTCTACCAGAAGATGAAGAAGAACTTCTTTCCTATGTGGGTGATCACACACTGGAACAGATTGCCCAGAGAGGTTGTGGAGTCTCCTTCACTGGAGATATTCAAGAACTGTCTGGATGGAATCCAGCAATGTGCTCTAGGATGACCCTGCTTGAGCAGTGAGATTGGACCAGATGACTCTCTGTGGTGTCTTCCAGCCTTGCCCTTTCTGTAATTCTCTAGTGAAGGGGTGAAAAGCTGGTCTAGTTAGCCAAGACTGCTCTGTGGGATTTGTTTTATGTGGTGTAAAGGACTGGATGGAGATGCAAAGGCTACAACACAAAGCCTTGCTCTCTGGTGCTCAGACTGGCTGCACACAGTCTGCAAGATCTCCAGGCTCTCTCTCAGGCCTGACCTATCAGATGGAAAGATCACAAACGACTTCCACTATGGGAATCATTGGAACCTTCTCCTGTAGCCAAGGACAGCCCTTTTAATGTCTGCAGTGTTCTGTTGACTCTGCTACGTGACTGAAAAGTTGATATTTGTACTGTTATTGACTTCTCCAGGAAGATTTCAGCAACCCCTGCTAAGGGTTTTATTCTTGAAGTAACTCCATAGTTATAAAGAATAAACTTTATAAATTATGTTATGCTTCTGCATAGTCTCATCCAATTAATCTAACTGTATCAACTATGATTTTTTTAATGGGGCAGTTGGTGCAGAGTTCCTTGTTCTTTTACTGAAAGACTCTGAAAAGCCTTCCAAGCACCAACTTCTTTTCAGTCTGTGCTGAGCCGTGTGATTTAAGACTGAAAATGCATGTTTCTGTCTTGAGTTTTTGACAGTGCAATTTGAATGTGAAGAAGTGTCCAGTCTTTTCTCCTCTGACATCTCATTGTACAGGTCTGTGTGTCAGTGCACCATATGGGGACATTACCCAGACTAGGGTCACAAGGGTGACCTTTACTCATCACTCAGCCCCTGAGCTGGACATGCAGGGAACCAGAGATGCTGTCTGCAAGCCAAATGAGATCAGTGTTCCCAGTCTTTCCCCTTCTCTGCTTTGGAACCCATTGATCACTGTCAGTGAGTGTCTGCTAGGTCTCCCCTGTAATAAAGCTTTTCTCCATTCCTCTCAGTCCAGATTACATAAAGGGCTGAAAACTCCTTTTGACTTCAGTGATGTTTTGATACTTGTGTTTGAAAAAGAAAATAAAACACATTAGTTCTTCTCCAAATTCTCTGAAGAATTAGAAATAATATCAGTTAAAAAGGTGGCGTTAACTCAAGAAAAGTCATGTGGCTCTAGGGAGACAGGACAGGGTTTGATTTGCAATGCAGTTGCTGTAAGAAAGTGAAGCACTGTGTGTTCCTCAGGCAGTATGTTAGTCCTCATCCATGGACCAGCTTGGTTCTTCTGCCATGTCAGATTACAGCTTCTGGCTGTTGTCCAAGATGGGGCACAAGATCTTGCTCTGGATTAAATGTTCCTCATCTCCCTACCCATGTGAAACAGAGAAAGTTCCTTCTATCCTCTTATTGCTCCAGGTTAAAAGTTGTTGAAACTCATAGTGCTGGCTGTGGGTTGCCCAGAATTTTACTGTTGACTTTGTGGTGATGAAAATGGAAGAAAAATTTTGAGATATGTGGGGATGTACACTCCATGCCATTCCAGAGCTTTGTTACAATGACCCCAGATTGCTCAAGGTCCTGCTCCTTTTTGCAACACTGGACTGCTGATCCTCCTAGAGATCTGCTCCTGGTTGATGCTGGTGTTTGTAAGTACAGAGATGTCTCTGCCACCTCACAGGTGACCCCCAGGCAAGCTGGCACAAAGGATTAGAATTGGATGGATCTCTCCTCTCCTCTCCTCTCCTCTCCTCTCCTCTCCTCTCCTCTCCTCTCCTCTCCTCTCCTCT
>JAWWEE010000074.1:141595742-141690742 GCA_035221455.1 Xenops minutus | reverse complement strand
TGTTTGCTTGCAATTATTTGGTGAGTCTAATGAGGCTGAAAAGAGGTCAGATCACCTGTAAATATCTTAGAAGTGTGGAAGCAGATGTGATTCTGCATCTGTAAAATTTAATGTTCCAAATACTTTAAAGTAAAACAAAACAATTTCCCTGGAGTCCTGACTCTGCAGACTGAATATAAAAACAGTTGTCTCCTACTCTACATAACCTTTGGGACTCTGGAAAGAAACTGCCTTCCAGAATCAAAGATTTTGTTGCATTCAGTCTGTCACTTGTCAAACCCAGTGCTTCTATTTCTGAGTAGATACTAATATGCTCATATTTCTGTTCATCATGCCCTGACTGTGGACTTCACTGCTGGAAAAAAAACCCCACATGGCTAATGATATTTTTAATGTGGACCACAGGTGGTTTCTTGATGACATTTGTGCGAAGTTTCCACTGATTTTCCAGGAAATACCATGACCCTTGCATGTGTTTATCAGTGGCAGTAAACTGTACTTTATACAAGATTGAGGTTGCAAAGATTGTGGCTTCCTGTGGTATGTCCTGGAAGCATTCTTATCCCAGAGAGTTAAGGGGACATATATGAACCTTAATCTTGCTTTGAGTCAAGTCTTCTTTTACCTGAGCTGGAGTATAAGCATACTTTTTTTTAAAGATTACTTTTTAATATTAACTCATATTGTTAGTAATTATTTAGAGCACTGTTATTACTTTTTTAGCTTGTTTTAGGCATGGAATAAATATAGAATAGTTTAGACTAGAAATTGCCTTTAAGATCACTAGTTTAACTGTTAACCCAGCACTGCCAAGTTCACCACTAAACCACGTCCCTAAGTGCCATGTCTACTCATCTTTTAAATCCCTCCAGGGATGGTGACTCAATGACTGCCCTGAGAAGCCTCTTCCAATGCTTGATAACACTTTGGGTGAGGAAATTTTTCCTGATATCTAATTTAAACCATCCTGGCACAGCTTGAGGCCATTTCCTTTTGTCCTATTGGTTGTTGCCTGGGAGAAGAGATCGATCCCCCACCTCACTACAACCTCCCTTCAGGTAGTTCTAGGGAATGATAAGGTCTCCCCTAAACCTTCTTTTCTCCAGGCTAAATATCCCCAGCTCCCTCAGTTGCTCCAAACCCTTTTCCAACTCTGTTGCCCTTCTCTGGACACGCTTCAGCACCTCAATGTCTTTCTTGCAGTGAGGGGCCCAAAACTGGACACAGCACTTGAGATGTGTCCTCACCAGTGCTGGGTACAAAGGGAAAGTCACTGCCCTGGTCCTGCTGATCAAACTTTTCCTGATACAGGCCAGGATGCCATTGGCCTTCTTGGCTACCTGGGCACACGCTGGCTGGTATTCAGGTGCTGTTGACCAGCAGATCCAGGTCCTTTTTTCCTGACAGGTCTGCAGCCACTCTGCCCCCAGCCTGTAGTGCTGCATGGGGTTGTCATGTCACAGGTGCAAGACCCAGTACTTTGCCTTGCAGAATGTCATACCATTGACCTTGGCCCATTGATCCCACATGTCCACATCCCTCTGCAGAACACCCCCACCTAATCTGGTGTTACCTGCAAAATGACTGAGGCTGTCCTCGATCCCCTCATCCAGACCATTGATAAAGTTATTAAACAGAACTGTCCCCAATACTGAGCCCTGGACATTCACCAGCTGGATGTAAGTCCACTCACCACCTCTCCCTGGGCCTGACCATCCAGGCAGGTTTTATGCAATGAAGAGTGCACCTGTCCAAGCTATGGGAAGCCAGTTTCTCAAGGAAAATACTGTGGAAAATGGTGTCAAAGGCTTTAGTAAAATCCAGGTAGACACATTCAGCCTTACCCTCATCCTCCAAGCTGGTCACCTTGTCATAGAAGGAGAACAGGTTGGTCAAGTTTGACCTGCCTTTTATAAACCTCTTCTGACTGGACCCAGTGCCCTCATTGCCCAGTACATGCTGTATGAACTCAAGGTCATCTGCTTCATAACCTCCCCAGGCACCAAGGTCAGGCTGACAGAACTGTAGTTCCCTGAATCCTCCTTCCAGCCCTTCTTTCTGACTTCCAGTCTTTCGGGGCCTCCCCAGTGAGCCAGGGTTGCTGGCAAATGATGTAGAGTCACTTGAAGAACTCTTCCACCAACTCCCTCAGTACGCTTCTGTGGATCTCGTCTGGCCCCATAGACTTGTGTGTGCCTAAGTGCTGCAGGAGGTCACCATTTCCCTTGGATTATGGGGGCTTCATTCTTCTCCCTGTCCCTGTCTTCCATCTCAGGGGACTGGGTACTCTGAGAACAGCTGGTCTTACTCTTAAAAACTGAGACAAAGAAGGTTTCTTGAAAAATTTTCAACCTTCCTGGACTCCTTTGCTATTCAGGAGAGCCTCCCAAGGGACTCTGCTAACAAAATGTAGGTTACTGACTGTCTTTACTCCTAAAAGCTTTTAAATGGGAAAATGCATGAGAAGACAATATTGGTAATTCAAGTTTTTAAAGAGACATCTAAGTACATAGATAAGCTTACATATTAACATACATATAACACAAAGCACATGTACAGTCTACGGGGCTAATCACCAGTGCCAGATTCAAGAAGCTCCAGTTTGTTCTTTTTCCAAAGATTCCTGGAAAGTTTCAGACTAACTTCCTATAAAATCAATAATGTTCAGCTATAGTGTATTTAAAGTTTTATGTGGGCAATCAATTTTTTAAAAATACCTTTTAATTTTGGCCTAAAGTAGCTTTCCTATTTTCCTGTTGTGAATTTTTGTTGGGACAGAAATAGGAATCCAAATTCCCACAGTTTCATTGTATTACCTTACAACTCCTAGTCCTCCACTTACTTTGCGTAGACACAAAATAGTGGCACTTGTACCCACTCAGTATGCTTCTTGGAACTATGTTGCACAATGTTAGTAGAGTTCCTGAAAGATTCCTAGTTGAAAAAGTCTGGCACTGGAGCTGGCATGTTTTTTCTTTCTTCTGCTTTCTCTCCATCCTCCTGTGGCTTGGTCGTTGGTCTCATACATATCAGTGTGTTCATTATATAATATGCTGATGTGGAAATTGCTGGAAATTACTGCTTCCTATTACGTAACTGTTGCTCTGTTTCTGATGTGTTTTCTGATGCTCAGGGGAGTGGTGGCTCTAATTGCTGTTACACTTTTTGTAGATCCTTGACTGTCAGCCATCATTAGCTTTAAACTGTTGCACAATATGATTTTATTGGAATGTCCCAGGTTTTTCTTCAAATATGTTTACAGGTTCCTTTGCTGCTCCTATAAATTCAAAGCTGGTGTTTTTCTTTTTCAACAGGTGTGCTGGGAGTTGTGAACATCTAGGTCCTTGCATTGCACGGGGATCTCAGGAAATGCTGTCAATCAGCTTAAATCAAGCACACATAGAGCTCAAACATGCAACAGAGGTATGGCAATCAAACCCACTGAAGCATAGGGGCTGGGCTGATGTAACTCTCCACAACTCTCACAGCACATGCTCTTGACCTGGTGATGAGGTCAAGTCTTTTATCTTAAACTTTGATAAAGAACACTCAAGTTGCATTGTAGTTCCACATACCTGCAGATAAGCAATCATCTGGACAGTCTCCACAATTCAGCTGATCAGTGATAACTAATGAAGCCACTGTTTCTCAAGTGTGTGCACCAAGTCCTTGGTGTTATTAGTACCCGATAGGGCTACTGGCTTCTGTGAAGTGGTGAAACCTCAAGGCTGTCACAGTGGTTGCCCATGCTCTCTCTTTTAATGTGCTGCAGAATGATTACATAGCAGCATCAGACTAAACTGTGCCAGTGGAAAGGATAATAGTTTCACATTTCAGCAAACTGAAATCAAAGTTGTGTGGATAGATTTGAGTCAGTTCTGAAGTCTTGAACCAACAGCATAAGTAATGAAACCACCAGAATATATGTTATAAACTCTGGTGTCATAGCTCATAGCACATCATCCAGCAAACACTACATCAATCAAACATGCCATATTACTGGAGCATATAATTTTGGGAAGACAGTCACAACAGAATCAAAGTATTCAGAATCAAACAATATACTGCATCTGAAAAAATGTAACACTTAAACTTCCAGTAACAAGTAAGAAAAATAATTTTGCAGATTGGGAACTTTTAAGTGCCCCTGGAACGTGTTAGGTATTAATGAATATGGCTAGTTAAAATGTAAGACCCTTTATAATGGGTGTTTTTTAAAAACACACAGAGAAGACAAAGTCTGTCTGCCTCACATGACATTTTGTGAAAGGTAAGACACCAATGCTGTCTTCTGCTCTAGGTTTATATCCTGCTGCCTTGCCCAGCCCTGACTGCTCATTGAAAAGATGCAGCTGGGTCCCTACTGGCCATGTGTTTTGTAGTTCAGCATATTCAACATATTTCATCTGGGACCTGCATGCTTGGCTACATGCACACTGCACAGAGCTTTGTGATGCTCCCAGTGGCTCTGCTGGGTGCTGTGAGTTGTTACAGCAGGTAGACAGAGAGGGGAGCACAGGATGCAAGATGGGCCAGGAGATCAGGTTTCAGTAACTCATTTATCACAGCGTTATCAGATTTCCTAGTGACAAGTATAGATCTGAAATCAGTGTTAGTGTGCTAGCCTTTCTGGCTGCTGTTGGTAACACCACTGCTGGTATCAATGGCATAAATGAGTTTTCTGTGTTTAATATCAAAACCATGTAGGCAAAAGAAATACTATTATTTCTGTTTCTTCTAGTGAAATATAGTTTAAACTGAATCATAATACAGAATTTGGAACATCCACTTCCCATACTACTGAGAAGCTGTCTCACACAGTAAGATCATGGGATAAACCCAGGTTGGAAAGGACCTCAGAATATTTTTTGCCCAGCCTCCTACTCAAAGAAGAGTCAACTGTGAGATTGGAGCTTCATGCCATTGGGGTTTCAAATCCTCTAAAAAGGGAGAAAGCATAACCTCTCTGATCCAATGCTTGAATGTCCTCATCGTGATCTCTTACTGTCTTTTAAAAGTGTATTTTAAGTATGTAATTCTGCTTGCTTTTCTCAGACCAGCCTGTCCAGACACTGCACTGGCACTAGTAATGTGAAAAAGGTTGACAGATCCCTTGGACTTTAGGTAAGGGACAGAAGTGTTTACAGTAAGCAGGAATAATTGTTTAGTAATAGTTTATAGTTTAATAGTTTAGGAATAATTGGTGAGCACCTAAAGGCCCAAAGAAAATCAGGGCTCTTAAGATGAGGAATTAAGGAGGTGTCTGAGAACATGCTTAAGTGGGTTTTGTTAGAATAAGTGACAGCTTTTCTTAACTTTAAAAAAATGTTCATAATTAAAAAAATAATCAGATTTTTTAAAGTGTTCTGTGATATACTTTACCTTTCATTTTTACAAGTGTTAGAGGACTGAGTAAGAAAGTGAGCTGTAGTCATGGAGTGTTAACATGTGGTTAATGTGTTAGGTCAGGTGATGCCTGTATCAGCAGTCATTTGCTAGCGACTGCTGGCAGCAGAGATCATTGAAAGTGAATACCTTGATAGTGATTTCTGCAGTGTCCTGGGGCATAATTTTTAATTTATTTTTTTAGTTCCACATGCACAATATTATGCTACTTGCTTTCTCCCCTTATTTGTCATGTCTATTTAGAAAGATTTTTTTGACAGGTGTTATCTCTCACAATGTGAGAAAACTAACACAAAGAACCTTGTTCTTGGAGGTCTCTATGTCCTACTGATGTATAAATAACAAATAGAACAAAATGTCATGCTAGTTCTTAGCTCATGTGAAAGGATTATTTAAAAACAAATATATTTTTGTTAATTCTTTTTCTCCTTTCTCACCTGAACTCTGTTCTTCAGAGGATCCCTCTATTCCTCTCTGATTACTTTTTTCCTAAGTGTATCAGGAAGTCCATTGTATAGGAAAACTCCCAGTCATACCCTTTCTCCCAAATCTTTCCTCAGCAGATGCCTTAGTGAAAATGAGGAAAACTGCATGGCTGATCTGTTTGGGTTTTTGCCCCACTGGATCATAGTTTCTTTCAGCTGTTTTTCCTGTGCTTTTCCTGGTGTGGTCTGATTATATTTTATGTCAGCTGAAAAGCAGAATACTCTTTCCAATTTCTCAAAATGCTGTCAAAATCTCTGTATAGGAGAAGGTCACAGGGGAGCCAAGAGGCAGCACTTCTCAGCCTGGAAAGTGCCTGTCAAGGCTGACCACAAGTCCCCAAAACTTCAGAGCTTAATCCTTTATGATACAATTTGTGACTTGCTTTGCAGGGGATGAAAGGAAGAAGACTCCCTACTTCTTACTTTCCCTACTGGAATATTACAGAATCATTTCCCAGACTGGCTCACAATGTTTCAGTGAAAGAACAACAAAACCTGTCATCAGATATGTCTGTATAAGGATTATTGAAGTAAATTAGTTCCCCAAGCCCTTTGCAACTGTGAAGAAGCTCATCCTCTTACAAGGCTATAAATAGAGAATCTTATGAGAGTATTGAATGTTCTTCTTGACTTGGTGTTCTGTCATTTTTCCCAGAGCCCCTCAATTTCCATCAGAGTATTGCTTGACCAAATCATTAATTTTGCAAAATAGGTGATCAGAGGGTGATATATGTACCCCTGTATATACCTGTCTGAGGGACAGAGATAGTGCTGCTAATTATGCAGGTGGGATTACCTATGGAAATCTTACCTTGAATAACAATATCTTGTAGGTACTGTTTCTTAATTTGGATTGGAGAATTTGTTCTTTCAGTGATAATTAACTAGAGAAAGTCTGGTTGTTTACTATTCTGAAATAAAAATGCTTCTAATGGTAAATATAAGACTCCAGGAATTATCAAATCTGATGGCCACAGTGCTCAAGACTTCATTTAGAACTACTTTAAATTTATGTGCATATAGACCTCACGATGGTGATAGCATAGTTTATGGGTTTGCACCAGATACTTGATTGAATATTGAGTAATACCTTATTCCAGAGGGTGCACTAGTGCCTTCAGTCAGACATGAATGAGCTGCAATGTCAGGTAAAGTCATGTCTTAACAGCTGCTTGTCATTGTGAATAAAGGCCTTATCCTCTTGACCTTCTTTTTTCTCCATTTACAAGATTTAGTTGTAAAAGGAGATGTTCTGCTTTGGGTTAACACAAAGAGTTTGTCTCTTGGTGTTTCTAAGGATTGTCTACTGCCTGATGGAGAGAGGGAATCACTATGAGCAGCAGAACTTAAGAAGCCTAGTTTCTTGTGTGTTTGTATATTGGTGGGTGTGAAAGGTACCATTTATATGGATTCTTGGTATCTAAAATAAATTTCTCCACATTGACCTCACTGTCATTAATAAACCTTGTTCCCCTATTCAGTTCTAGTATCCAGACAAATTGTAGGAATGCAGCATCTCTCAGGTTGTTATTCCTTTCCCATATTCAGTTGATGTGGATTGGCATCTTCAAGCTATTGGTAAAAGATTGTCTGACAGAAGATATCATTATCTTAAGCATTATATATTTAAGGAGTCAAATTAGACAGGAATATAAACTTTTGGATTAGATTTTCCTAAGTGCCTTAGACTCTTTCAGCTGTAATGTCTAGTGTATGTGTGACATAATCTCTTCTACAGGTGCTCCTGATTTAAACCACTAGGAATATTAGTTGAGTTAAAAGAAATGCAAACCTTTCTAGAATGTTGCACCAACAAAAAACTTGGAAGCAGATATTGGACTAGTGAAATGGAACTATGGGCTGGAAAAGGCCTTAGATAAGACTGTGGGTCTCCTGCTCTAACTTGTCTGTTCCTTGCTGCTGAAGCCCCAGTGGCAGTGCTAGCATAAGCACAGGTGTTATCCTCTGGTAAGAGCCTTTCTGGCCACAGGCACTGAGACTACATTTGACATCTCTTTCCCACTAAATGCACATGATTACCTTGTGAGGAAAGGTCAGTATAACTCCTGTGGGAAGTGTTACTGCAGAATCCAGTGTATTTTTTTGAGCTGGATGTTCACATTTTTTTTTCTATGTCAGCTGATCAAATGTTGAACAATAGAGGAAAGAGTTTCCAAGGGAAAAATATGCTCATAAGAGTAATTTCCAGGATATTATAATACTCATAAGTTCATTAACTAACCAGTAAAAGCTTTTTCTTTGCTTTTATGCTTGACCTTTGAAAGGCAGAGTTTTAGTTTCACAGTGCACCAGCACTTTTCTAACATCAGAAATGTAGTCATTGGCAGGACTGAGATTTTGGTTACTATGAAAATGGTTTAAGCATTTTGTTTACCTGCAGTTACCAGTTTGCTGAGATTGGAATGACTCAAATGTGAAAAGTTTTTATACAATAAAATAAGGAATTAAGGCAATTGAGAGGCTTCTGTAGAATCTTTATGACTGTTCTTGTTCTTATAGTGGCTGTCCTTTAAGGTTTAACTGTATTTTTTATAGCCTATAAAGTATGAAATTTAAGTATTGAACACAAGCTACTTAAACTGTAGGAGAATCACAGCACAGACAGGTCTGGAATCAAAAGGAAAAATGAACTAGAAATACTCATAAATATATGAAACATGCATTGGGAAGTAGATGAGGCTTACTTCACCTATGTATTATATTTATAGAGAGTTGTTCATGTATGTATATGTCAATATATCCACATTTCTGCAGATAAAACCATACTTTAACAGAAAAGCATGCTGCACTGATTTCTAGGGCTATGCTGGAGTTTTTCACAGACAGACTACAGGATGAGGAGTCAGAAATGGGACACTGTTGAACGAGGTTATTTATCACTTGCTACAGGAGGCCAGAAGGACCAGTTCAACTCCATACTCTTCATTTTGGGTGAAGGTGAAATTTGCTGGTTACACCAAGGCTGCCTGATCTGTTTCCTAGTTTCCTAGCCTCCATTGTGATCCTAAATGTACTTTGATTCTGTGTAGGACTATCTCAAGGACTGAACAGGTGTTTAATACATTGTGTTTAAAAAAAACCCCAAACCAACTAACAAACAAACAAAAAAAATCTCCAAAAACCTGCCATCATCAGATCTGAAAAATCCTGCAGCTTTGAGCTGTGTTACTCATGGGTCTTACTGTGTGTCTCTGTCTGAACTGAGAGTGTTTCATGTCCAAATTCCTGCTCACAATCATTTGTTCAGGACCTCACACAGGGACCTCACTTAAACCTGGCAGTTGCCACATTGATTTGGTGCAACATTTTCAGATGTCTGATTTTTCTTTTTTCTTTTTTTCTTTTCATTTCCTTTTGAGTATTCCATCAGTTGGGATTTTATTGCATCCCTTTAGCACTTTTCTTCTGGTAATTACATGGTATGATTTTGCAATTTGTTCAGTTTTGTTACTCAGTTAGAGACTGGCTGGGATTTTTATCTTTTGCAAACAAGGAACTTATGTTTGAAAAAAAGAACTCAAATTAAGTAGATAAAATAAACTACAGTATACAGACCAACAAAAATAATTATTCTTTTGGTAAATCTGTATTTCCTTCAGCTTTGCCATAAGGAATCTCCCAATTTTGTGAACAATATGGAATTTTTTACTCCCTATGTTAAGCCCAGTGTAGCTATGATTCGCCATATTATGATCATAGTTGCTGCCTTTTAAATTATATAAGATGTGTTCACTATTGTGTTGATCAAAAAGCACTCTGGAACATTTTCCTGTCTTTCTCACAATATCACTAAAATATTTTTCAATAGCTATGATAATGTTTCTTCAATCATGGAAAAAAATAATGAAAATAAACCATCAGTTCATTTCCAGAATGCTGCAAGCCTGTGTGGGAACAGACTAAGGCAGCCTCTGACAGATATTTAGAATGCATGTCTCATACATTTATAATAATATTCATGGAGGTATAATTTTGGTTTGAATTATGGTGAGGAGTTTTGTTTATTTGTTTGTTTTGCATCTATTTTTTTTTTTTAAAAGAGTATTATGAGTAAGTTCACAAATACAAATTTTCTTTTAGAGGTTTGAACAAAGTACCAATTGAGGGCAGTATTTTTATGACAAGTGTTTTGTTTCACACCAAAATCTTTGAGTTTCTATAATCCCATTTAAAAATCTGAAGAATCAAGTATCTTCAGCCAACACATCATAATGGGTTTTGGGAAAGTGATGAGCCAATAGTGGCAAGGCATATACAACCATTTGTAAATATTCACACTGACACTTGAGGAAACAGACAGTGGGGCTGCACAGTTACTGGAAGGGTTACAGGAGCTAGTTATGAGGGCAAAATACTGCTGTGGTAAGAAAGGACTGGCCATTGAGATTGGTAGAGGAGTATTTGGAGAGCACAGCCTCAAACAGACTTATGAAACAGGGTGCACTAGATTTGAATCAAGTGTAAGCTGTCTCCTTGATCTTTACTCATTCCTGGTATGATGTGTTTGAAATTTGGAATCTGTAGAAGTGGATGGAAATTGTTACTTTTAGAACTATGTAGTGAGGGTTCAAGAAGTGAAACTGGAAGGTGATTTTGAGAAGGAAAACCTTCTGAAACCTTGCTGACTTTAGCCTTGCCTGTAGTATTAAACTCAGCAGTCATGAAACCACCACTCTCTATCACCCTATTTGTGCCACTGGCCAGGAGTATTTTGGCACTTTGGTTCGTGCTGGCCACAGGTCTTCTGGTGCAGCAGAGACATGGGATCACATGGGATCACCCCTACCTCCCTGCTGGGTGGTTAGCTTTCCCTCCCCTCTGCCAACATACACATGTGGGAGCGTACACCCTCTCTCAGAGCTCGAGGGGTCAAACAGAAGGCAATGCTTTGACTCTGATTTTTTGTGGAGACCAGTTTAGGCAGCAAATACCTGAACAGATTATTGATGGAACAGAGGATAGTTGATTTCAGAGGGAGAGAAAGGTGACGGTGAGCTTCTCAGGGTAGTCTGGGAGAATAACCTCCTCCAGGGCTTACCTGCAGCAGAACTGGGTGTGTTATTCCTATCTGCTGCTTGTTTCCACTCTGCTAGACAGCTCACAAGCCTCGACCCTGTCTGTATGTGCAGTCTTTGGATGCAAGCCTGATTTTTGACTCAGACTGTCTGCCAGCACGCTCTCCCTTCTTCCTGCACTCTCCTGCCTTTTCCTTATTCCTTTTACCCTGTGGCTTTGCAGCTCATTAGACACAAAATATCAGCTCCACTTGACACTCTGGGAACAGTGATTTACTTTTTTTTTTTCAGTTGATTTCTCTGCTGCTTCTCCTGGATTTCCAGTGGAGTGGAGGGTTACAGACACTTTGACCATCTGAATAGTTAGTAATGACCTTAGACTGAGGAGTACCCGAAACAAACCCCTTGAATTATGAAGTTTAGGCAATAAGCAGAGGAAGGGTCACCCAGACACAGGCATATTTTCCCCCTACTGCCTCAGGGTTAAGAGTGGGTAATTGGTATTTCCAGTTTGGCTTCTTTCTCATTTTGTGTCATCCCATCACGACATGCCAGGATGCATTACATTAAATAGCATCAAATAGTTGGGGAGTGTGACACTATACATTATCTGACATGTCACCTCACACCCTGTCATAACACAGTATACTCAAAGATCAGTGGGGACCAAAAATTCATTTGTCTGATTCAATTTTATCAGTCAGCCCAAAGGGAGGCAAGCATATTAATTATTTGCAGGGTCATTTGCATCCAGTGCTGGTGGGAAGAGGATGGGGTATGATGGTAGAAGGACAAATTCTGTGCAGAAGGACAATTTCTATGCTTCAGAACAATTTGACATCTACTTTCCATGTGTATAAATGGTGGTCAGCAGGGTGTGATAGAGAAGGATCAGTCTAAAACTTGATGCATGATGCAAAATTAAGAAGAAAAAAAATAATAGTATACCTGAAGAAGTTCTGATTTCTCCAGTATGAGCAGGAATGTGGATTAAATATCCACTTTGCAAGAGAGAGTGATTACACAAGCCTAAATTGCAAGGATTTCTAAAAAAAAAGTTTGTTGACAACAGAACTTAATATGTAGATTTTTGTATGCTTCAGAAAATTTGCTTCAATGGGCATGAAGTGTCAGATAAATGACACTTCAATGGATTTAGCTGGAATGCTTTAGGATATTTGTTCCTTGTTTTTAAGGAGCAGAGGGCTTTCTGAGCAGAAGGCAATAAGTGTTGGTCTCAGCTATACCCATGCAGGATGTAATATGTTAGTTAATATTCTAAAAAAGGTTGTCTCAAGGCATGAGACTCTGGATATGTAGAAAATGTGAGAGCACATGATTTGGACACCTGAAAAGAAAAAAATTCCATTTCTAACTAATTCGCTAAACTAAAGATCAATCTGGTCTCTTCCTGATTTCTTGAGGTACTTTATGTAAGTAACTAGTCTGTGACCAGGAGTTTGGAGCCCCAAACTGAGATTTTTATGGATAAATTAACTGAGATTGTTTGAACTCATCAAAGAGATGAGTGTCACAGCAGCTTGGAAAGTGTAACTTCATACTCTACAGGTGTCACATGAACTCACAAACAGTGCATGATGAAAAGAAGCAGTCGATCACCTCCGTGAGTGAATTTAAATTGAAATACAGGAATATGTGCTGCAAACAGTGGGAGCAATGCTTACCTTTATGATTGCTTTTAAAGAGAAAGAAACTGAATTGTAGAGCACATCACAGGAATTTGTGCCTTAGCCTTACTGCAGAAGATGTCCCTGCTAACTTGCACATGTGAGCAAACCACTAGTGGTGTCTGATTTCTCTGACTGTGAAATGAAGTTGCTCTAGTGTATGATTGAACTATATTCCCCATGTCACTCTTGTTGTGTAATGTTTTAACATTAGTTTTAAGCCACTCCTTGAAATGGCTTATACAGGATGGTGTAAATAGTAAGCAATGTTAGCACTGGGCTAACATAAAGCTAAGTCCAATGCCAGGGTATTTGCTCCTGACCCATATTTCCTCCTGCTTTCCAGACCAATATGTAGTTTGACTTGTAGATGAAGGGTAACAACAGTTTTTTCCACGTGAACTGGGTTGTGCATCCCTATTTAGCCCAGATCTGCAGAGAAGAGTACACATTAAACATCTGCACTGGCAGCTCTGTTTCTTGTGGTAGGAAACTGCATTCCCCTCCTTTGGCTGCAGATATCCTTGGCAATGTCCCAGGTTCTTGGAGTGGGATGGTAGAGAGGCCATAGTTTGCCTCAGGGAAACAGGATGGGAAGGCATTTCTGATTCCAATGATGAGTCTGCAGCAGGAAAATGGATTTCACACACATGCATCCTTTAGGGAAGTATCCTCAAAGGCTTTCAACTTTATGACTTGGATCCATGCAGGCTTCTCAGTGGAGAGATGTGTGAGATTAGAATGTCAGTGAACAGTGTATCCTCATCCTGTACACCCTGTGTTAAAATATATGGGAATGTCAAACTGCTTTTCAGTAGACGAGTCCTTTATTTTGAAGACGGACATTGGAGCTTTGGTAGAGACATGCAAAACCCCCAAAGACCAAGTCTGTTTACACAAACTTCTGAGAAAAGACATTTTTGGGTAGAATTTACCCTTGCTTGTATTAAGACCATCCTTTCATCCCCAAACCAGACCAAAAAAAAGTACCCTAAAACATCCTTAGGATGAAGTCATCCTGTTTTGAGTTGATAAAGCAGGTCACAACTAATGGCAGATATATTGTGCTGGGTATTCTCAGCTGCTTCAAAAAGAGAGCGTTCCTCTTGGTGCAACTAGCTTTGGTCCAGATACGGTATATTATGAAAGTATATTAAGCCAGTGTGGACAAAAGGAAAATTACTTATATCTTCCCAAAGAACATTCTCTGCAAACAAATGCAGAAAGTGGGAGTGAATTCTAGGAAAGGGGAGTATTTTATACAGAGCGTACTTAAGACTTTCTTGTGGCTGAGACCACAGTACTACAGAGCTGCAATCTTTAATATAAACTCTAATAGACATGGTAAAGAGGAGAGCGGGAAGGAGTGAGGCATGAGAGCTTTGTGATTCATAAACTTAGAAAAAGTCAGAGGAAAGGAAAGGATTAAATGTGAGTTGAAGGAGGAGAATAAAGAAGGAGATACACTTGGAGCTTTAAGGTATGAGTTTGAGTGACACTCCTGATGGTTGCCTGTGCTGTTTCAGCTTCTGGTGGGAGAGTCTATCTGCAAAAGCAGGCAGAGGGCTGGGATTGTGATTGGGACGTGTTCTGTAGAGTTTGTATAGATGACAAATCCAAGTGCTGCAAATAAAGAACTGCAGAGAACATTAGGAAAGTGAAGATTTAGACCACCTCATTTCAGTCATTCAAGTGAAGTGTCTCATTTAGGAGCCTAGCAACTTTAGACCTCTTCAATAACCAATGAAGCAGGGAAGGATAGAGGTCTCACAGAGGATAAGTATCCTTCTTCATGCTCTGAGCTCATGTTCGCTCTGGTTCAAAGCCAAGTTAAGTCAATAAAGCAGATTTCAATAACCTTACTGTGACATCCAGTGAATAGTACCTTCTGAAGTCAGAAGCATGAAAGTAATTCAGTCCGCCGCACATGGCCATCTGCACAGTCAGTGCCCTTATGTCATCAATAAAGTAAGATAGGTGTGATCCTGAGACAGCTCTGCTCGGTCAGTTGAATTACATTAAGACAAACATTTCTCCTTTGACTATGTATAGCCCAGACAAATACTTTAGACTAGATAAACTGCCAAAAATGGATGACAAAAGGGCTGTACTAGAAGTTATGATATGATGTCCTGCTCAGGACTTGTCCCTATCATAGGCAAAACACATGGTTTCTTAAAGAGCCGCTTAACAGACAATATCTCACTTTGCTGGCCTCTGACTGGTGTGGTGGATGTGGAGAATGGAGTGAGGAAACAAGTCTTACTCATGGCAGAGAACTAGCCAGGCTCGATTCAGATGAATCTTTGGCCCACAAGGCTGAAAGCGATTTGAAACTGTGGGGGTTTGATTTTCAAAGAGGCTTTCTCACAAGTGGCAGGACTGATTCCAGGAACAGTGCTGTGGTGGCAGGGTGTGGAGAAGACAATGTGGTTCCCCATGCTTGCCTCATTGTTGTTTTGATTATGCAACATTCCCCTCTGCCCACAACACTTGGGTCACCATACCATAACTCGTGAACTGTTTTCCCCCTTGGCCACATTTTATTGCTGTTATCCCTCAAGACCGTCAATATCTAATTGAATGTGGGTTTTGTTGTATGCTCAATGAATTCCATCTGTTCATCTCTTAGAAGCAACTTGACAACAACTAAGACAAGAAAAATTGCAAAAATAATGAGGACTCCTTTTTAGGGAAAAGTAATTGAAGGGATACAAGCCCAAATCCTGAGTGATGTTGAATTGTACTGTCCCTTACTTGGCTTCAACAGAAGCTGCTAGAGGTTCTGGCAAGGTTTGTTCCAGACACATATTAAAATGTCCAGGAAAATCTGCACCTATCATCTAATGATGTGTTGATTCACTAAAATGCAGACACAGGTTTAACCTCTCTGTTGCTAAATTGAGACAATCAGAAGGGTGTAATTGAAGGAATTTCATTTATATCACACGAATGAATTTATAACAATAAAAAATAAAACACATAGGATATCCTGATTAAAAAAACATGAAACCATGAGCATGAAACCATGTAACTGCTTGAGCAGACCGAGAAGAGGCTGTGACATTTATAGGAGCCATCTTTCACAAAATATCAATTTCCATAATCTGGGATGTTGTGTTGCATTGTTGCTGGTCTTGTTTGATTACTGACCAGCTGGAAATACAAAAGAAAAAGTGCCCACTCATAAATACAAAGAGAACAACAAACAAATAAGGAGACCAGGCAGGGGAAGCAAAAACCTGAGATGTGTTTGGGGACAGAATATATTTTGCTCTGAAGAAGAATCAGTTTCTTGTGTAAGGGATGAGAAACTATCAAATTTGCCATATCTCACAATTCGTTAATTAATCATGACCATACACAAGCGTTTCATGCCTTTATTCTCACTCTGTTAATTTCCTCTAATAGCCATTTTTCCTAACAACGTGTGGCTCATTAAGCACTCAACAGCCTATTGCATGATGTTAACCCAGTGCTATCTGACCGTGAACTTTGTGTAGATTTCCAGTTTATCTTATTTTCCTCCTGCATCCACTCTGCTATGTGCCTGTGCTCCATGCAGTAGCTGTGGTGATAGCCCATTCATTCACATTGTGTTGAAGGGCTGACTATAAAATTCTTCTTTCTTTCCCCCTCCTTTTTTTTTGCAACTTAATACCTCCTCTTGCTCTTTGATTCTGGCTCCATTCTTCTGGGATTAAGGGTTTTCTGTTTCCTAGAAGGAATAAAATACGGCTATCTGAGCCAGAGCAGTAGAAAATCTCTCCATAAACTCCTTAATGGGGGGTTTTATGGGATATATTTTCACCTCATTTAGTTTTTATTTCGGTATGGCTCTCTCATCATTCTCAGCATCTGAAGGAAACGACAATTTTATGGGAAAGCAAGAAGGAATCATTGGATTAAAAGAAGATATGAAAACAGAACTCAAAGAATAGAAAGATTTAGAAAGCATAAAGGCTAATAGGTGGCTCACTGAAGTCAAAATAAAAGGGGTTTATTTTGGATAGAGAGATCTCTGAGACATGTTACATGATGACCAAGAGTCTGTATGGGATGGTGCACAAAGGTGGGCAGATTAGATTTCTTCACAGGCTTCAAAATCAGTAAAGAGGCTTTGAACTCAAGGGCCTTGGTCATCCCCATATCAAGATGAATATTTCCTTCAGTCAGGTCATGGCACTATGGAAGACACCTGGCCTTTCAGGTATCATGAGATTTGCAAATCTACCACTTTACTTGGTAAGTTGTTTCAGTGATTATCTGAGCTCAATATATAAAACTGTGTATATTTTATCTCACCTATGTAATTTCAAATTCTAGCTGGTCAGACATTGCTTACCTTTTGTCTGCTAAACTGAGCAACTTATTATTATCAGAAATATTTTCCAGTCCTCCAAAACAGTCTGTGATTTCATTGCCTCTCACATTTTTTCTAAGAGAAGTTAAAGAGGCTGAGCTTCTTATGTCTTTTGTTTAAAGGCAGAATTTCCAGACATAGAATCATTGTTGTAGCCTTTTTCTGATCCCTTTCCAGTATTTCAGCTACCTGCTTGGACTGTACATGTTATTTGAGTAATGGACTCAGCAATGCTGTATGCAGAGGTAATAACAACATTCCATTTTGGCACAACACACTTTTTGTATATACAAGCATTGTATCTTCTGTTTTACAGCATAGTATACAGGGGTTTTTGGAGTACCTACTTCTGAATATGTTCTTAGAGTCACTGTCTTAGATGAAGAAATAGTATTTTTCACTGCAGAGTAACAGTCAGAATAACGCAGTTTACCAAGGTTTGAGGACAATTGACCCATTCCCATTATTGTTTACTGCTCTCCAAGTGGTTGTGTCCTCTGAAAACTTCACCACCCTGGCTAAAGATGTTGAGTAACATTTGACAAAAGGAGAGTTCTCGAAGACCCACAGAAAATACCCCCTTTGATGATGATTTCCTATTAACAATTGCCTTTTAGAAGTACAGCTCTGGAAGAGACCTCCTGGGTCATTGAGTCTAATCCTCAGCTATTTCAAGTAACCACATCATACAGCTACTATTAGAAATCTAGTTCAATTTTAATTCATTTAATATGTGCTGCACTGGTTTTTATATAGTGCTGCTTTTGTAATCTGAATGCCATGTGATAGTAAATCATTGTCATTATTTTATTTCTAGTAATGACAAAGCCCAACTGAAGTGATTTTTATATATTGCAACTTCAGTCTAGAAACAATGAACCCCCTCAAAAAGAGCCTGAGGTTTTTCTTCTTTACTCATTTCAAATGAAATGTTTTTAAAAATTAAAATAACAAATAAGATGACACCAATAATGCATTGAGACATGCTGTTGAAAAAATAAAACATGGGATGTTTTTAATAGGATAGTTCAAACTCCCAAATGGATATTTTCCTTAGGATGTTGATTCACAAGAATAGGAAGATTAGATGGCAGAGTTAATTGCTTTCTCCAGTATTTCCTTCCTCTCCTGTCCCAAAGGTTATTCCTTTCCTTTGTCTGGAAGCTGAGCTGCATGTGAAATAACTTTTGTACTACAGCCATTTGCGTGTGCTCTGTTAAAATCACCCAGATTGATGATGGCTTGGGAACTGCATCACACACAGTTTGACTTTATCCTCTGCAGTGCCACAGTCTCTGGGAAGCAGGACAGGCAGATGAGGGAGGTGCCTCCTCTAACTGTTCCTGTTTAACCTGCTGGCTGCCATGTGAACAGCCCTAGGCCCAGGCTTCTGCTGGTCTGATGATGCTGGAGAAGCTCAGGTAGTCTTTGACAGTGTCCTTTGGAAATGACAATCTGAAGGGATAAGATGGCCAGCGTCACCAATTGATGAGGTCAGTGACAGCCAATGGCAGGTAGCACCTTGTGGTACTGATGATGTGCTTCCTCCCCTGTGTTCCCTGTCCATCAGCGATCAAACAAGATGCCTTTGTGTGTTTCGGGAGGAAGGAATGCAGTACTCAAAACAGATGCCTGTGTGTTCTGAGGATTTTGCTATATAACTTCCCTTCTGCTTGGTAACTGGGAACTACATGGAGCTTCTTTGTTTATAGAGATGTTTATAGAGACTTTAATTTTTGTCAGAGTGTATTTAGGTAACATGTACATCCTTCTGTCATGGTTTTATGCCAGTCAGTAACTAAGCCTCACAGAGCCACTTGCTTACTCTGCCCTGGTGAAATGGGGGAGATAATTGAAAAAGTAAAAGGGAGAAAACATGTAGGTTGACATAAAACCAGTTTGAAGGCAAAACAAACAACCTCCCCCCAAACAAACAAACAAACAAACACACACACAAAAAAGCCATGCATGCCAGAAAAGCAAAACAAGGAATTGATTCAGCACTCCCCATGGGCAGGCAGGTGTTCCAGCCTTTAAGGACACAGGGCTTCACCATGCATAATGGTGTCTGGAGAAGACAAATGCCATCACTTCAAATGTCCCCCTCTTCCTTCTTCTTCCACAGCCTTATATGCTGAGCATGATGCCATATGGTCCGGGATATCCCTTGGGTTAGTTGGGTTCAGCTGTCTCACCTGAGACCCCTCCCAACTTGTTATGCACTCTCAGCCTCCTCGCTGGTGGGGTGTGGTGAGGAGCAGAAAAAGCCTTGACTCTGTGTAAGCTCTGCTCAGTAGTAATGAAAACATCACTTGTTATTAACACTGTTTCCAGCACAAATCCAAAACACAGCCCCTTACCATTTACTGTGAAGAAAATTAACTCTACTCCAGCCAAAACCAGCACAACATTTTAAATGTTGGGAGACTGAGCATTTCTGAGCTCATCTTTAGATGTGGGGATGGGAAAAGAGTGGCAAAAATATTTTGAATGTTTTTAACACTGTAGTGCAATCAAATGTACCCCCATTTCCAAACTGACCACAACACTGATGCTAAAGTTTGAATAATTTCCCACCATATCTGAAAAAGATATAGTTCTGACCCATTTACATGTTGCAATGAGCCAATTTCTGCTTTTGGTTCGTTTGGGCTGTATTTCCATGTGAGACTATGAATTTCTGTTTGGAGTAAAATTTGTTGGCACAAGGCCTTTGGCACTGTGCCAGAACATTGAATCTGAATTGAAACCCATTTTTGTATAAATTGGAGTGAACTACCCTTCCTGGATCAACCTCACTTATTTGACAAACTAAACTTCTGAAAACCAGCCCACAGTGTTCAAGACTTTCCTGCATCAGTTATGTCACACATGTTTATGTGAGATGCTTTCAGGGTTTTGGAAGCTTCAAAATCTCCTGCTCAGTAATATCAGAAATATCAATCTTGTACTTCTACAAACGTATTTCATCTGGGACCTGTTGAGGTGGCACCTCAGAATGGAAAACACTTTAGTATGAACCATTCCCCCACAGCTGAATCTGGTGGATGAAGGCACTGGTGTGATGGTGTGGGACTGGAGCCGACAGAGCTCAATTGTAATCTCAGAACTTTTCCCCTTCAATTTGATGGGGCTGTTGTTGGTCCTGGTAGACAGTATTCACAGAGACTACTTAGGTATAATTTAGGACCCGAGGGATCTTTATGATCTGCAAAGACTGTACTCAAGCAATTTTTAAAAAATCGGCTGGTTTCTAGATCTGTATAGTCACCAGCTGTGTTTCACTTGAATTCTGCTGGATGAAAGGACTTTCCCATTTTATCAGTATTCCAAAATATAAATTTTCCAGAGAGTTTAATTTTATTTTAGATTATTCTCCTTGCTCTGTTCAAGGGGGCATGAAGTCATTCCTATTGATTGGTTAGGAAGCCATCTAGTTCTGGCTTTTTTAAGCACCCTGATGTGGCCAAATGCCTAATTTCTAGGCATTGCAATATCTGAACTGAAGGCAGCTAAGGTGCTTTATTGTCCATAGCCTTCCTTATGTCTTAGTTCCCATCTCAGTACAGGGCCCATCCTCCCTTCCAAGCATGGCGGGAAGATAAATACATTAAAAAGGGTAAAGTTCTCAATTATTATGGTAATAGGACTCCTATAAATACCTAAGATATATATGTATATTTGAATTTTTGCAGAACCTAACTTACAACTGCAGCTTAAAAAAAACCTACCATAACCTCCCATATAAATTCCATCTGTGAATATTTGATCAGATGCTATGTGGGTGGAAAAGTATGTTTCATTGCTATTGTGATTGCTTTCTTTCTTTAGCTTTTCATAAGTAATAAACGTGAAGAATGTCCCAATGCTTTTATGCTCTCCCAGTCAGTAATATTTTCTCTGAACCTGTATGCGAATGTTTAATTCATTATATGGTATCATGCAACTTTATGGTGAAATCATAAATCTGTTCTGTTGCATTGTTTACTGGAAAATCTTCAATCTCATGCAAACCCCTAGCACTATAACTTGCTTCCCTTGATTGTCTTTTGGTTGCCTGCTTCCCACTTTTTCTTAGGTTGTTTTCTCCCTCTGCTTCCAGATTCTCCATTTCACTTCACAGTAGTGAATCCCACTGCTTTGAAAAGAGGACTTGTAAACAAGTGCATGTAGTTGAAAAAAAGGAAGATACAGTTTGTCCTGCCTTTTACTTCATAAGGCTTTAGTGCTCAGTACTGCTCAGATTTTCAAGATGAATGTCAGTACAGAGATGCTGGAATAATTCACCGTGGGCATGAGACACCTATGATGGCACATGAGGCAAAAAAAGCAAAAAACATTCTTTTTACTTTCTAAATAGTAATTTCCAGTGTTAGCAAAGCTGTGCAGGATGTGCAATATCACACACTGCCATCCTTCTCAGCACCACGCTGCTTTTCCTTTACTCTGGTCATAAGTTATCCTATAGGGCCTTAAGGAAGCATCTCTGGAGACCTGAATATAGGTATCACTAATCTGAAGAGATCCTAGGAAAGCAGTTGGATAGCAAGAACAGAGGCTGCTTAAATCTCTGCAGAAAAGTCCAGCAAGCAGCCTGCACAGTCTACCAGAGGGATCCAAGTTTTGGCTATGAGTATGGACCAAATACCTGTCCAGACTGATTATAAATCAGCTGCTTTTTCTAGACTTCTGTGGCCATACTTTTTGCCAGAATCCCACTGAAATGGAGTAAAAACCAGCATGCCTGTGAACGGCACCCCAAGAGAAAGATGATGCTCCCTGCTTGTGGCTCTTTGCAGCTGCTTATCTGTGAGACCGTCAGCACACACAGCTGTGATACAGACAGGGCAAGTTGCCCAGTGCTTGACTGTTCCACACTCTCTTGGAAACCACCTTTGAATCCTCCTTCCTGAGCTACACTGTTCTTTCTGTGGTCACAAGGCTCGTGGAGCAGTAATTATTACTGAAGACTTGTTGGTGGATCTTTGACGAATTCTTAGTGGTTCAACATCTGCATTACAGAAACTGCCCAGGCAATTGAAGATAAGTGGTAGCTTCTTGGCAGTGTCAGCAGAAACATTCAAAAGAAGAGAATAATCCTTAACTCCAAAGCTGGCTCAGAGGCCCGTAAGTTATAAGAAAATCGTCCTTCTCCTGCTATATCTCTTGCTTGTGGCTGCTACTGCCTTGGATCTCTTCTGTCCGCATGATCTGATTTCCAGAGCAGTCAGTAGCAAAGTTTCAATACAACAAGATATGAGGTCACCATTATAACATCATTGGGCATAATGGTAAAACTCATGTCTGTGCCTAAAAGTGGTTTTTCTAAGTGCCTAGGTACTACCAGGAGCCATAGGATACAAAAGTGATTAGGCACCTAAATGCACAGAGTAAGAAAACAGTGTTTTTTAAAACATATATATAAGCTCATGCATAGTCTTATTGAATCCAATGAGCTCCTTTATTTAAAGTGGGCATGTGTTTAAGTGCACTGCTCTTTTTTTTTTCTTTTCTTTCTTTTTTTTTCTCTTTCTCCTGTCTTTAAAGTCTCCTGTAGTTTTAGAGAATGATTACATTTGTATCAAGGAATGTCCTCTATACAAAGGGTGGGATTCAAATATATTTTCAGGAAAGCAAACCATGCAATTATATTGCAGGACCAGTGCAGGCGCCAGAACGAGGAGGTGTGGTAAAGTGGAATGCGTGATTGATTTCTTTTCTATTCCAGAGCTGGATGAAATGCCTGACACAGCTGTTAGCTTACACTGCTTACAAGAACGAGGAATCAATCTCGCCAGATGTTGTTCATTTCCTCTGTTGTTGTGTGGCCAGCTCTGTTGTACAGAGGATGCGGGGGGCGGAGGGGAGGGAGGGAAAAGAAAAGGGGGAAAATCTCAGTCTACATTACACAAGAGGGCCCAGTGTGGGAATTCAACGCAAACGAGGAACACAAGAATGAGCCATGACTGAGAAAGTGGAAGCTGGACAGACAGAGCCTACTCATTTGTGAGTCTGATTCATTTGCTGGGGAGCACAGCAGACCCTGTCCCCTGTGGGACAGTACATGACCATCTTAGGAGTTTTCCTGAAAGCTAATGTTTTCTATTAAAAAGATGCAGGAGGTACATGGGGAGGCTTTGGTAGCAGATGATTCAAGGCCACATCTGCCAACTGCATCATGTTCTGCATTGGGTGAATCTTTGAGCAACATTTGAGGAAGGTATCACAGTGTCAGTGTGATGTGCTGCTACCACAAACAAATTTCCTGGGTGCTTGGGGTCCTGCAAATGCCAGCACCATTTCAAACCACCTTCTTTCCCAAGGTTGGAGCAAGCTCCTGTGTTAGGAGCTGCAGCTGGGGAGACCAATCATGACATGGGAGGCACCTGATTCTGGAAAGCAACTGAGATGTTAAGCTCCTCTTTGAGCTTTCTTAACTAAAGACAGGTGTCTTCTGTAGATCCCTTAAAGTTTTCTTTGCCGATATGACAGCTTGAAAGGAAACAAACAAAGAGACAGAGGAAAGGACCTTCAAACAAGGAGATCACTGTAAGCTAAGGGTAAATGCTTCAGCAAGGGAGATATGAAATGAGCAATGTTTGCAGATGAGCTGTAGAGGTGCCACAGACCAGGAGAGGGCATGGTGGTATCTGCTTCCCATGGAGAAAAGCTGTTCTAGTAAACTAACTGAACCTTGACTTAATGATCATCCTTTGCTCTGAAAAATCTACCCAAAAGTGAATTGATTTCTGTTGTACACCTTTTTAACACCTTTTTTTTGGGCATTCTCCATTTCCTTGCAGAATGGACCACATAGATTCCTGCCTCTGCTTCTCTACCATCCTTAGCAAGTGTGAGGTAAAGGGGAATGCTCATGGAACTACTGCCGTGGGAGGAGATTAGACCAAGCAACTACTCACAAACAAGCTGTGGTTTGACCTCAGTGAGGAAGGGTTAGCACCCTGCTTTGTGACCTCTGTCTAAAACACCTGAAAGTAAGCCCATCTCTCTCTACTGTATAGCATCTAATGCATTATTGGTAAAACCAAAACTCCCAATGACCTAAAAACCGAATAAAAAAGGATTTCAAAGGAGTAAAAAGAACAAAGCTGCTTTGGTTTTGCCTGAAGTGCTTGCTCTACAGTAGAGCAAATATTCTGTGGGAGAAAATAAAAAACAATATGGAGAGACACGGTGACAGAATCATGGCAGACTGACATGTTTCTCTTTTGAGATGCAACCAGCACCACTGAGGAAGGGACAGCCAGCTTCTTGCTTTTCAGCCTTAGGACAGATGTATACTTATTGAATGAGAATTGGGATGGAAACTAGACCATAACACTCCCAATAATGCTGTTGTGTTGCATGATGTGTGGCCATGTCTGACCTGCAGTTATGGACCTACTCTAAGATGTCTTCTCGTGAAGTAGTTACTTCTGCCATGGGTGGGAGACTGAGTTATATGAGCACTCATTTCACTGTTGTACCAGTTTCTGTGGTTTTGGTTAACAAAAGAAGCATAAATTAACTGAGGAACCTTTAGGTTGAAAGTAATTCCAAGATTCTGTTCTCCAGCTGCAAGGATGCAAAGCTCTGAGTCAAACTGTTGATATCAGAGCAGATAATCTAGATTTATACCAGTGCAAAATGTGGTCATTCAGATGCATTAGCTGAAGGGATTCCTTTAGGGTGAAATAAATGCTGTGACAAAACATGTTAGAGGCTCTGGTGAAAGGATGTATTGTACAATACCTGAGAATGTGCATGAGACATCCCGATACTCTATGGTTACATTGATCTGTTCCTCACTATTGCTCAAGGCAACCTGGAAGTTATTCCTTGAAGTCCATCAAACAATTTCCTTTTTGGTTGCAATTATACTCAGCCAAATCCTACTGTCACATGACTTGAATAAGCTACTCTGAACATCACCTAGAATATCACTTACTAGCTGTAGTTTGCAAACTCTTTTATGCAATTTATGAGGTGTGCCAAGAGGACCTGATCCTTCAGTGCAAAAGCTGACAACTTTTGGTAAGTCCTTTGCTTTATGCAAACCTCCTTTGCCATCACTGAAAAGCAGAAAATGCATGTGCAGTTTGAAGCAACGGTTAAAATTACATGAAAAGAAAATGACAGGAGCAGCTGTCATATTTTTAACAAAACTTGGTCACTGCGGATATGAAACCTGAGAACTTACATAAGAGACCTGCTCCACTGAGTGTTGGTTTAGTCCACAGAGCAGCTGCAGGAAGAGGGGCATTTCACCGCTTCACTGGAGCTCCTTGTCTGGGGAATTGTGGCTGCAAGTTCTCGAGGGTCCCCCAGTGTTTTGCGCAATCTGTCTTTAGAGAACTGCAAGTTAATTTCTGAGAAGGGCACTGGCTTTGAGCAGGGACTAATTCTAAACTGACAAACCACTTCCTGCAATCGTTAACTGAATTAAGAACTTGCCATCCCCTTCACTCCCCTGGAAAGACCCCCCTCCCCAGCCCTCCCGACTCTTCCCCCCTTCACCCACCACCCTTTTGCTTGGCATCAAGAAATATTGGTAAAGACAAGAGGGCATGAAAGGTTGAAGTGATACTGATTCATAGGACTCTTTCTTGCCTGTATATTCTATGAAGAGCTGTAGTTCCATTGACTTTCTGAAGGAACTAAACCCATAACAATTCCAGGGTGTTTTCCAGTCCTGGAAAAGGTGCACAATCCTCCTCTGAAACTGATGCAAAAGGGTATTGTAATTTTTGGTCAAATTGTGGGAAGTAATAGAGCACCTGCAATTCCTGGGACATTATTCCCTTCTAAAAATATCTCAGATCTGGTCTGTATCAGCTTCCATTAAAGGCTATGGCAAAACCCTGCAATCATCAGTGCTGACTTCAATGCCTTTTGTAGCCATTGAGGAAAAGAACAGCAAAGCTGCTCTGAATTTTTCTGATTTGATTTTATCCTTGGTGATGGTGAGTCTTTTTTTTTGTTTGTTCCCAGATGTGTGATCTTTCAACATCTACTTCGCTCAGTCTCTGTATACATGTGTCTCCAAAGTGACTTTCTACTGAGTGAGATTTACAAGTGGTTACTCGGTACACATTGCCCCCTCCCCAGGCTCCTGGTCCTCACTCTTTGAAGCTGCCCAGCCAGGCTTATTCCCTGAGGGACTTATAGGTGCATATAGTGACTGAAATGGAAATGTCAGCTAAGTAACATTTTTTCAATTATGGACAAGGTAATTTTTTTTGAGAATGTTTTTCTTTCATTTTGAAGATTCCAGCATCATTGCAGAAACCAATTAGCTCTATGTACATGAAACACACAGGTAGTTTAAGACTACAAACACACTTTAACACATGTTTTTCTACTTAATTTTTCTTGTATAAGCTCCACTAAAACATGACCATTGCTTCATAACTTAAATGGTCATCACAAAAGTTTTCTATCAGAAAAAAAGGACATAAGGGTTTTGACTGTTTTTACATACAAATATAAAGAAAAGTTTGGGATCAAACATTATCCCAACAAGAAGCAAGGAAGAGCTAAGTGGGGAACATGTGCTCTGTGTTAGTAACCAAGGATGGGAAATGCATGGAAGAATGCACTGCACGAGTAGAAGAACCCAAAATCAAGAATACATGCAAATATAGAAGAAGCCCTTTGAATTTCCCATTACACTTTGAAAGCTGCATATAAGTGTTTGCTTTTTATACTGATGTCATTCACAGAACTGAAGACCTTCCAATGGCTGCTAACTTCTGTCCCAAAAAACAGCCAGAAAAGGATTTGGAAGCCACTACTACTAACTACTGCTGTCTGTGCAGGATGAGCAAGAACAAATGGCCAGGCATAGTTTATCATCCCTTTCTAGATGGAATGGGCACCCACAATGGTGCATTTTAATGCTTGCAGAAGATGGACTGAAGAAGTGCATAAATCACTACAGTATCAGCTGTTTTGATTCAGTATTTCCTAAGCGTGCAGGGCATCTGAAAGCAAGATGAACCTTTCAATCAGCTCAAAAGACAGAACCAGTGAAGAATTTTTCAACAGAACAGTTTTTTCACTGGGAAGTGACATTTCTTTAGAATAAGAACTTTCCCTGGCAACACACCAGTTAGAATAAAACTTGTCAATGTCATTGCTGACAAAGCTGTAAACTCCAGAGGTTTATAAAAACTGGAACTGCATAGGGAATACATACAGGCACGTAGCTTTAATACATTCTACAATATATGCACCCCAGGAGTCTGGAGTGTATAGAGGCAAGCGTTTGCTCCCACCAAAAGCATTTGGAGTGTTTCCATCTTTCTTAATGGAAGCAAGATCAGCCCCTATAGCGTGAGCCCAGGGGAGCTGCTTATTTGTTTGGCCATGGCTGCATGTCTGTTGGATACTCACATTAGCTGCAATATTCATTTTTCAGTAGGAAGCCATTGATGCCAGGGATGACATTTTTTACACCTGTGTAAATTGCAGTTCAGTTCATAAATGCACTAGAGCCTTCACTGGCCCTTTGGCAAAGCCAGAAGTGAGAGAAATATCTGTTTCCATTGCTGTAAGCAAGATGTAGAAAGTTCTTTGAGATAAGTAGATAAAATATGCTGTGAACACAGGCAGGATTGTGTCACTCCGTGGTTTGCACAGGGGCTGTCTATTGAGCTGCCTTTGTCCCACGTAACTCATGTGAGATCAATAGGCTGTGGCTCACAGCCAGTCACGCATCTCAGAGTATCGGAACCCACTGCCCTCATGCCTGAGAACATTCTGCCAAGTGTGCCCAGAGGGCACCTGCAGCAAGATCGGTACAAGGTGCATTTTGAATACCTCACTAGAAGTGGAAGATTTACAGGTCCCTGAGAAGAGCAGGAAGCATGAGTGAGACTTGGTGGCTGTGGTGGCTCTGAGAGTGGAGCCTGAATGTGGGCTGTGGGGAGCCCCCTGTTCATCAGCAGTGTCTGGGCTTAATGCAGTGGCTGTCTGGTGTCACAGATGGAAAGGACCATTGACAGACACACTGAGAGAAAGCAGGCCAAGAACACATATTTGTAAGGCCTTTCTGAACCCTGTGTCTCCAAATTATACATTTATCATCCCTTTTTGCATTTTTAATTCTAACTTGCAAATACTCCATTTGATAATGCTGGTTTTATTAAAGGTGTAATTTTCACCTCAGCACTTAGTCAGTTGTTTAATGGAAAGAAGAGTGTATTAAACTGTTCTTAAAGCCTCTGACCTAGGACTACAAAACTTTCTCAAGAGGCAGACTAAGGTTAAACAAAATGCAGGTATGCTGGTTTGCAGGTCTGTGTATTAACATATTTTTCACCCACCTACTGCCAGAGACTCCCACCTTGAACCTGAGGTGGTGTAAAGTCCGTTGACTCAAATTCCTCAGCAAACTATTAAGACATTCAGACCTCAAGGTAAAGCTCAGCTACTCATGATGAGCTTTTCTGGTTAGCACAGAGAGCAGCAGTGACTTTTGAGAAAGATACCTATATCTCATTTGCCCTTTTCAAGAGGACAGAGCTAATTTCTGATCATATTGGCCAGAGTTTGTCCCCACTGCAGCATAGGCTACTATTGTACAAAGTTGTATCCCCATCTTGCTTGTGCAATCAGCCCTCCTTGGTGCTCTGGTTTCTTGGCTACTCCACCATCCTCTCCCCCTCTCTGCTCCCTTTTCTTCCCTCTCTTAAGAAAGTTCAGCTTCCCAGTGTAAAGCAGTAGAAGTCAGGGCCTGAAGGGTCTAGTCCATCCTCCTTGGCCACAGAAATTCAGCTATACCTAAATTTGTATATGAGGAAGAGGAAGAAGGGGCAGAGAGGCTGTCAGGCTCCAAGCTGCCTTTGGCTTGGCTCTGATTAGTATCATGCACAGGTGTTAAGCACCTCTCTGCTGTCAGATTTTCCATTCAGTGTGTGTCCTTAATAGAGGCAGAAACTATTTTTGGTTACAACACAATCAGCTATCTTTATCAAGGGGTTTTCTACAGCGCCCATCTGTATAGCAGCCAAGTACTTCCCAGACAGATTCGGTCTCCATGGCAGGAATGAGAAAGCCTTTCTCTGACAAATTATTTAAAAATAGTATGGGTATATGTATTAACACCTTATAAAAACCTAGGCAGCTGTTGCTAAGTACAAAGTCAGGCCTCAAAACGATAGGCAAAAGCAGGTTTATGTTTTACGAGAAGTTTTCTAGACATAAAAGATCACTTCTTTCAAAACTGATTTTTTAGAGAAATGATGCCTTTGAAAAGTTTTGTTTGCAATTCACTTATACATTCCAGATACACAACCCACAAAATAAACATGTTAAACTTGAGAGCCTCGTTTCAGTTTACTTGATTCCAGTCAGTAATTATGGATATTAAATTTCTGTAAGTAACATCTAAGCTAAGTTTACATTGTCTGCAGAAAGGTTTGCACCATTTAAATCAATTTAGAAATCTCTTAAGTAAATCTGATGCAAGTTTAGTTATAACAAGTATTTTAGCTAATAAATTTCTTGGGACTGGGTTTTATCTTTTTTGCATGCATGGATGAAACTCAAGTGCTCTGAAAGCCTCAGTGGATAAATAATAAATGATGCAAAATAGCTTTTTGATACATAATAATATCATAACTTTAAAGCATGTTTTTGTTTTTTTGTTGTTTGTTTGTTTTTTTTGTTTTGTTTTGTTTTTTTTTTTTCCCCAGGACTAGAAATGAGTGTAGTGTGTCCCTCTGGGAAGTTATTAAATAGAAAGAAAAAAGAGCTATTTCTAGTGTTGGAAGCTGGTCAATGCACCTCTCACCGCACTCTGGTTCCTGGTAATCATTTACACTCATCTCTTAAGCCCTTCCAAAGGGGCTGTAAATTATTGCCAGATGAGGGTGTTGTACTTACCTTATCACAGGTGAAAATAAATTGCAAAGCAGTGAAGATTCAGATCTCTGGTAAACACATGCACAGAAAGGCTGCTACTTCAGCTTACTAGACACATTTATTTTGCTTCACTTCATCATAACCTCATGTTTAATGCTCTTAACCTCCTCTCAGCTGATATTTCAGCCTATATATCAGAGGTCTGCTCTCTCTTGTTGTGTGTCCATAAAGCTTTTTTACTCAGAATAATCTCCATTTAGACGTAAAATGTTTCCCTGCTCACTAAACTGTTTAGTGATCCCTTGTGACTGTGTGGCTTATTTGTGGTGTTTTTGGGTTTTTAGGCAATCCAAAGTCTAGCGAAAGCTGAAATCACTTAACTGATGTGGTCAAGTGGAGCACAGCCAGTGCTACAGGTGAATAATACTTCTTAATCCATTTTTAAATTATATAAGTAAATTTAAGATGTGTCTTAAAATGGCTCTATTATAACCCTAGATAATCATGTAAAATGTCACATTTGCCCCTCTGTGATAGGTTTAAATGTAAGTTAGACTTAACCCTTGATTTTCCTTCCTGGCAGGAGCTGAAGAGGCTGAAGATATTATACCCATTCCCCTCTTTCCCCTTCCATTTGCAGGAGCATTGTCCTTCCTTTCAACAAACCTGATGTGTTCACACAGCCCCCTGCAGCTGCTACTGTAAAGCTCAAAAGGCAAGAGCAGTGTCTTAGCACCTCACAGAACTTTGGTCTGCTCCTCTGTGTAAGCTGTGTCTTGGCTTGTGGGACACTCTTAGGACAAAGAAGCAGTACCGGCCATAAGCTTTGACAAACAAGACCTGCAACCTCAGGCACAGTAGTTCAGAAATGTTCCTTATAATATTTGTCAAAACCTTTGAAAAAGACCCTTTCATAAATACTGAAAGAAACCTACTGTGGTGGCAAATTTAAGTACCCTCAAATCAGGAGATAAAAAAGATAAAATTGTCTAGGCAGCTCTGATCTGATCTCTTCAATGAACAAATAATCTTTAATAATGTGACCTCAGATCCCTGCACCTCCTGGGACTCTCATGGACAGTGGTCATTTAACACTGTCATCATGGTCAGTGTGAGGCTCATCTTACTAGACATGCACAAACCATCCCTTGAATGCATCACCACTCATTTTACAAGAGTTTTTCTATCATGGTAGGAACCAAATGCTAGGCCTACTCTAAAGGAAAGATGTAGATAAGCTATTATTCTCATTTTTGGTGGCAGAGAGAGATTCAATAGGTCATGGTTACTTAGAGACTTTGGTCTATTGTGCATGCTCAGGGTATGTCTCACTTCACCTCCTGTTACAGCTGAGGGCTAATACAGTTTCTTCTTGTGCGCTGAATCAACATGGGAAAAGCACGGTGAGCATGGCACTATGGGTTTAAAAGTGGATCTATAAAATGTGCAGAAGGAGGTTGGGTATGTGGCCTTTATTTCAGCATGTATTTACTAACTTTGTAACCTAAATATCCCTTTCTCTTTTTAAGTGGGAACACAGTGAATTTTTAGGTTTTCAACACACCCAGAAAGTTGAAAACATGACAGGATTCACATAGGAATCTCAACTTGCCATCATCACCTCACCAAACACTTTAAATTCAGTGTGTAAGCCCTGCCTGGTATGTTAACAGGGTAATCCACAGAATCAGTGGGTCCTATCTTCCCTACACCATCAAAGAAAATGGAACATGTGGCTTCTAAATGTCCCAAGTATTTGTGGAGAACAGGGGAATGATAAGATTTGAAAAAAGGGAGGCTTGGACCATGGAGAGGAAGTGGGTTTAAAACAGAGTTAGGAAGAATTTGCATCTGGAGTGTAGAACTATGATGATTCTTTAATGCAATGAAATCAAAAACCAGGCATTTTAGGAAGGAAGGGCAGGGGATTTTTGTGTGCTGCTGAAGCCACTGACATCAGTGCTGACTCCCTCGACAGCTGCTTTCAACTCAAACATGCTGGGAGGGAGTAGGTCCTGTTTTATCTCAAGCTTTCTGAAGAGCCAATTGCTCTAACAACTCATTTCCACTCAGAGGCAAATTAGAGATTTCTAATGAGGCATCACCAGGTCTCAATCAGTCTCTGAGTTGACTGTCTCTGTACTATGTGTGTCTGAAGCATCTCATGACTTTTAGCCCTGCTTTACTCAGACTTGGGCCTTCTCTTGCATCACTCCTCACTTCTGTTCATTCTGGTTTTGATGTCAAGGTTTTAGACTCTTTTTTCTCTCCCATCTTGTTTTTGTCATGGAAACTGTAGGCCTGCCTTGCATCCGTAATCACCTCATGGGAGGGATGGTACTTCACCATAAACTGTTGTCCTCTGATATAGCACACTAGCCCAGTGTCCTGTGGAGGACCCATTAAATTCATGTTGTCCAAAATCATGACAGATTTTCTGGTTCACTTTTTTTGTGAAAATGCTCCAGTGTTTAGCATCAGAACCTAAAATAAGCTGCTGGTCTGGGGCATAAGTATTGTCTGTAGGTGGCAGTCCTGTTCAGATGGTACTGCTCTGCTCGAGGTCTGATTCTTCATCTCTTTTAAGCACGCTTTTAACAAGTTTTTTTATAGAAGCAACAAAATGCAGCTATCTTAGAGATGAAATAATGCTATTTTAAAATCAGAATTTTTTGCAAACCAGAGTCATGGCAGTTGTGTTCTGTGAGTTATTGCAGCTGCACATGATATGCTGAGGCTCACAAAGAAAGATTTTACATGTGAGATCGCATGTTTGGGGTTATATTCTATAACACTGCTCTTCATGGGTAAAAAGAATAATAATAGTAGAGATAGGTTTTTTCCCACCAGCACATCCAAATGATTTGATATCAATCTTGGATCATATATTTAATATTTTTAGAGTTATCATTCTGTGCTGCTTCTGTTTGTCTATTTTGGCCCTTTAAAAGGGCCTTTTCTTTATAACATTACTCAGATCATATGAGCCAGTATTGTTCTATGTATGACATTTCTCTACATCCTGGATATTTTTAATTTTCTTTTGTAATTTCCATATTTTTATCTCTTCTCCCTTCTTATTATCTCTCTATTTTTTGCTTTGTCTTTTTCTGTTTCCCTATTTTCTGATCTGTGCTCTCACAGTTTGCTCTGTCTCAGGTGCACCTTCTGCCAAAGTAATTGTAAAGCTCATCTTTTAAATGTTTTGGTTTATCTCAACTTATATCTTCTTGTGACAGAAGTGTTTGTTTTCTTTTTGTTCTCACAGACATGTTTATGATCCCCTAAGAAGATTGGCTATATATTCTTCGCAACCCTGGACACTTTCCTTCTCATTTCCATTGGGAGCAACCCAGGGCATTAACAGATAGAGAGGCTGTGGCATTATTGAGGATGCAGCTGGACCCTGGGAGTTGGCAACACGTGCTGAGACTCTGATGAGTTTGGTTAGGCCTCAAAAATGAATGGTAGAACCTCCCTAAAGAGCAGAGCGTTCTGTTTGCTGCCATGCACCAGTGGTCACACTGGCTGGAAGCAAGGACCTCCAGGAGGAGCAGGGGCCACGGACAGTAGCTGGTTGGTTGTGAATATTGCCCCTTCTATCCTGGTTTACCAAGCTGTGTTTTCTTAATTTAAAAAGTTAAGGTTTTACTCAAAGCAAAGATATCTTTTTGGATAGTGCATTTCCCAGAAGGGCTTGGGCAGTTCCACCTCTTCAGCTGGGTGACTGTCCCATTGCACTTACGTGCCACCTCTTCAGGACTGATTTGTCCCCTGAATGAGCTGAGCATTGGTGGTATTGGTTCTGTCTTCACACACTGCATTGTAAATCAGGTATCACCCCCATCTGTGCATCCAATCTAAAATTAATAAGGGATCTACTAGTGTGTAAGGTAAAAATCTACTCCATTTATGTATTGCTTAAATCTTTCCCATGAGGAATTAGGCTTACATGTGTAGAAGTAATATAGTTCACACTCACTGGTGTAAATTCTGTTTTTACATCAGGATTTTGTGAAATCACTTTGCTTGTTAAAAATATAGCAGTTCTTTGCAAAGGCTAGATGTAAATTTGGTTTGTGTTTTCTTCCACTTTTTGTGCATTTTTTCATGATCCTTCATTCAAATTTTTGTGCACAGTTTTCCTGTTTCTTTCTCAACTTTTGATTTTCCTTATTTGCCTTTTGGTTGCTCCTTTGACTAACCCAGTCCTCCGAATGAGGCCTGTTTTCTTTCAGAGCTTTCAATCTGCAAATTATATTCTCCACTTACACTCTAATTGCCTTTACCACAGTGAAGACAGAATCTTTTCTGCAATATTTTTCTGAATTTTGTCTCTCTCTTACAACTTTTGTCTTAAATTAAGCATTCCATAAACCCTCCATACAGTGCAGTTGATGCAACAGTCACAACTCTGTTCTCAAGACCTCAAAAGCCCCTTTCCCCCTTTTTTGAGTTCTCATGTGATATCTTGTCACATGTCACAAGATCTCTCTCAAAAGTTTCATTTGGTCTAGAACAAAGTTTTTTTCAATGTTTTGATCTCATCACTAGTTTGATCTTCACTTACATGCATATTATCAAACAGGGTTTGTTTTGATAAAAAGGTTGCTTTTAGTTACCTCTTTCAGCATCTTTGCTTGCCTTCATGAAGACTTGATCCAGTTGCTTGCTGTGGATTGATAGGTTCAGAGCTGCTCTGGCCTCTTATGTTCCATATTCTTTGCTCTTTTATTTCCCCTTCTGTTTCTAAATATACTTACTTTATAACTGCCTCCACCTCTTCTGCCATGTAGCATTGCAATTTGTGCAAAAGTGCCATTTTGGCCTTAGAATTTTCTAAATAAAATGATGAAAACATTTTAGTTCTAAAAGAAGGACTTTGTGGTTTTGTTGTTGTTGTTTTGTTTTGCTTTGTTTTGTTCTTGGGTTTTTAATGTATTTTTTTTACTCAATAGCTGCAATGTGTTGATCGACTTTTTCAGATTTTCACCAGTTCATCTCTACATGGAAAAAATAAGCCAAAACAGTATAACTTTTGAATATAAGGTTAAGGGTTTTGCAAAGTATATGATTAAATGAAATAGTTCCTAGAGTGGGAAATATAAAGCAGTTATTATATGCTTCCAGTCTACCATAAAGGGCACCTCTTTCACAGAAAAAAAGACCTTGGGCAAAGTGTGCTGTGCTTGTTTAAACATCAACAATGAGCACATTTACCTGCAATACTTCATCACCTTTCCAGCTTTTTACTTATGGACTCTTGATCTTACATTCTGCCTTTGACTGTTCCATGCTCTGATTTTCTTCATCAGTGTCTGTACTACAAGTCTGCAATCAAAGCTCTGCTGGGCTTCATGTGCCTAGTAGTTGATTGTAGGAATAGGAAACTTATTCCCCTACCTCATACTGAGCTGAACTAGGGAAATAAGGGGATGTTGACCTAATCCTGCCTTATTACTAGTCTGGCTGCAGTCCCGGGATGCTAAGGGACCAGGTACCCCTGGTAGGGTCCTATTACAGCATTTTAGTGTTTGTAGAGCTGTTTTACTTCTTTATTTTGATCCATGCAGGCAGAAGCGGAAGAGAAGGAAATGATCTCAAGCAAATATCTGTGCAGCAGGGTTAAGGGAGGACACATCCTCAGTGTGAAAGGTTGTGAGAGTTCAGATTCATTTTGGGATCTAATGCATGGATAGTGCATTTATAATACTGTAAATAGGTAGCAGGTCAAGAGAAAACCTCAAGCACTTAGAGCTGGCAAGAAATAAAAGCTGTTGTTCATATACAAGTGAAGTGAGCAAGGGTCACCATTTGCATGCATTAGGATAAATCCAGAGCTGGTTCATTGTGGATCACTGGGCATTTCTAAATTTGTACAGACAGGATGAAGGAGCCTGTGATTCAATGGCATTTCACTCACTGAAATTAGTGACTTCTTCCTATCCCCACACTGACCACAGAATACCAGGAGTTTAGGAGATGAATCTAAGCACAAGCAATGTATGAAATAGAAATGAATTTGTCAAGTGTAACTAAAATCTAGAACAGAAGCTTCTATTCAGAATTAAGGTGACCTTAATTCACATTTTTTTGACTAAGTGCACTAACCACTGGCTCTCATGTGCATGAGGACATCCAGGTTCAGCTGTTTCGTAAGGAATAACACATTAAGGATGTACAAGACAACTCCAAGTTTCCTTTTAAACAGCTGGAGTTTTAGATTAATTACATCGATCTATAAATATACTTTCTTTATCCTTCAAAAAGAACAAAGAACAGCTGTACTGTTGTTGTTAATTGTAGTGTAAGTATGCACACATTTCTAGAGACTCCCCCTCACAGGCCTATGTTCTCATCTCAGATATGACTTTCTGATACAGTTTGCTCTGCTTTTCATATCCAAACTTTTCCAATTTGCTTGATATGTATATATTTTTTTATCTATCTATCTATCTATCTATCTATCTATCTATCTATCTATCTATCTATCTATCTATCTATATCTATCATCTATCATCTTTTACAAGACCACCAGCAAAATATAACTCTTTTAACACAACTGTGTGGCAAGACCCTTCCTGTTCTGGTTAATGTTGAGTTTTTGTAATTCAGTATCAGCAAGGGCAGTGTAAAGAAAAGTTGTTTCTAGATGAAAATGACACTTTTACTTCTCCCTAGACTTCAGACAAATTATGTGAGCCCTGAGGTTGTGCAACTCATCCCCTTGCCCTTAGCTCTTAGCTCTGTGTTCTTTAAGTGGCTTATTGAAACATGTTCTTGTCTGAGGCAGATGCCCTGTGAAATTTACTTTAAATTAACTTTATTACTGTTCTGTCTTTCTTATTCTTTCCCTGATAATCTCTTCCTTAACCTCTGTTTGCCATGACAGAACTTTCTAGTAGATGTCTACTAACTGCAACTTTGACACAAGGGACTTACTACCTCAGTTGTCACAGAGGATGTTATGGTTGGCTGATAGAGAGTGGGAACCAGTGGGAACCATTCAATTGGTCTTCCTCTTCAATGATGATCCAGGAGGCTGGAGGACACAAGTTTGCAAGTTATTACCCAGGATAGTAACTCCCAAATGGAGGAGGGGATTGAGTTTGCAGACGACATCAAGTTGGGTGGGAGTGTTGATCTTCTGGAGGATAGAAAGGCTCTGGAGAGGGATCTGGACAGGCTGAATCGATGGGCCAAGGCCAGTGGTGTGAGATTCAACATGGCAAAGAGACAGGTCCTGTACTTGGGTCACAACAACCCCATAACAGCACTACAGGCTGGGGGCAGAGTGGCTGCAGACCCACCAGGGAAAAAGGATCTGCTGGTCAACAGCAGCTGAACATGAGCCAGAGTGTGCGCAGGTGGTCAAGAAGGCCAGTGGCATCCTGGCCTGTATCAGGAGTAGTGTGACCAGAGGGATCAGGGCAGTGACTGTCCCCCTGTACTCGGCACTGGTGATGTTGCACCTCTAATCCTGTGTCCAATTTTGGGGCCCTCACTGCAAGAAAGACATTGAGGTGCTGGAGCATGTCCAGAGAAGGATAACAGAGTTGGGAAAGGGTTTGAAGCAAGAGTCCTATGAGGAACAACTGAGGGAGCTGGAGGTAGTTAGCCAGGAGAAAATGAGGCTCAGAGGAAACCTACCCTGGAACTACCTGAAAGGAGTAGGTAGTTCTAGGGTAAGTAAGTCTCTTCTCACAAGTAACAAGTGAAAGGACAAAAGAAAATGACTTCAAGTTGCACCAAGAAGGTTTGGACTGGATATTAGGAAAAATTTCTTCAGTCAAAGTGTTATTAAGCATCGGAAGAGGCTGCCCAGGGAAGTGATTGAGTCTCTATCCCTGGAGATACTTCAAAGACATGTAGATGTGATGTTTAGGGACATGTTTTAGTAGTGGAGTTGAGAGTGTTGTGTTCACAGTTGGGCTCAATGATCTTAAACATGTTTTTCAACCTAAATTCTAAGGTTTTCATGGAGAATGTCATGACTTGCTGGTTTTGAGTGGGAACTAGGATGTTCTTCTTCTCCAGCGATGGTCTAGGAAGCTGAAGGATGTGAGTTTGGGTAGATATGCTTGAATGGCATCTGTGTGGGGTGAAACTTGGGACTTCCATTCTTCAAGAAAGGTTGAAATTTGTTTTGATTTCAAATGAGATGACAAAGTGGAAAATTAAATGCTCTACAAATATGTGACACTGAGCTAAAGAAAATAAACTGATTACTCTTACTGGCTTAAAAAGTCAGACCAAAAAGTGACAATAGCTTTCAGTTATTATGCAAGTGATTAGTTTGAAGAATCAAGTTTAGATGGAGCTGGTTATAGCAAGTATATGTGTAAGAAGATGAGGTCCTTCGCATTTGGATTATAAATTTGTGTATGGATGAAACTCATATTGGAAGTGAAGGAGACTGAAGAACACCATTGGTTCCAGTCCATCCACCTGCTTTGGAGACCAAAGGTCCTGAGGTACAGGAGTCATACATTGCCTGTGGCCTTATAGTGGAACTGAGCCTGGTGATGTGGAATCCATGCTTTATTCTGTCCTGTGACATACATTTCCTTTTTGATCTTGGGCAACATTTGGTCTTGGGCAATGCAAACATAGTTACACCTCCTTTTGGAAGGGCATCGGGGAAAGGAAAATATGGAATATTCAACCACCAAGATATAAACCAACAAGAAAATAAAATCTTTATATGCAAATAGTGTTTTGTTTAGTCTTACCAATTAACTATGAATTCATCAAAAGTCCAAGCCAATCTTTCAACTGTTTCTGTCTGTGTGATGAGTGATATTTGTTTGGGGTGATTAATGGGAGTGAATAAAGATTTAAAAGAGGAACAGATCGGTTGAATGCACTTGAACAAAAGAATTTTTGGATATTCCCAATTGCAAAAATACTCATTGCAAAATGAACTGAAATTAAAGCACATTTGTCTGAATCAGTTTTAATTTTTCATTCTTCAACTGCTCTGAGTTTTATTTTTTCCTGTTACATTGCAATTCACGTTAACACAGTTTCTCTACCTGATGGGTGAAAAATATTGAACGGTTTGTCTCAGTGCTCTCTGCAATCCCTCCAGGGATCAGCAGGGGCTCCTCTTGGACTGTGGTTAACTAGGCTCTCTGCTTTCCTCCCTTGCCATTGACCAGCTCATGAGGTTTACACACTGGCTACCTGATGTAGATTCTATAATGCTGGAGAGACACATTAATGCAATTTTCTGTTCATGAATTCCCTCATTTTTTCATCTCACAAATCATCCAAAAAATGTAATAGGTGGATCACTATGGATATGTTGTCAAAGAAGACTATCTGTATTCCAAAAGCCAGACGATGAAAGAGCAGCAGCACCACCATGTTCAGGAGATTATGATCACTGAAGATGTGGACAGACGTTGATATAATTTTGCTACACCTACAATTAAAGCACAACGAATTTCATATCTGGATAACAGGGAAAAAAACACTCCACAGATATCTTCTCTGATGAAGTATTACATCTTCACAAATGTAGATCTGAATAAAAGCCTAATCTTGAATCAAATGTCCTTGCCTGTCTGCAATATGTTCAGTTTAGCTTCCTCTCAGTTCAAGGATATTTGTACTCGATATTTGGGCTTCACCTCCCCTGGGAACTGAAGAGTTTGATTCAGATGGCAGGGAGCACATAGCTGACTGTGGTGGCCAAGGTGGCTCATATAATAGGGTGACCCACATCCCCAGGGTAACCAGATCACTCAGGTGCTTTCCTTCACATGCTGCAAAAAAAACCAGGAACAGAAAGCAATGACTTCATTCCACCGACAAGATTGACTAAATGGTCACAAATCTATGTTACTGATATATAGAAAGACTGGGGAAAATACAGGGTGAAGGTAAAAGTGCAAGACCAATGCCAATGAACCTGAACAGTCAGTAAACCACGTAAGTCAGGTGGGGTTTAAAACAGACCCAGCTTCCATAAGAGAACTGAAGATGATGGAAAAGCTGAGTCTTTACCTAGTTTATGTTGAATAATTTCATTACTGAAAATCTGAGAAGATAAATTATTTACTCAGCTGATTTCCAGTGGACAAAAAAAAGAAATCTAGTGTTAAGAAACATTCCTTGAAGGCTATTACAATTTATCAGGAAAAAAATTAGACACTGAGAGCAATTTTGGTAAAATGAATTGTAGATATGCCATACAATTAAAATTGATGCCTTCTCCATTTTGTTATGGAAATATGAAGAGCAGTAATGATTTATAGCTCAATGTTTCCTAACCTTCAGTAATAGAAAATTCTTTTTTTTTTTTTTTTTTTTTTTTTTTTTTTTGTGGGGGGAAGAAGAGGAAAGAAACCTTTTGGAAACCAGCATGCATGGGGTTTTGCTGTCTTGTTCTGCCATTCTCTATATTGTTGCAGTTCACCAGGGGTCAAATGAGAGATGCTCTTGAAGATGGGTTTCACATCTTTTAACTTCAGGTGTTCACAGTGTAGGTGTCTGGATCTGAGCTGGCAGGCAATAGATCTCTGTGAGAGCCTGTGGAGATGTCCCAGTGCAGCCAGTGGAGTTCAGGGTGGGGTCTGACCTACTGAAACAGAGGTCTATCCAGGCTGAGGTCTTTCTATCTTGCTCAATAAAGAACAATGATCAACTCTCAATTGATTTTGCAGAGGTGCTCTTAAGTGTATATGCCTACATTATAAGCAGTTATAACTAAGTTCCTAATGCTTGCACTCCAAGTGCCCTGGGTTCTTTGGACCCTGGGCTCTTTGAAGGCTGACTACTCTCCCAGAGGGGACATGGGTACCCTTTCCAGATAAGTGTCAGTGAAATTTCTGGGTAAAATTCTAGCTGGCATCACAATTCTCTATGATTTGCTTGTACTTGTAGTGATGGTGTGATTTCATTCCACAGCTTATGCTGACAAGTATGTGCTAGACACTACCTAGGGCAAAAATAATGAAGACTTTCATGGCACTGTACCTAAAAACAGGATTTTGGTGAATAAAATACCCGTAACAACCCAGGCTTATGCATCTGCTATCAGCTTGTCTGAATGAAAGTGATGACTTTTTTCTTTTTTTTCTGGCTTGCTTAGCCTGAGATTGTACAGACCAAAAATGAAGAGGCTTTTCTATGGATCTAAGGGGTGAGTTTGATGTTGGCTCCAGGCTTGTGCTGAAGTTCATTCCTCTTGATTTTCATGTATGATAAAGCTGGTCAAGCACCCATCTCTAAAATAGTGCCTATGCATTAGAGTATCCAGACCTTGCTTTGCACACTCTCATCTATGTTTCCTGACACCCGGGCTTTGTCAGGAAGAGTGCAGCACCAGCTGTCTAAAGTAGAGAGAGAGTTGGAACTGGAATCACAGCCAGAAGCAACAGCCCTAGATCATATCTGGCTGACTGCTGGGATCAGCCACACAACCTGATGTGGCTGGTTCTGTTTGTCACTGGCTAGGTAGGTCATTGTCTGTCCAGGCTCCTGTAATGAGTCTCATACCACAGATCTTCTGTGGACTTGACGTCAAAGCAGTTTGGAGGAGGTTCTCTATCTTGCAGAGTTCACCTACAGTTCTACTTATGCTGGGACAGGTAGACACTACAGCTATGCAAGTAATACCTAGCTAATAAAAGCAATCTCAAATGTTGTGGTTATTCCAGTGAACACAAAACCATTGTATCTTTTCTTTGTTCATACTTGCAGTGTGCTAGAATGATAAATATGAATTACAAAGTAAGGATTTATTTTGAGTACAGTTATTGAGGAATCAACCATGCTATTCTCCTGACAGACAATAGGATCTGCATGACTAAATCCCTCAGAAATGAAAGGACAATATTCTTTGTTCATATTAGAGAGAGAGAAAACATTTGCATTATGAACATTTGCATTATGACTGCAATCATTTTGTACCTGAATATAATCAGTTTTGCTCAGTCTATTGCATTTAAATTATTTCTGTGTCTTGCATGAAGAGCAAAAAATCCCATTTCACAGCTCCTCATGAAAAGTGGCCAATCATTACTGCAATCCTTAGGACAACCCGGGCTGTGATAACATTAATCATGATGAATAGGTGAGGCATCTGTGGGACCATTGGGCTGTATTTCAAAGTACTACAAACTAGTTTGTCTTTTTCTCTTCACTTACAGAGAAGTTTTTCCAGTCACTAAAAGTGTCTTATTCACAGCAACATCTCAGCTGACTATTTGCTACAGTACAATGGTTGGATTTTTGCTTTTGTAAGGTCAGAACTATGAACTTAGCTCTTCTGATAAAAAAATTACTTAATCCTAAGCAAACTGGAGACTACAATCACTGAAGGAATAAGAGCCCTGAAATAGTTTAAAAATCCTACAAGTGAAACTGTTCACTATAAAAAGAAAAAAAAAGATCAAGGGGAAAACTTATCTCTTCCTGTGTGATTGATCTTTTTTCTTCCAATTGCCCTCTGACCTACAATAAATCATTTTAGAGTGTGTCATGAAAATCTATTCAATAGCTTTAGAGTGGAGAGGAGAAATGTTTTGTCTCTCAAACTATTATCACAAAGACCATCCAAACAATAGCAGCTTTTCTGTTAGTTTTTCCACATCCAATGAGATAATGAAGGACGGTTTTCCCCATTCTGCTGTGAGTTGATAGTGTTTAATGAATACTGCCATCTGAAATCCATATGCAATTTTAATTCTGTAAGAGGTATATAGAATGAGACTTAGATTTCCTTATGGATAAAAATCCTAAAAGGAAAACAACACACTGGAGAAATTATAGCCCTGCTTTATGGAGCTGGTGCTCACTTGGAAATAAGGGTATTTTAAAAATAATTCCTTAGTAAACAAATAAACAAACAAACAAAAGTGTATTGCTGAAACAATTGCTCCACTTGGTGTCAGGAGGCAGGAATGGGTCTGTCATCTGTTTCAGGTAGACTGATCCCTCATGGTCATTTTTGTGGTAAGTTTCTTCTTGTTCTTTCACAAAGAAAACCACTGCATTTGCAAGACCACCTGAGCTGCATCAGAGCCCTGCTGTGAAAACCACGTACAGTAACTGTACTGTGAGGGGTAGCAATGCCTTCTAACACATGTTGGTCTCATAAAATCTGAATTTGGGGGCCTTTATGAATGCATCCTGCACAAAGCATCCATTTGACAAACAACCTGGAGATGGATGATGCCTCTTATAATGACAAAAACCGGGAAGACTTTCAATAGGAAGCTGAATTAGTTCCCATTAAAACGTTGTTGGAAGTTACCATTATTATGCTGTGCTCTTAAACATATGTTAGGACATTTGGGGTAGGATTCCTGTGGGTAGGTACAGACATCTAGTCCAGACATACCTATATGTGGGCTAGTAACCAAGCACTCTCAGTAGCCACTGGAGACCAGAGAAATGTTCAATGCACCCTGAAGAAAACATCTAAAGCTATAATTCAAAGAGCATCCTAAAAGTGCCTATTTCTTTTAATGGGCTTTTAATTTGTCTTCTGGACCTCTCAAAGTTTAGCTCAGAGATAGATGTCAATGTTTCAGATGTGTGCTGTTAGAAGTGCTGGACCACTGTGGATCACAAATAATTTTACAGGCATTTTAAAAGAAGAACTCCAAGACTAAACACAATAATAGACTCAATAGGTTTTAAATACTGACTTGATATATAATAATTTTAAAAATAAATGTGTTTGTTGTATGTTACATATTACAAGAGTTTGTTAAATTGTTCTTCCATTTAAATACATTTTCTTGTGGTTTTGCTATCCACAACCCCCACCCCTTTCTTCAAAGAGGCCCCCCACATTTTTACCGTAAAACAGTTCAGAAATGTCATTATGTAACTCTGATACCCTCCTAATCAGTTGAGCTCTGGCTGGGTGGGTAACCCTAGAGGCAGCAAGAATCTCCCGCACCTACAGCTTGTCCAGCTTCCCGTTCTCAGAACCACCGACCACAAGAAACTCCTGTGGTTACTAACAGAAGAAACAAGTTCCCTCCAATCTCCCAGTGCACCTTGTCAGTTGTGGTTTGTAAGAGTTACACTGTGTTCTTATCCAAGGCAGTCAGGACCAGTGCAGGCTTTGCGCCCCTTTGTGCTGCCAGTTTGGGGTCCTCAGCTTTTGGCTTCAAACTTTCTGGCACAGTGGCTCCATTCTGTGGGAAATTGTTCAAATTAGTCCCACAAAGAAAGCTATTGCCTTGTGAAAATTACCTGTGCTCAATCACAACCACTCTGTGGGAATGAAACAATGCCTTCTTTGAGATTTTTTTATTTATCTTTCATTTATGTGTCTGCTAAAGTGTGAGATTATTTGTGGTGAGGATCTTGGTGCCTTCTTCCTTCTCACACTTTCTGAGCACCTGTGTTCATGTATATCATTGCTCTCAGAGCATTACCTTTGTGAGAATGTTAAGAAATGAACCATTTAATGGCATTGAGGTGGGAACTGGGTGATGTGAAATGACACGTTTCCTAATTAAACCAGTAATGACCATAAAATATGCCACCAGGTCCTTCTATTATAATACATAGATACAGCAGGAAAATTTTTTGAATAGTTAGTCTCTCTTTATTTCCCTTAGGCTTTTGTATACATTTGTTTCTCAAAATTACCCCAAAGATCAGGCCTTCCAAAACACCTTCCCTTTTAAAAAGTTACCCTGTGCTCTGTCACTGCATCTCTCTGGGTTGCTGCTTTTGTCCTGTAACTGTTTGGCTGTGATCCTGGTGGGATTACATGAGCCCCTAATGGGTTTGTTTTCCCTGGTTGCTCCTGGCTATTCTGCAATAGCACCACTCATCTCCATCAAGGAAATAACTGCAATTTTCTCTTCCCTAATGAATTTCATAATGTAATCAGTGTCAGGCCGTGACTGAGAATGAAACTAAAACTTAATGTAATGGTCAGGAGGCAAGAAATTTGACTTGGAGCTTTGTTTTGACTGGGTCCCAAATGAGGAGAGGCATTGCTGACAGCTCTGAATATACTCTGTGGATGTTGATGGCTCCAGTGGCAATAAAAATGTTCACAGTTTTTTTTGTTTTTGTCTTGTTTTCATTACCACTGTCATGTTGCTTCTTTCTGAGAAGTTTGGGCTGCCAGCTAATGATCTGCTTCCAGGGACAGGAATGGCCTTTGGCTTCCTGTAGAGATTAATTAAAGAAAACACAATAGAATCACACTGGGAGTTCTTGTGTGGAGGCTCAGCCTCCACTGGGTGCTGGCTGAGAGCAGGTAGGCAGCTGAAGGTGTTACCAGGCATGAGAAGATGTCACCAGGCACCCATGGGTTCTCAGAAATGCTCAGTTACTGAATGTGCTTGGGATGTCGAATATGAGTCACCAGGTGTAAACCATCATGGACAAACTAGTGAAGGGGTATCAAGCTTCACCCACACAAGGACACAGTTCGGTATTATTTTTGGACTCCTCAGTATGACCCAGTTTAGGTTGGACCTAGCAGGATGTGCAACAAATGGACAAATACTGACAAGCCTGACTCTTGCTCCCTTCCCAAATTCTCAACCTGCTGTGCGGACTTGGCAGGAATTGACCACTTCAATGCCTCTGGGGAAAAGTGCGGTTTGGACCTGCGCATCTTTTTTTTAGCTTTTGGACAGACCAGTCCAGGACTCACAAGCCAAACATCTGCAGGAATCTCAAGACTTATAAAGCGCAGATCCAGAGGATTTTAATATAAGAAGCAATTTGGCTTAGTCAACATGCTGGCATGGGAAACATCTGAATGATGCCAAATCCAGTGAGGACCAACCTAGCAATGAGTGGGCAAAGCAGCGTGACTGTTTCTTAAACACGTCAGGCCAACACATGCCAAATACCACTGTAAGTGTTGCAGCTTCTCTAAAGTCCCTTGATAAGCCTGGGCCTGGCGGGGAATCACCAGGATTGTTATCCCTCTGAAAACATCAGTTTCCCAGGTGGCTGAAAGAGAATGAGATGGCTGTCTAGGAACCCTTGCAGTTTGCAACTGGAAGAACAAAAGCCACTCCTAATTCTGTGGTGCTCAGTTGTGGCTGCAGCTGTTGTGCCAACCTTCCCCCCACAGAGCCTCATCCAGATGCTTTGGTTCCTTCCAATGGGTCTGGTAGCTTAGGAACTGGAGCAATGGCAGACTTCTGGAAAGGTAGTTAGGATTTTTCCTTGCTGCAGGCAAGGTGGCTGTTTCTTTCACATCGCTAAGGGTGGTGGTGAACTTTCCTGATGGGCTTTTGCTGGCTCATTGTGCTGATAATCAGAATCCCACACTTCTGGAGTGCTTTGGAAGGGCAAGGCAAGCTATAACAGTTTAGGTGAAGTACATGCAAGGCTTCACAGAGTAATTTATTACAATTGCTGTTCCACTGCCAAAATCTCTGCTATGGTCATTTGGCACCTGTCTGTGGAGTTGAACTCAACAGTGCCAATAGCCACCAACAGAGACTTGGCCCTCTCTGCTGGAAAATCCCAGCCTTCCAGGATATGCTTATCTTGCTAGAGGTATTTTATTTTGTCTGCAGTAAAGTTTGACAAGTGATTTGGCATTGATGGGCCAGGCTGTTAAAAGCATTCATAAATGCGAGGAGTTTCATTATTGCAGAGGACCCAGCTCCACCGCCCACCGAGGACAGCACTCTCACTTCAGTGAAGACAGGCATCAACAGTTCTGACTTCTCTGGTTTCTGAGCCCCAGAAACAGGTCAAACTTCCCCTCTTCTCATCCTAATATCCTTTATTTTAGACATGTCTACTCTGACACCTTGCATTTCCATGTCCCATGGCTCACCCATTTGGGAGCATCTGCCATCCCCAGTGATGTGCTAACCTGCTTTCCTCCGTCTGGCTGGGATGCTCTGATGTTCTGTCCCTGGTGATGTGGCTTTCTCTTCTAGATAGTGTCTCATTGCTCTGGATATGCCACGGGTGCCACAGTGTATGGGTTTGCTCATAGGGAAAAGTACTATGAAGCTGATGATGTGCATGAACTATTCCTGACTGGGTCCCAGGCAGTCTCTTGGGTGTACTAAGTTCAGAGCTGATCCAAAGAACACTTTGGGAAGATGATGTTCCCACAGACAGACACCTAACACAAAGTAGAAAACTCAAACAGTTCTTTCTAAAATATGCAGATAATGATCTACTTTCTCCTGCTTCTAAAATTAAAAGTGAATATTGGTGCTAGGCAGTGTTCAGGACCTTGCTATTTTGGGTCTGTAGTAGATGCAAATTAAGACACTTAGTGTTCACTTCACTTGAGAGGGAGGGAAGGAAACTATTGTGCACTGTGCAGAGCCCAGTGTTTTCAGCCTGGCAAGGGTGCTATTTTTGAATGCAATATTGATGACTGCACACCAGCTTGTTTCACCACCACACAAACTCTCTCCTGTAAAGAGGAGAGGTTAATTACTGATATGCATGATTCAAAATAGCTGCAATAGTTGTGGATTGTTTTCTCGGTTGCTCCTTGTGATAACATGATTGCTTCAAGGTACGTGCTGCCTTCCATCCCAGGACTCCAGTCAAAACACAGCTTGTCGAAAGCAGTTCCCTTTAACACTTAGACTGCCTGATATTTACATTCTCCCCTCACTATTTGTTATCACTTTCCTCTTGTCTCCATAGAAGTGACCGCTGAGAGTTGTGCCATTTGTTAGGGACAGCCAGAAGATGTTGACTCTACTGCCTTCCCTACAGGAGTCTTCTGTTCAGTGATGCTCCTGGCATCTGCGTCCCATTTCCTGAATGGTATGCAATGCAAATGTGCAAGCAATTACGTGTACTGCATGAATGATGGGACCACATTGTTAGAATCTGTCGATTTTGAAAGCAAAAAGGACTGTTGTCATGTAGCTTGACTTTGCATTTTCAAGTTTTTGTTGCACAATTTATTCAAAGCTGTTTCCCTCCTTTATGGACTGATGCCCACATCCCAGTTTCCCAGAGACAAGGCCCAGGAGATGTGAAGTTGGGAACCATGTGAACTAAGCTGGTGTTTATTTGCTATAGCACTTAAATGCTGGTCTCAGTAACTAGTTGGAATATTTGGACATCCTATTTAGACATCTTAAAAACTGGACATCTTACACTGCACTTTCCTGGCACTACATTCTTTAGAAAATCAGGCCAATGGATTTCTAGAGATTCTCAGTTTCAAACCTATATGCATATTAGAAAGTTTATATGTACATTTTATGGTTCAGCATATTTTTGCAAAGATTGAAAAAAAGTCTTTCACACACAGCAAATTAAAAAAGGGTCCTTAAATAGTAATCGTAGGTTCATTATCAGAATAATCATGCACTTCTTATGATTATTCGATTCCTCCTCTCCCTAATATTTCTTTAAGGAATTTATTAATTCTAATTGAATGCCCGTTTTTTTTGTAAAAGTCCTGTTGCACTCATAGAAGATCCCTGAGTTGAAAGGGACTCAGAAGGATGATCATAGCACAACTCCTGGCTGTTCACAAAGTCACTCCATGTGCCTGAGAGAGTTATCCAAATGCTTCTTGAACTCTGGCAGGCTTGCTCCTGTGACCACTTTCCCGGAAGGTGCCAACCACCCACTAGGTGAAGAAACTTTTCCCAACTTAAACCTCCCCTGTCACAGCATCATGCCATTCCCTTGACCAAATCTATTAGTTAGATTTGGTCCAAGGGTAGGGACTATAGGGACTTCAGGAGATTATTTGTAACTTCTTTTGATTTCTTAAGTCTTCAAATCAGGAAGCAGTTGCTCAGGAAATAGAGCAGGTGGGAGAGTGTGTTCCTTTGGGCAGGGTGCAGAATAAGTCTGGCTGGGAGTAGAGGGTGGTCTCTACTACCCAGGGAGTGTGAACTGCAAGTGCCAAAAGGGTGCAAGTGGATGTGATGTTCTGCCAGATCAGAGCTGCAGCTTTTGTGTTTCACTGTGTTCTGGTGTAAAGCACCTTACACACCCTACAGCAGCACAGACCACGCTGTGCACTCCAAATTAAGTTCAGGTTACTTTCAGCACCAGACTAAAGTGTGCCATTGCAGACTACTCTTAAGTGACTATCTTTCCTGGCTGACTGAGGACAAAATTTAAGGAGAAAAGTTTCTTGACATTATTCTTAACAGAGCTCCTACAGGTGTGTGTGCTGATCCCAGATCATCTAAGCAATTACTGTTCACAAAGAAACATACAGCACTTATCAACATAGATAAAAGTAACAAATGCTGTGTTATTGGGAATGTTGATAGCTCCAGAGGGAAGAAATTCAAAAGCCTTCTAGAGAAAGAAGACTTATAACCAGTTCAAAGGCACTAGTGAAGCAAAGACTAGAAATCATGGAAACTTCTTTGCATGTGGTAAAGTTCTGTGGGGATGTCTCCATGGTTACATGAAGCAAAAGGTATTGTCAGCTCCAATCTCCCTGAGACTACCAGAAAAAACTCCTGTTGATTTCTGTAGATATGAGATCAGATCTTAAAGTGTTGCCCCAAACAGACAGAAAACAATGGGGGAAAAAAAGGAAGCTGAAGTAGTGTTAGGCAGCTGGGTCAAAAACCAGCACAGCCTGGTCAGAAACGATCCTCTCTGACTTATGCATGGCCATCCCTTCAGTGCAACCACAGGAGCACTTGGCTTTTCTTCCACTGCACAGGAAGCCTTGCTGCAGGTACCCATATATGGTTAGTTTCCTCTGTGCCAGTAAAGGGATTGCTTCCATCAACTACTGAAAACAAGACAGCCTGAGCTGCTCAGGCCACAGTAAATAAAGACAGTGCATGTGTGACTACAGCACATCAACCACCTAATCTGTTCCTCCTGTCAAAATACTGTTTATTGCTGCTTGTCAGTAAAGACTGACCAGTAAATGGAGATGCCCACTCCATCTGGGTGCCAGATTACCGGGAGCAGAGCTGCTTCCTTTGGATTTTCCTGACACGTTTCTAGCTCTTAAGCAAGGGTCTCTCCTTCCCTGCGACTGACTTCCAGCTATCATTAGAGGGAGCTGTTGCCCCAGCAAGACCCAACCTCTCTTCACTCCTCATCAGACTTACTCCAAGTAGCAGTGAGGAAATTCCATTGATTCATGAGTTGGCACCTTTCTGTAAGCACTGTCAATCATATCAGCTCTTAAGGGTGCTTCGCAAAGAAAGACCTTCACTTTCATTTGTTTGGCTTTCTGTATGCAACAGAAGAAAAGATGCCTGAGCTGAACCGTGGTGGCACTGTGATCTTCCAACAGTGGCTGGGGCAGACAAGGAAACCTTTTAGCCCTTCTGTTAACCTATATTAGAAAGACAGGGAAAATCCTTGACACAATTTTCTGTTATTTCTCCAGCCTTTTGTTTGAACTATCAGTCTTCTCCCTCATCCTGATCCTGTTCTCATTTTCATTATGACTGGAGTAATTCAAACCAAGCCAGGAAGTTACATGAGGGCAAACCATGTGTGAATGAGATCAGAGTTGGTCTTTTTGTGAAAAAGAACAAATGCTGGGGACTAAAACTTAGCGAAGTCAAGCATCTGACTCAGTGGTTAATCTTTGCTTTTAACTTGGAACCACTTTTCTTGGAAACAAACATCAGGATAGTGGCTTAAGGTACTCTGTCTCCATGCATTCCATGCTTGTTTTCCTAATAAGGGATGGGCACGTTCTTTGTTTGTTTTTTTGTTTTTTTTCTGATGAGAAATGTGTGAAGATTAGATGACACTAAGTCACTATCAGACACGATGTCATTGGTAGTATTCCAGGCTTGTAACATCACTAAGAGAGAGTGTAGATTGAATTACTGCAGGCTCAGCATGGGTTGTGCAGTGAGTGTGCAAGAGAGTATTTCAGTCACATGAAGTAATACACAGGGTATTGTTTTAAATGTGCATGGCCTGAATTAAAAATGTCAGCTATCACATGAGTTTTGTTTTTTTAATGGACAGGAACGATTGTGTAACCAGATCCCCATGCTTATTAAGCCAATTTCAGATTGGTGGATAAAATTTAAATGGGAATTTATTGCCTATTTACTTTGAATATCTTGAAGCGGGGAGTTGGCTTATTTGCCACAGAAGGACTGCGCCCTGTATACCTGTAAACCACTGTTCTTAAAACTATGCGACTCATTTGAAGCAGATAAGGTTATCTTGGTGTTTGCAGTTTTCTCTCTGCTTTTCTGTATTTTCCTGTGAAGAGCACTTGGCACTGTTCCTACTCTAAGGTAATACTATTTAATTTTCCAAAGCAATTTGTCGGGTTTCTAAGTGTGACCATTCAGTATGTAAATTCAATGCATTATCCTTGTGCTGTCATCTTACTCACTTAAATGGACTGAATACAAGGCATATTTTTGTAATCTGTCTCTGCTCTCTCGGGACAGCTTTGTAAATGACATGTTACATTCCCGAGTGTCTGCCAGGCAAAGAGGTTCATTCAGTGCCAATAAAGAGCAGTTATTTCCTAATATGTATATTAACTGCTCAAAATGTCATTGTGAAGATCTGAGAAAAAGCTCTGTCAACAGAAAGGAAGTGGGAGCGAGCAGCAAGTGGCTCTGCTCAGGGTGTGTGTCCATCAGGCTCGGAGTGTGTGTCCATCAGGACGGCATCCAACACGCCGCTGACAGATCTGTCCTCTTTGCCTCAGTGGGGTGACCCAAGTGCTACAAGTTAATCTGGTTTGCAGTCAAAGTGCTCACCATCAAACAGGCGGTGCCCAGGAGTCAAGTGCTATGTTTCCAGGCTCATTGTAAGCCAGCAGAAGTCACTGTTGCCACTCAAAGAAGCAGCTCTGCATTTTCCTGCCCTTCCTGTAGCCATCACTAAGAGTAGGTTTCTCTGTTTTGCAGGTAATAGGGTCTTGGAAGTGACTTGGTTTAAAACTATCCAGGAAACAGCAACCAAAAGTCATTTTAACTAATCTGATTTATCCTACAGCCACAGGCATGGTCCCAAGGCATGGTGGCACCACAGCAGAAATAAGTTGCATGGATCAGTGACAGCAATACTTCTTCTCATTGCAGTGCTGCTTTACGGTGGCTTAAAGCAATCATGAAGCTCCAGGTTAAGATACTTATGCAGCCAAAAGCTCCTACCTACCTCAGCTCCACAGTGCCAGGCCGTTAACTCCATAAGTTTAGGGACACCAAATGGAGGTCTGCCCTGTCAGCCCCTTGGCTTGACCCCTGCCCAGCTCTGTACCTCTGCACTTCTTGGGCAGTTTCGTTCAATCAGTGCCAGTATCTCTTTGTGAGTTCTCTTTGCTGCTTCTCTTTTTGCTGTCTAGGGCTGTCAAATCATGGTCTTAAATTTTAAGCAAAGCAAAACAAATAGTTTCACAGGGTTCAGAACTGACATAGGGAAATCAGTGCCAAGGGATATAGATGACAAAAGCATAAAGGAAGTGGGGTTTTTTTTAAAGGCCTGTATAACTCATGGAGGAGGGCTATAGTGACAATGATTACATATGATGATTTCAGGAAGGCTATTAGTCAATAATTGATTAAAAAAGGATCATTCTGCACATAACCTGCTTTACTGTTTCTTAAATCTTAATATACTGCCTGCAGTCTCCTCCTTAATACAAGAGGGGCTAAGGATCAGGACAGCAAACTGACATGTTTGACTTTTGGTTTGATCCAGCACAGCTATTCCTACACTTCATGGTGAAATTTTAATAATCTAAGAGTGAAACTGAAGACCTGAATGTGTGTTGTCACACTCTGGGCACAAATTATCTCCTGCAAAAACAGTAGCTTATCTGGCAAACTGCATGGTTGTATATTCTCAAGGAAGAGTAAGATCTCAGCATTAGCTTACAAACCTGAGGTTTTCCAGTCCTGCACAGCAAAGATAAACCCAACTATGCCAAACTTCTGGTGCCCTTACTCCAGATGGTGTTCTGCTGTGGACACTGAGTGCTTGGGGACAAAGGAGGAATGTGAAAGTGGCTGTCTTTGGTGTATAGCTTTAATGCTAATCAATTATTTATCCCACAAGTAAGTGTTTGCAACTGAAAATCTGCACAGATTATTTGGAGGCTGAACTTGTTTTTATTTGCACAAGGATAAACAGAGAAGGATTCCTTTGCTGTTGGTGGATGTGGGGCAGTGTGACAATGAGCTGACTCAGTCCTTTAGTATGTCATGGGTACCTTGGTGCCTGTCTGTCCTCTGCTCTTCCCACTTACAGTGCAGGTGTAGTTCTTGAATGGCAATAGGAAACATTTGGATCAGTGTGGGGTTTTTTTGCAAATGCTCTCTATCTCCTTAAGTAAGAGAAGAAGATAAAAGCCCCATCATTTCTCCATCCACAAAGGCTTTGCAGTTCAGAAGGTCAGCACAGCTGAATGTGTTGCTTTCTTCTTGGTCACCTCTGGCCCATGTGAGAACTTCTCATGCCTGTGCCATTAGCTACTGCTGGCGGATTGTACTTAGAAACACTATCACCCTTAATGGTTGCAGGGTTATATCAGGTGAGACAGGGATTCTTTCCTGCTGGAAAGCTCTTGGCAGTAATGTCAAGTGGTGTGAGGAAGGGAGTGCTTGCGGTTGGCTCTGGGGTCCCTTGAACTCCTGGGGGAAAGAAGGAGAACTCAGGGTGTGCTTCAGATCAGTGATAGCAGGCTGTAGCCTTCCATGCAGTTTGGAAACTACACACAGCATGACATCATGGGGTGAACCTGCTTTCTAGTGCAAAGCCCATGTGCCTGACAAACATTTTTGTTATCAAAATGCATGAGGAGCTACAAGGTCTTCTGTTACAATAGCTGCTGACAGACACGCAGTAATTTCAGGGCTGAAGAGAAGTGTGGCAGGACATGCAGAAGGGTGGGGATCCTCGCTGCCCAAACACAGCAAAGAAAGAAGTGGTTTCATTCAGAAAGGCAGTTTCTGCTTTTCATTCAGAGTGGGAAGTGTGTGACAGGATTCAGCGAGGTGGTGGAGGGAAGTAACCTGGAGGGAAGTAACCCTTACACGCAGTGGATGTAGAATTCTTTGAAGAAATACCTCCCCATCCCTACCCATCTCCTAAACCAGTCTTCTGCCCTGGGAGAGATAATCTGTCAGATACTGACCATGCTCTCTTCTTTCTCAAAGAAAAGTAGGAAGCTCTAAGTGTCACACAGACAAGTCCTGCTTCCTTCCATGGGCCACAATAGTGGGCATTTGCAGACCACTTCTTGGGGGGAAGAAACTGCTCTCTGTGGGGTTTGGCCTTCCGGGCAGCTACGGCTATCGCTCTTGCTGGGAGTCATGTGCCTTAATCCTCCAGAGTGGACTGCCCTTCGGTTGAACATTCCCTGCATTCCTGCCGCCTGCTGACAGGCAGCCTGTTCAAAGGCAGCTCCAGAGGCTGTGGGAAATCTTTGCACGAGCTATGGGGGCGGCCACTGCTCTCACTGTGTCCCCTGTGCCAGGCATGCCTTTCTATTCAGAGCTGCTGGGCCACCCGTGTTGGGGAGGGATATAGCTGGGGAGCAGCAGGAGAAAGTATCTGAAGAGTCACCAGCAGCACCCTTGGGCTGATGCTCACATGCTTCCAGAGCCCTGGAGCAGTGTAAATCCCACCATTTGCTAGAGAGAAACTGAGGCAAGGATTGTTTGAAAGGCTGGATCTCCAATCACTGGGACACAGAGGTGGAGCTGGGAAGGGAAGAGAGGTCCAGGGAAGAAGACAAGCTACGGTGACTACCTGTACCTCCATCCCACTAAAGACACTTAGCAAGGAGGAAAGGGTACTGCTTCTGTCTCAAGTGTGCTGTGGGCTCATAAAGCCTTAAAAATCAGGAGCAAGTGGCATTTCTGCTATCCCAGATGAGTGGAAACTTTTCATAGAATCACAGAATTAACTAGGTTGGAAAGGACCTCTGAGATCATCAAGTCCAGCCTTTGACCTAACACCATCTTGTCTACCAGATCATGGCACTAAGTGCCACATCCAGTGTGTTCTTGAACACCTCCAGGGATGGTGAATCCAGCACTTCCCTGGACAGCCCATTCCAATGTCTGATCGCTCTAATCCTTGTCTTGACTGGGTGCTTGGCAATCATTAACATAAACCCTGGTCCTGACCAGGACTTCTCTTATTTCTCTGTTTGCAAAGTAGAAACAAAAATAGTAATAATAGGAATAATTAGAAGAATTAATAATTCTGTCACATAATGAATGTTTTAATGTTGGTTATAAATAAAAAGGTCACGAAGGTGTCTTCAGCTTTTGGAAAGACTGAGAAGATTTGAGAGTATCAATAAGATGGCTCTGTTGAGTAAGGATTGTGCTTATGAGAAAAAGCTGGGGACCCAGGCAGTGGCAGGATAGGAAGGATCACTGTTATTTTTTCTGTCTGTTATGGTTTCTCATTTTCTAAGAATTTCAGTGACAGGTAGGAATTTTGAAGCTTTTGTGTGCTGATAACAAGGGCCGTTAGGATTTGACAAGTGTGAAAGACAGGCATATGTTGTCCCCAAAGATATGCAACACCAACCCTCAATGCATCATCTGTGGACGAGTGTTTACATTGTACAACTTTCTGAATCAACTGTCACTTTTTCTCATTCTCCCTCTCTCTCTCTTTTTTTATGAATGAAGTCTGAAGCAAGCCAGGCAGAAAGGAAGGCTGCAGCATGTTTTATAGCTTGTGTTTCCTTCTGGTGAGGATGTTACATTTGCTGAAGCAAATTTCTGAAAGAGATGTGGAAGGGTTTTCTGGTCAGGGTTAGGGGATATTTCATTCATGGAGGAAGTTGCAAAAGTTGAACAGAAAGTGTATATTCTGGAAGTTTCAATTAAAAAAAAATAGGCTGAAGGGTAATATTGCAAAATACCAGCTGAGGCTCAGAGGTCATGTTCAATTCATAGTCCAAGTAAAGTTTAATGTTACTAGCAGTGAAAAAAAATAACGTTTTAAATCTAAGACATAGGAATGCTCTTTCATCCAATCTTCCAGAGTAAATTTTTGAAAATGCTTTTTTCTGTGACGTATTTCTGTGACAAATAATAGCTGCCTTTTACATAAGCTGTTCCAGAGCGTAAACTTTGGACTGAATATGGGGAATTCTTCAGAGTTGGGATGAATGGGATGAATTTAATATCAGGACATAATATCACCTGAGTTTGGTTTAGGGAGTTTCAACATATTATTGTCAAACAAATCACCAGCACAGCAAGAAATGGAAACGCTACTCTGTTGTCCAGAGGGAATGCATGGGCTGATTTGAGTGGGGATTGTGGTTCAAATGCCTTTAATACTCCACATACCAGTTCATCAGGGAGTGGAAGCTGATGTGTTTTAGCTTTGTTCTGCTAAGCTAAGTTTTCCCACTCAGTTTTCCTAGACACATGGCACACAGCTTTACTACAGGTGTGTAGACTCAGTCGGCCAGATGCCAGGGGGATGGGAAGGGAGTGTTGGCATAGACAGTGAATTATACCTTACTGAACCACAAGGATTCATGGTTTTATAGGTTTTTATGTCAAGAAGAGCTTACTTTGGCCATCTAAGTAGGCTCATTGGGGTGATAGAATCTCACCCCAAACTTTCTACACCAGGCTCATAGTTTCTCTTTGAATGCCTGTGTATTTTCAGAGAGACAAAATCAATTTATATTTAAAAGATTTCCAATGAATTTTCCACATTTCTAGTTAAAGCTATGAATAGATATAACTCAGACTGAGTGTCCTTTATGCAGACCAGTTTCAGCCAGTTCAGTCCTCTCTTACATCACTGTTCCAAGTGGATAATTTTTGCGGTCTGAGCACATGGTAGGGAATAACTGAGTTACTGAAGATGCCCATCATATGAAACCTGCTAACTGACCATATGCATGACTTAAGCTTGACCCACTGAGAAGCGTGTTAGTTTAAACTGTCTCTACAGTGGATTTCATTTTCCTTAGGAGCTAAGCTAGCACAATTTACTTTGCAACTGCATTATGCTAAGGACACATGCATGGTCAGGCACCGACCATTACTGTGGCTTAGCTGAAAATCAGTAGCTTGATTAACTGCCTGAATTCAGTCATGCACCCCAGACCAAAAGGAGTGGGTGGAAAAGATCTAAATTTCTATATTGTTATCTCATTTAGTTGTCCCTTGACATGTTTTATAAGGTAGAGAAGGCCTTGAATGCACTTCAGAAGTCAGTTTGCTGTACTATTTTAAAGTAAAGGGCAAACAGAGGCAAAATTCACATTTCTCCAAAAGAAATGGGACCTCTAACTTAAGCATTTTTCGTTAGAGAAAGCAGACTCTGGTCTTCAAAGGTCACAGCCGTTCACAACAGCAGCTTAGTGTCTCATCCAGCAAAAGGACTTCTTCTGTAGCTTAGCCACCTCCTAAAATCATATGAGGGCACTGCTGTGAGGGCTGTGACTGTTTTGCCCGTGTGACCTCATGCAATCACTGCCTGGAATGGCATATAAAGTGACAGGCTGACCCAACAGATGGTTTCATTAGTACTGCACAGGTCACGACAGCAGCACCTCCAGCAGCCCGTGAGCATATTGAAAACCAAGTGCCAGGAGACATAGGGAAAGTACAGACAACTTAACAAAATGGGCAGAAGAAAACTTCATGTGAATGCATAGGAAAGCAGCTGAAACATGTAGGGAGAGCAGGTTTTCTGCTGGTGTGCACACCTGTCTCTCCAGTGTCCAAGTGCCTGATGTGGGCTCTAACAAGCCTTCAAAATCATGAAATGCTTGGAAGTCTCTGCCTTGTGTTTGCCTTTGCCATCATTCCCAACCACTTGCAGGTAGTCCACAAAAGGGATATTTATTCAACAATTCAGTGTCTTTCAGCTACTTTGCAGCCTGACTGAGTCACCATCCCCAAGTCACAGCCCAGTCAGCCCCATTCAGCATGTAGTCCATGGTGTTTAATGAACCATGCTGTGTGGAGCAGGGACTGCTCCTAGCTCTGTCTGTGCTTCAGAGGATTGCAGAAATGGTGGGTAGAAGGGAGCCTTGGAGTACATCTAGCCCTTCCTCCTGCAGGAAACAGGAATATTTTCAAGTGAAGGGAAAGGCAGAGCCACAGTATGTGTGGAAGTATAGCTCAGGGCTTGCAGGTACAGAGCATTTTAATGCAGTCAAGAAACACCAGAAGGGAAAAGAAAATAAAGCAAAGGTGCAAAACCCCCACAGCTTTCCCAGTAGAATAAAAGAAACTGTGCAAACACATTTTGACATCTATCAAGGAGGAAATATACTGGTGACAGCTTCAAACTGGAGAGAAGTAATTAATTTTCTGTGTAATCTGGGTGTAAAAATGGAAGATTTACACTCTAAGGGGACAAAGATTTGGAGTTCAGCAGAAATTTGCAGGCAACACCCAGTTGCACTGGAAAAAAAATTTACCCATTGCTGGTTATCATCTCAGCTGTACTACATGCCCAGTGGAGCAAACTGGCCCAAAAAATAGTCTCTGGCAAGGTTTTTCCTCTGTTGAATGTGAACACTATCTATCTGCTAAGCATAATTAAACTGTCTGGCTGTTTCAGCTTGCACAATTTAGATAAGAAAATGACTATTTGTCCCAGACTCAGAAAGAAACCTCTAACCCTCTTCCTTATGTGGTGTGAGTCTGTCGTTGTCACGCTGCCCAGTTTGTAATACTGAACTGTCTGTACTCATATTGAAAGCTGCTTCCATCACAGATCAGAATTCTTGTTTCCCCTCTAGATGGCAAACTCTCCTTAATTTTGGAAGGGGAACAGCCACAGTGGTTGCTGCTGGCTTTTGCAGTCGTTAATTTGCAGCACAACTTCAGTTTTCAGTTTTGAAACAACTAGACCCAAGAAGACAAATCCCAGCAGTGGCAATGGAAGAGAATGGGAAGGGGGGATCTGTGGGGACATACATGAGTTTCATAGAGAGATTCTTCATGAGTTGAAATGTGAATTAACAGGCACTGATTTACAGCATACACTTAGGAAATGCAGCCTGCCCCCGCAGCTGAATGCTGTGAATTTCCAGGAGTTACCCCTCCAGGAGTGCAACATAGATCTGGTTAGGTGTTTTAGTTATGGTTGAAGCAAGGATAACACTGAACTTTTGTTTATTTATTCATTCATTTATTTTACCAGTGAGAGGAGCCTCAAGCAAGGAGTTATGGCTCCTGTTTTTTCTGTAGACAGCTTGTTCTCTTCTTTCCAAGACATACCATCCCCATGCTTTTACCTATTATCTTTTTTTCAAATTCCATTCCCTCTTTTCAACTCCTGTCTTCTGCTAAATATTTTCTCCTCTCTTTTTGCATCCATAATCCAACCCTGGAGCTCCAGGAGTTGAACTTTGAACTTTGTGGGTCCTTTCCAACTCAGCATATTATATGATTCTTTATCCCCTCCATCTCTGCACCCTATTCCAAAACCCCACCACCCCTCTCTGCCTAATTCCCATCTACCCTAAACATTCAGATCCAAAACATGTTCATCATTTGTGCAGAGGTCTGTGGCAAATTCACAAATAACCATCTCAGTTGCCTCTCAATAACTTATGTCCCAGAAGATAAAGGTATTTGAAGTCCTACAAAATGAAAAAAGTTTGATGTCTCAGGTCTTAACCATGCCCTCCTTCTCAGAAACACAGGGCCTTGAGGGAGTGTGTGGGCTTCCAAGGAGGGATTTATCTGCTTAAGGGGGTTGTCTACAGTGCAGTAATCTATATCTCAGCTAGTCACCTGGGCTGCCTTTACAATCAGTGGAGACTTGTCAGCAGAGTTCGGGGAATCCAGGGCATTTTCTAAAGTGGTCACTCAGATTATTGAAAAGTATTGACCTCCCTAAACTGCCCATAAAGAGAGCCTGAACACTCTGCTTAGGCGGAAACTCATATCACAGGCAAAGTTAAGGAAGAGGAATCTCTCAATTTTGTGCCTGTAGTCAGCTGAGGTAACATTTTTATTTTTTCTATTTCTTGGAATTCAGAATATTTCAGACTTCCTCTTTGTGCAGGAAACAGAACAGTCTTTGACATGACTAGTAAGACTTCCTCCTTATTTTCTCCTTGAAAGCTTTCAGAAATCAATTCTCAGTCACTGTAGTGGAAGTAAATCAAAAAATATGTGAGATCAGGCCTCTGGAAAATAAAGAAAGAAAGTAAACATAGTATTTTCCAAAATAGAATTGGGTAAATGTAATTTCTTATGTATACCCTTGGCTATGAATATGAGGTTTCAGAAAGGAACTCGTTCTTCTTTCATTTTTTATATGAGGGACATGAGGAGATCCAGTTGAGCATCTGTGTTCGCTGTCTAATCTAGCACTGCAATATTTTCCCAGGGTGAATGAAACACCATTTCTCACCTCAATCATCAGTTCTCAAGTTAGAGAAAGAACAGCCTATATAGAGTCTATACAGCCTATATAGACAAATTGTTGCCCTCCCCAGTGAAATATTTGCTAGTTTCCTTTGGTAGTAAAGAAAGGTGCTAGACATGTTCCTGGATGGGAATATGTTCTCAGGATAACAGGGATTTCAAAGCTGCACATAGTCAGTTACTTCTCTCTTCATGGCACAGCTAGTGAAAGTGTCTCCATTTTCAAGCAGCTGAGAAAATGATCTTTTATTACAGAGTCTGATTTCTTATGCTTCATGTAATTTAGTTTGAAAAGAGTTAATAAAAGAAAAAGAATTAAAATTAAAATTGCTTGTCCTAATAAGCAGTACCTTCTCAGTATGTTCAGCCTATGAAGTAACCATATTCAGATCTACGGAGATCTAAACAGAGTTATAATGGAAAGTAAAGGACTGATGAATGTGGTGGTCTAGAGCTCACAATTATGTATCTGTGCTCCTGTTCAGGCATTACAAAAGGTATTGAGCAGCTGCTTGGCAAAATGTACATAAAGTCACATCAGTTCATGGCATCTGGGCTTTGGTTGTATGAAGATCTTGATCAACTGTATGCGAGTTTTTAGTTGCAGATTAGCTTTAGTTATCAGATGATAGTTATCTAGTCTTCTAGTTATAGCAGATTTGTATTTTAAATACTTGTTAGAACCCCAAAAATCAGATTTACTCTGTACATAAAAAATGATATATTAATGAAAGAAGTGTAGCTGTGTGGAAAGTACCAGTGATTGATGTCAATTTATTACTTGTTTCAAGCAAAGAGACCCTCACCAGTAATTACATTATTAGGAGCACACTGCCATAGAGCTCTTATTACTCATGGGAAACTATTATTTTTCATTAATTGGTAGGTACTTAACAATTCAAGCCATGATTTGGTGCCTATGTCCCAGAGATTATGTGGGTGCAGTGGAAAAAGACAAAAGGTAGAGGGGCTAAGACTGTCATTCCCAGAATTTCCCTTTGTGTATAGAGAAGGTTGAGAATTTTCTTTCTAGGATATGCTAGTTTTGCAGAACTAAAATTTGCATTGGGGAAAACCTAAATTTTGCACGAAAATGTTTAGTTTTCTTTTGGGAACTTGAAAATATAGTGTGTACCTACTGATCTGGTCCAATTGCTCTCACTGATACTTGCCAAGGAAGCAACCTGTCTTATAACTGATGGCTCCGGAGTAGAAGAAGGGGTGAACAGGATAGTCCCAGATAAATCAGCTTTTCCAGGGATTGCAATGGCCCAGTATCTCCACATACAATGACCTTCGTGAATGGGTGGATGGAGGCATTCAACTCTGTGGATTATTTGATGGGTTTTTTTACTGTTGAACCCATCTGACCCTGATATTTTTATGAAATCCCACTGCTTTCTGTGGAATAGAAATTTCACTGATGGCCAAATGTACAGTACAAACCTTGCCTTTTACAATGCCAGTTACTGCTGACTGACTTTTACAATGCAAGGTAGCGGGTACATAGATTAACCATTCATCTCAATTGGTCCATCATATCTCTGGGAACATCTTTAAATCCAAATTGATTACCTTTATTGCTGTCTCAGGATAAACCCTACACAAGTCAGTCTTTCTATGCTTTGTAAATGCATACTTCTCCATAGGCTGTTTATCTGACATGTCGTATGGAATTAATGATGTTTATTCCCAGCTGACCAATTTACATTAGTGCCACCTTTACCCAGTTGCAGGATATGCTTGAGCTGACCCTGTACAATTAATCATGCCCATCAACACAGACAGCGCAACCTTCACTCAGTCACATTAGCCATCTGGCAGCTATTGATTCCTTATATGTGGATGTACTCATAGAAGTTCCTGTCAAGAAGAACAGAAATTCAATCTCAGATTATATTTTTTTTCTAGACACATGTACCTTGCAAATACTCGGAGCTTAATTCTGGACTGAAAAAGGAGAAAATTTCTCATGCACATGGCACTCTCAACTTAGACTAGTAAGCTCTAAGATTTAGGCTCATCCACACCGTTTTATTTACTTAATTCAGAAGCCAGAATTCAGAAAGATTTTACCACTGGAGCTGTTATAGTTGAGAGAGAGAGATGGCCTTCTCCAGGGTGTGCTTTAGCTCACTGAAAATCAAACCAAAGGAGGTACCTGTATCGTTCCACTCCTGACTCTTCATCTTAATGAAAATAATCATGGGCCAAAATGGGTAGGAATGGCCTAAAAAAGGGCAGAATAGAAATCTGAGGAAATATGCATGGGCATGTTTCCAAATAAATTTCCAGGCGATAGTTAATCTTCCCCTGAAGGATGAGGGGAGTCAACTTTGCTGGTAAAGAAGAATCTTGTTTAGGACAGTTTTTGATTCACCTGTATTCCACAATAATCATCAGCCTAATTATAGGGTTTAGCATTATTTCAGATGCCTTGTCTTGTCCCATCTGACCTTCAGCTTCTGATGAAGGGCACAAGTTTCATGTAGTTTATGTGCCACATCTAGCATTGTGACCACATCTATCTATCTATTTCAGATACACAAGGGCATCTCAAACAGCATCAGATGCTTTGGTTTAAGTAAACCAAATCTATTTGAGAGTTATTATATAATAATCCCTTATCAAAAGGCTAATGAGTCCATCAGACTGAAGAGAGACCCTGGTATTCAAATTCTTTTGGATAGGTAAATTGTTTGTGTCCATTCTCCACATCTGCAGCACACTGGAGGAGATGCTCCTGCCCTAATATTGAGTGACTGACTGATCTCTAGGGCTCATTATGCAGTGGTCAGGAAAGGTGTCTGCTGACTGATTCGCTTTAGGCTGGGTTGTATTACTCAGATCTCAAAGATTGACCAGAAAAACACAGAGGGACAAATGTGTTCTTTTAAACATAGTCCTGTGGGGTGACATTGTTTCGGTTGCATTATTTAAAATTAGGATGATCAAAATTTAAACCACATTCTCCCACTTAGTTGAGAAAAAGGAAAATTATTCCTGTCTTTTATTTTCCTTTTTTTCTTCTACCCTACTTTTCCTTTTCCTAGCAAGATCCTTTTTGCAAGGGATTGTCCCCCTTGCCAGAAGTCCTTGATTTTAATGGTATGTCTTTGACTGTAGGATTAACCCAAAGTTCAGAGTCTTACTGCTGATTTCAGTTAACAGGGTAAAAGCAGAGATATTTGAGACTTTTCTTTGTTATAGTCTTTTTATACCAAGGTGGGAGGGCGGGGGTGGGGATGAGGTCCTTTTTTGTGGGGTCGGTAAGGGATGCTGAGGTTGCTTACAAGACTTCACTTCAGGGACCCGTCTTTGCAGCCTCTGCCCAGCTGCCACCAACAGGCACACCTGGTTGGAGCTTAGACAGATCTGTACAGGCAATGGTTAACTTTCCATGGCAGGAGTCAGTTTTCCTAATAGAAATTCAAAATCCGTGGCTTGACTAGTGTCTGTCATATACAGTATCTCCCCTGACAACTTCTTTCTGCACCAGCACTTGCTCTCTCTTTTCAAGCTTCTTTTCACAGTCTTCTCTGGATTGGATCTGGTGATTTTTACTACATTTTTCTGCCAAATTTTCTCACAGAACACATTTCTCAGTGGAAGCTTCCTGGTCCACACGTGTTTTCAATACATCCATGTTGGGAGCAGGTCATGTACCCATAATGTAGTGGAGTTGCAGTTGTTTGTCTTGAGGGAGGCTTGGCCCAAACCAGCACAAACTACTTCTCTTGAACAGTGTTTGTTCCCCAACAAACATGCCTGGGCAACAATCACTTTTAAATGTTGTTGAAACAGCAGGAACCAGATTCTCCTTTTATCAGACATTGTTTTATCCCGCCCTTCACACCCTCACTAACCATGTTGAACCTGTTGGCAGTGTTTTCTCTTAGCAAGATCACATAACAGTGTGTAATAATATATTTTATATTCATGCATCTGTGTGTATTATATCATTATTTCCTCACCCCAATAAACTCATTTTCTCAGGCACACTTTTAAGCCCCTGGCTTGAAGTCTAGCATTAAAATAAACCTTTGAAAATCTGAATGCAAAATTTAGGAAAAAACCCAGATTTGCTGTTTAGATAGAAAAATAATAGTTTCTTTTTCACTAAATTTGTTAATTTCATGATTACCCAAGTAATTTTCACTAATATGTGAAAATTCAGTCCAGAATTATTTGCCTCACTAGCAGGCTTCAGCATATTACCAAGGCTGTGGGAATTGCTCTACAGTAGTGTTATCCATCAGTGTGAACATACCTCTTTGCTGTTAAAAGTGGAGCAAGTTTAGCAGTGTATTGGCTTTGCATGGACATGTTTTGGCAGTGGGGGTCTACAAGGATGGCTTCTGTGAGCATCTGCCAGAAGCTTTCCTGATGTCCAATAGAGCCACTGCCAGTCAGCTCCAGGACAGACCCACCGCCGGCCAAGCTCACCAGTGACAGTGACAGTCCCTGTGGGATGACGTTTGCAAGAAGGGGAAAAAGTTGCAGCTTAACAGCAGCTGGAGAGAGGAGTAAGAATATGTGAAACGGCCCTTCTCTCACCAAGGTGAGAGAAGAAGGAGATGGAAGAGGTGGTCCAGGAGCTGGAGCAGAGGTTCCCCTGCAGCCCGCAGTGCAGACCATGGATAGGCAGCTGTGCCCCTGCAGCCCATAGAGGAACCATGCCAGAGCACGTGGATGACTGAAGGAGGCTGTGACCCTGTGGGAAGCCCATGAATGGCAGACTCTTGTCAGGGCCTGGGGCCCAATGGAAAGAGCAGACCAGGCTGGAGCAGGTTTACTGGCAGGACTTGTAACCCTGAGGGACACCCTTGGTGGAGCAGTTTGTGAAGAACTGCAAAGCATGGCAAAGACTCACATTGGATAAGGTCATGAAGGAATGGCTTCCACAAGAGGGACTCCACATGTGAGGTGGAGAAGAGTGTGAAGATTCCTGTAGATGAGGAAGGAGCAGGAGAGACAATATGCGATGAACTGATCTCAGCCCCCATTCTCCATGTGCCGCTAGGAGGGGAGGAGGGAGACAAAATGCGGAGTGAAGATGAGCCTGGGAAGAAAAGAGGGGCAGGGGAATGTGTTTTAAGATTTGGGTTTATTTCCTATTATCCTACTCTGATTATTTTGCAAATTGGAATTGAGCCTGTTTTACCCATGATGATAACTGATGAGTTATCTCTTCCTGGATTAATCTTGCTTTACCTTAGATGTCCATGGTGTAGAAACACATGCATATCAGCCATGGCTTTTACATAGTCAATGGAGAGAAATAGCACTTTTCAGAACATTATTCCTATGAGGTATTTTAAATGTCTGTCTCTCCGTGAGGGGAAGTATGCTCAAGAAGAGCCTGTTTCTCTCCACTGATGATAAAGGTGGTTAGCTCAGAAGCAAACAACTGCATGGAAGTTACTGGAATGCTTCCTGACAGAACATGCAGAAAACATGAATCCGATGGCTTCAAGATGTGTGTGTTCTCTGTGTAGCCACATTCTTCTGGCAGTGGACCCCTTTCCATTTTGTTGTGATTAATGATACATTTTCTGCAAGTAAATTTTGTCCGGGCCATTTGCTGACCTTTGCAGACCATATTTGCACTTCAGTATTCATTTTTAATTGGATTTCCTTTGGTCTTAGTGCAATTTTCATTTGAAAAGCAGAATTTTGACTTGACCTGCTAGTACCAACTCTTTCTGCAAAGTCAAATCCAGTGCTGCAATAACCTTGCTCTTACCTTGTTATCAGTTACGCTACAAATAATCTTCTAACTAATCCATTTCCTAAACTGTTCATTCTCAGCAGTCTTGTTTTACCAGCTTCCAGTAGTCCTCGTGCTTCTTCCAAAGCGTACTGTCAGTTTCCAGTGACTTTGGAGCTGCCACATCCAGTACTGGGGAAGATTTCAAACTAACTTTCCTGCAGTAATGCTTTCTTCCAAGCAAAATTAGGAAAACTGCAATCATTTCTTCTAGTTCTGTGCCTCAAAGGAAGTACCTGAATTTCTTGCATCAGGATGTCAGAGATATAAAAGTTTACTGCTTCTATTATGGTTGACACCTGTTGTCTCTTTATTTTTGAGCCTCACAGCATCCTGTTCAGAGTGGATAGAAATCCCTGTGTGGGAACATGGAACACCCAGTTTGCCCCATTGCTGAGAAACTACATCTATGATAGCTTCCCAATCATGTCTCATTTATCAAAACTCTAGGGAAAAAAGTCTGAGAGGCATTAGAATTAACACAATGTACAAAGTGAGAGGAGAAGCACAAGAAAATTAACAGAAGAGATCAACAACATCGGTTATATTCTGCATCCACCAAACTGGAAAAAGGAGAGGTTGAGGATGTTTGGACCACAAGATGGAGAACCAGGAGATGTGGAAACTGCTGAATCTGCTTCATGAAATATCTCTAGAAGTGTGAAGGTATGAAATTACTTAACAGTGAAAAGAAACAATGGTAGTGAAAATTGCTCAGGATATAAAGGGAGGATTATTCTCACTGAACAGTAAATAAAAAGTCAACCATCAGGTATGGCTAGCTCAAGTCAATGGAGAACTGATTACTAGCATTAGCTGGGTTTAGGGTCTTTTCTAGGAGACACTGATATTTGGCCAAGTGTATTGCATCTGGCCTCACTCTCGTAAGACTGAATAATTCCATGATTAAGCGCCTTGAGCGTTTAGCATTAGAGGCCAAGCCAAGTACTGTCCTCACCGTATAACCAATTTATAAATGTTTGTTTCCTGCTTTGTAAATGGAACCGTCATGTGTTCTTCGCCAAACACACTGACTTTAATTTTATTCAATTAGTAATGAAGAAGCATAGAACATTGAAGACTAGGAACTTTGTTGATTTTATGCACCAATGTTTGGCACCTCATCAACAAGCAAACACTAGTTTCCTATGGACATAACTACACACTGGTGGGGTCAGAACCAAAGTCAACAAACATCTTAATTACCCTTGGTACCATATCCGCAGGTATCACATTACAGACTGTGTACTTCAGAGAAAGCCGCAGCTTAGCTGCAAGGAGACCAGAGACTTTGCATCAAGAAAGGTCAAAAGTCAAAGAAAATGCCAATAGAAGCAGTAGTCACACAGTAAAGGAGCTCAATAAACCCCTCACCTTCTTGTTTACCTCTGATTTCTCATTTATTGTATAATAAAGGCAAATATATATGCATAACAGCACAAGAAGCAGCTGGACTGTTTGTTCAAGGGGACTCAGCTGATGACATAGACAGGAGCTTGGTTACTCAAACTACACTGCTCTGCTCATCAGTGCCCTGAGGCCATGCATGCAGTAGCTGGAATTAAGTGCAGCTACTCATTTGCACTGATGGACAGGATGTCTTTGAGAACTCCATGGCAGAAGGAAAAAAAATTCCACTAATATTAAGTATGTAAATAAAGACAATGGATGAAATTAGTGCAACTGCCTGTCTAGTGCATATACACAGTTACTTTAATTGAATGTGGGTGCAAGATAATGCTGGATATGTCTGGAAAACTGCGTAACCACCAGGCTGTCTTCTCACCTTCCTGTAGCCAACTGGGCTGGAATCTTGATTGCGTCTATGAGGATATAGACCTTCTCTCTTAATGGCTGTAACTCAGGTCATAGATAAATGCAGTCATAACAAGGCCCAGATTTGCGAGGGCTGGTCCGTGAGTAAATGTGGCCAGGGCACAATTATTGTGGCATGAGGTCTTGTGGTATGAGTGGCTGGAGCACTGGGCAGCTGCCTTTGTAGGCTTTATACAAAGGTCCAGCTGCCCCTGAGCAGCTGTGGCCCTCACCCTGACCTCTGTCCTGACCATTGTTTGTGTGTTATCTGGTCAAACTTGTGTCTCTCATCTTCTGCCACCACTGAGAATGTGAACACCATGACACTACCACAGTCTATTTCTGTTCTGCTTAACATGCTACAACTGGACCATCCCAGGGACTGCTGGGAAGTGCCTTCTGATTGCCACCACTTTCAAATGGTCCCATCATTACGGTGCAGATGTGGGGTGTGAATCTAAAGCAACGGACAAGCCCAAGTGCATTTTATTCCAGTTAGAAAAGGTTCCTTTTTCTCTGACTCTCTTGTGATTCTTGCTTCCTTCATTCCTTGTATCTTTCCTGACTGAGTAACCCCAGGGGGTGCTTCTGGGGTGGAGCATGTATGACATGTCCTTACAGAAACCCAGAGTGCAGCTGCTGGGTGAAGAGTGGTACAGGGTCTCAGTTAAATCTGGTGCTCTGCTGTTGATTTCTTATGTGGCATTGGACAGTCGCCTTAGATATCCAGAAACCACAAGAAAATTGGGTGTCTGTCTGTGGCCCAGACTCCCTGTGCACAGCTTACTTTTCAGTCCTGCTTATGCCTCCACATTTAAGGGAGTGTTGAGAGAGTTTTTGACATCCTGCTGCATTGGGCTGAGCAAAGAGCAGAGAAGTGATAGCCATGATTAAAGTGGCTGCTCCAGGGAAGTGATCCAAAGACGATGTCTCAGGGACTCTGGAGTGTTCAGGTGCTGCACTGACTGATTTTAAACATTCAGCATTTACCAAAACCATCACAATATTTACGTGGTTAAATGGCTATTTTTGATAGTAAAACTGCTCATTTAGTTATGCAAGCATTTCAAATAGCCTCTTATATACTAAATCACACACCTGCTTTCAAGTCAGTAATAGTTACTTACATTTTGTGCTCTCTTAATGTAATTCACTGGCATGAAGGGATTCATCCCAATAACTAAATTTATCCCAGTACACAACCTGACTTTTTATAATTACCAAAAAAACCCCTGATACTCAAACTAACTGCAAAATTATGTCCTTAGTCTTACAGCAGGAGATGGTGGCTGTTTATCAATATTGCATAAGAATTAAAGCTGTAGATTATGTATTATGCATTAAATACAGTCACCCAACAATTAGTCTGGGTTTCAGAAACTGGTGGGGAGGTGCTTGCATGTAATGCCTGCCATGGAAAATCATGAATGGGCAAAATGACTCCTCTTCCACACTCACAAAAGGTTTAAAAAATTGCTAAAGCTGCTGTGAGGTCACCTGTAACAAGTTCCAATTCCCAGAAGCATGTGGGAGAATTTCAAAGTTGAAAATCAATGGCTGTGAAATTACACATTAGTCTAGGGGAGTGTACTTTGCCTGTTTTAACAGCTGACATTCATCTTCCTATAGTAATAGTGGTGCAGACAATTTGCCATGCTAAAGTTGATCTATAAGTGTTTTAATTAAAGCTCTGACAGCAAATTGAAATCTTATTTTACTTCCAGAGCAGACAGAACTTATCTCCCTCTCACCTGAGAACTTCGGCTTAGAGGAAGACCTCAGGACTGATGGAAATCTGGGAGGAACATTAGGAAAATACAGACTACTCAAGCTCTAAATTAATGTTGTTATGTTTTTCCTCCTATGACGTTGTCGTGGCTTGGACTCTTGGAGATCAAGACCCATCAGCCCTTTAACAGAGGTCTCTGGGCTCCTGAATTGTTAGCTTGTAGGAATTGGGTTTTTTTTTAGCTGTCTAAAACACAAGCAAGAGATGAGAATGCTGCCCTCTCTGAATGAAGCAAGGGGGCTGCACAGAGAGAGGAGATGAGAAGGAACAAAATGTCACACCTCTTCTGAGGAATCTGTGGTTTCTCCCCTGATGACAGAATAAGATGGTATCTGAGAGGAAGGCAAAGATTATCACAGGCTTTGGCAGACTTCAAGCCAATGTTCAGGAATGAGAAGGAAACTGAGGCAAGAGTCTATTGCAAATTTTATTGTTTTCTGTGGCTCTACCGTGCTGTGCAAGCCACAGCAAATGGATGGGGAGGCCGCAGACAGAGGTCATTATGTAGTTATCCGAAGCACAAAAGTGGAAATGGCAAAATCACAGTTTGGAGACACATGAGAGAGATATCCCTCTGGCCTCGGAGGAACATTAGGGTCTCTGTGAGGGGCCGGTACAGTGTGGTGCAGCAGGTCACAGAGAAACCCTCATCAATGCTATCAAGTCCCGATGTAATTGTTCCCTGGGGCTGCCACCCTCCTGGCAGGTTTTCCTCTTCCACCACTGACCAAAGTCTGTGCATGTTGTGGAGTTGCATCCCCTGAGAAGGCAAAGTCTGGGAGACCTGGCTTCTGGCTGCATACATCAGCCCTCCACCCCATGGCACAACACACCATCAGTTCTGACAGAGGAATGGGTAGGGGGTGGGTCATGAAGGGCCAAGACAGACTGCTGTGAGGGCAGGACACTGGCTTTTGTCCTCCTGCGTTGTTCTGCTTCCTCTGCCAACATGAACTTTGCCTTCACTGATGAGAAATCCTTTACCCTGTGAATTTAGAGATTACACCATTCACTGATTTAGACATGAGAATGGTCCCTTCCTTTCCACTGGTTGAAGAGGGCACCTATAAGGGCATGGAAAAATGCTGAAGAGCTCAGGGTCCTGAGAAAAAGCTAATATTAATCAAAATGAATAACCAAAGTTTTGCAGGCATAAAAACGAACAACTTTACTCCCAGAAGTTCAGTGAAAAAATTAGGTAATCTATAAGAGGATATATATTGGTCTCATGCCTTATTAACTAGACTGAATCTGGGATCAACTGATATAACTCAACTTTCTGTGTTACCAGTTTTCCCTATGCAAAAGAGAGTACAAAGCCTTACAAGGCAGAAGTCTCTACTGGGACAGATGCTAATATTTTAATTAAGCTTCGATTTGAGAAGTGTCCTGAGAATTGGCAAACCATATTTGCCAATTTGCCAAACCAAAAGACCATATACCTTTGCAATAAAAAATTTCCTCTGCAAGTTATATGTCTGTCTGTCTGTCTGTCTATCTATCTATCTATCTGTCTGTCTATCTATCTATCTATTTATCTATCTGCCTATCTTTTTTTTTTTTTTTTTATTTATTTTTTTTTTTATTTCAACCAAGGTAGAAAACCCCTAGAAAATTATCAAGGCTCGTGCCCAATTTTAACAAAGTGTGAGACCATGGAAAAGATTCATGACTCTTTCTTGTGGGGTAACCACCAAATCTGGCAGCTTCTTTTGAGACTCACATAACAGCTTGGTTTTGTAATTATATATAGAACATTAATTTTCAGTCAGGAAAGAACTAATTGTTTATTATTAGCATAACACTCAATTTGAAATAATTAAGGAGAGCTCTTTTTTTGCACTAATCTTAATCTAAGTCTGAAATGTATCCCCAAAGTCCATTAAAAACAAAGCAAAATCCACTGTTAATTAACAAATTACTCCATTACAATAGCTGGGAGTTTTAATAAGTTCAACAAAGGACTATGCAACATTATAAAATAAATCTCCTGGTTTGTCACATTTGTGAGTTACTAATAAAGAAGATAATTCAGAGTTATAAAACTGCTTACTTCGTCTGGGAAGGCTTCACAGTATGTCAGTATTGTATAGTTCACATGATGGCAGATCAGAAGAGGGAAATAAATTGTTTGGTTGGGTAAATTAACTGAGGATTGATTGTCTCTGTTTTAATTTAGCATCAGAATGCTAGAAAGCTTCTAAAAGCAGATGGGCTATTGATCTGACAAGAGGATAATCAGTGCATGAAAAAAGGGAGTGGACGAGAAATGGGTACTCCTGAGGCTCTTCAGCAATTGCTGCTTTAGACGGAGTGGTCTTATTCACAATGAGTGAGGAGGGGGAAAAAGTTGGGGGAGGAGAGGCTGCTCTGGGATAAACCTTTACCCATGTAAGTGAAGCTGAAAAAATACATCTAGCAGGAGAGGAAATGTAAAATCAAAGAGGGAAGATCTTAAATTATAAGAGGATGGGGAAAAGAAAGACCTCACAATCACTCACTGAGGTCACACAATCCATCAATGTCCATCCTGTCTGCAGGGCACTAATTGTCATGTTCATGACATGATGCAGGAACTTGGGAGCCCTAAGGGGATGGGGTCCCAAGAAACGTAGAGTTTTTTGCTATGTGAGGTCCAAGTCCTGGCATGAGCTTCCATGACTATTTACTTCTCTGTGAAGTTTTTGAAGGTATGGAAATAATTAATGATCTAGTTGTGTCTTTGGCTCTGGGAGCACAGCATTTCTGTGTCCATGCTAACCACACAGAAATGATGTTGTCCGATGGGAGCCTGTGTTACAGCCTGAGTCAGAACGTTCTGACTCCTGGCACAACACACTGATATGTGCAGTGTCCTAAAAGCAGCATGGGAGGATCACTTTTTGAGGAGGATAATAGGGAAGAGAAGAATAAAATTCTCATTTTCAGCCAGCAGTACTTAGCACAGATCCTGGAGGGAATCCAGGAGGACTTAAAGCAATATTTTTGTTTCCTTCATCTTTCATCTGACACAGCTTCTCTCTGGCAAAATTTGGATGACCCAGAAGGGGCTCTGTCTTTTGCACACTCCTGTAACCCTGTAGTGCTAATACAGCATTTGGGAAATAGTTGGCTAAGGCTGCACCCTTTTCCCAGATGATGCACCTACTATGAGGTGTCTGTGCACACAGAGGGGGGATATAGGAGTGTAGTCTATTGAATAATGCATCAGAGTGAGACTGGTCTATGAACTGTAGACTTCCTCAGTAACTTTAAGTAAATTGTTGTCTCTTTCTGCCTACTTGCAGAGAAACAGGATGATAATTTCTTTCCCCTTAACCCTCATATGGCTGTTTTAATTGTAAATCTGTCTAGGAAAATATGCTTTCTCACTGCAGAACATCTCACACAAGAGAGTCTGTTGTCATGTAGTTGCCTCTCAAGTGGAATGTTAGCACCATGTCACACATCACTGAGTATACTGCAAATCATGGTCTGCTGAAGGTTCTGCATCATACCTGTCAGTCCCCTGTGAATATCCTGGATGCCTTCAGACTGCTCACAGTGCTTTGTCTCATGCCCTGTTTGTTGTGGTGGATCCATCAGGAGTCATCAGTTCACTTATTTGTGTTTCTAAACACTTCTGAGGCATAAATTTGGATGAAGTGGATGCTCAATTCCTAGAAGTGTTCAAGGACAGGTTGGATTGGGCTCTGAGCAACTTGCTGTAATGGAAAACATCCCTGTCCACATCAGGGTGTTAGAACTCGATGATCTTTAAGGTCTTTTCCAATCCAAACCACTCTATGATTCTGTGATAAATCTTATAAAGCAATAGCATTGGGAACTTAGTGATATTTAACGCTTTTTTATGATATTGAAATTATTCCAAATTGTTTACTGACTCAATTATGCTTTTCTACATCTTCCAATAGGTTCTAGTGGCTCCCAAAGTTTGCTTATCATGGGCTTTCTTTTAATAGTGATGTATTTGTATGGCTATTAACCCATGTCCCGGCATTGGTGTAAGCTGCTTCTCACTTACCAGAATTCTCTTGGAATGGATGTAATGGCTTACACTCAGAGCACTGATATTAGGAAGATTGTGGAATATTTTCAGTCCTTTTGGACTCAGGACCATCCCAACCCCTATGAGACAGTAACTGTTTCATTGGCATCACCTCTTCCTCTTCTTCCAGCAGACATCCAGAGGAGGAGCCATCATCATGTGACTAAAATCTCTGTGAACCACCAGCAAGTGCTCTTCTGACTGCAAAATTCTCAATCTGAGCTGGGCAGCCATCAGCCCAGTACAATCTGTACTGATGTTGATATTTTGAACTGGATGCTCTGATATTGTTGGTTCAGAAGTGTCTGTGTAAAGAACAAGTGTGCAGGGTGGGAGATGCTCCCTGTAATTCAGAGGTTTGCCCCTGTCTAGGCCATTCAGTTTTTGGTATCATAAAAGGCAATGATTTCATATCACAGGGACCCTGGAAAGAGCAAGCAAAATCCAATGTCTTCCCTTGGGCTCAAGCTAAGTGCTCCTGCTTCAGAGACATCAGATAGCTCTCTCTTATTTTGCTCTTTAAGTGGCAAGGATGTAGTTGGTTTCATTGAAAACAAAGTACTGTGCTTGCTGAAGTGTTGTGGACTCCAGTCTACAAGCTAACCATAGGCAGAGATAATGCTTAGGCTTTCACAGAGGAGTGGAAAACATTTTTTTGCTTCAGCACTTTTTAATGTTAAAATCTCATAAGGTTACGATGTTTTTAGAAATTTCAGATGTTCTCTGACAAACCCAAATTGCATTTATACCTACATTAAAAAATCCAGTTTCAGAGTTTGCAGGGAAAATTTGAGTATTAACAGAAGCTGAAAGCAGATAAATCCCTACCTTAAATCCCAAACACTTTAAAAGCCCTTTAATTTTTATAAGACTTAGAGTGATAATAGCTTTGAAGTAGGTTGATAATGCCACGTAGACAGAATGTAAACCAGCTGCTCGCGGCTGGCTGACTCAGCAGCTGTCACTCAGTGTTAGTTTCTCACACAACAGACTCTTCCCTTTCAGCATGTTGACAGCTTGGCTGCTTACCTTAGCTCTGAAACCTCCACTAGCTGGACGGGAGATGCCCATCAGAGGAGGGCACTGAAATGTCCACAGTCCAAAGTGGTAAATAGAGAAAATAGATGTTACTACCTTAATTTTAAAGGTAGTGAAACCAAGTGACGCTGCAAAAGTAGCAGAGACAGGGTTCAAACACAGCTTGCACCTGTTCCCCTGCTCACTGATGGTTGCATTTAAATGTCCCTGCCAAAACTAGTTGTTATGAAGTTTACTTTTCAGTTGTTTTGGTTGTCAATAAAAGATGTTTAAAAAAGGTAAAACTGCAATGATGATTTTAAATTAAAGTGCTTTTTCTGGCAGGAAAATAGGCACTTGTGCTATTAATTGTGTGTGTTCTAACGGTACCTTCAGGCTTTACGCTATAGCTGCCTTTGCCAGGGAAGAATTCAGAATTAGCAACCTGCAGGGTGTTAATCCAAGCACAGACAGACAGAGAAATTATTATCCCCTACTTATCAATGGAGATTTGAGGAATTAAACATGGGTTCCAGAGCCCCAGGTATGACCTTGAAGGAACTAAACCCAAATCATCTAAAACCCTGTGCTGTGCTATTGGCTACTAACATTATTCTTTTTTCTGTAACAGTCTGAAAACAAACAAACAAAATGCAAAAATAAGCATTGTGCAACTGTTCCAAACCAGCAATAGAACCAATTAGGGAAGTGTGGTGATACTGCATCCACCACTTTCATTCATTCCTCAGAGAAAACCCCAGGGAACTGCTGTTGCCTCATTTATGGAACTGAGGAGTTGACTGTTATGGATGGGTATGAGGAATGTGAACAGCACAGTTAATAACGAGGGGTAAAATCTTTCTTAGACCAGCTGAGATAGATACAAAAAGCAGACAGTATTTTAGGCAGTCAATCCCTTCCACTGGTCACCATGTCATACTTAGATGATAATAGGATTGCTAAGTATTCCTTGATGGATTTTAAAATATCACAAGTCATTCCTTCCTAGCTAAGCAGCTTGTTTCCAGTAATTACGCAGCCTTTATTTTGAAAGGGTAACAGAATCCCATGGCAAGTGACTCCCTGAACACAAAAACTGGCACTGTGGCAAGGAGCACTTGTGGGTTCCACAGGATCATTGGTGGGAAGGTTGAAACTCTTGGCTGTACATTCCTGGGCCACAAGACAAACCAAATTATTTTTCTTCTCTTAAGTCTCTTTGTATGGCCCAGTACACAACTGACTCTACATGAGCTAGTCCATGTGGTGGAAGCACTAGTTTAGCATAATATCCACTGGACCAAATTAGCCCTTCAAGGAAAGCACATAAGCCTAGGATAAGGTGGCCTGAGCATGACTGAACTGTTTCTGATCCAGCACTGACTGAACTGCCTGTTTCCTGCTCTGCACAGGTCCTGTAGGATGAACATCCCCTTTGAGGACCTGAGCTGTCACAGAGTCCTGAAGGGTGCCCAAGTAGGTGACATCAAACCCTCATGAGAAGAAGCCTATTTCTCTTCTTGGGCTGGCATTATCACTAGAGGGACACAAGAGAGAGATGGGGTACAAAGCCCAGCCACACTGTAGGTGAGTGAACCCTAAAGATCTCTGTAGTTTGGTAACTGCTTCTTCATCAAGTCATGTACATGGACACTTTTGGTCTTTGAGGCACCCTAGGTCTTCCTACACAGTACTGCATATTGGACAGGTAAGTGTATGGGTAAGGTGACATACTGTACACTGCCCAAAGAGTGCTTTCCCTGCTGGATAGTTGTCTGTGAAACTTGCCTTCTCGACCCACCTAAATTGCAGTATATGAAGGATGAGGAATGCCCTATGTTGCACAATACCAGAAAGAAGAATTTATGACGGTGAATCACTTGGCTTAAGGCCTTAGTGCAAAGTATCCTGGACCTGAACTTCATTAAGGTTTGTTAGAAAATTTTTCCATTTTCACTGGGAAAAGTTATGTGAATAAAAGCTGCATGCATGATCAAGCACAGGGTGCTTCTTAAATGTCTCACTCAGGAAGGGATAGCTAAATTTCTATAAGTAACAATTGAAAATTTGATTTTTACTGCTTTAAATATATTTTTTTTAAATAATTGAGGCATAGTTTGGAAGAGTCTAGGACACATACGAAAAATCATAAGAACTATGACAGCAAAAATCACGAATTTCATATGCACTTCAGGGAATAAAATTAAATTTTTCCAGGTAAAAATCTGACTTTGTATCTGTGGGTTTCTTGAAAATTTTGGTTTAGGCAGTAAGAACCTCTTAAGACTTACCTCCTTTACTATCTGCTATTTTGTCTATACTATTGCCCTGTGAAAGGCAGCTGCACGGCAACTGGAAAGAGAAAGGAAAAGAGGAGGTCTGGATCTTCCAGGGCTATAGATTACTTTTTCAGTAAATAAAACAGCAAAGGCTTGTGGCTGCCAAAATGGTAGCTCCTGGTGTCTTGTGGTGTTTGAATACACTACCCACTATGCTTGAGTTAGCAAGTAATTTCCTAGTTTATTGTGTTCATCTCTTTAGTGTTCAGTGGCTTACAGAAATTTATGATTCTATGATTCACAATGGAAATAAAAATACTTCAACTGGCTTAATGAATGTAACATATAAAGTTTATAGCAATTCTTTCAGTAAGTAAAAGCATGAGTTTATTGGCCAATATTGAAGTAAGAAACTGAGTTTGATTGCTAAATCATCATGCATCATTCAGTCTGGTTACTTTGAAGGTGTCCTGATAATTGCCACTGTAAAACAGTGCAGAGCATTTGTGGTGTGTTGCTCACACCACAGGCCAGTGTTTTAACTGACACTTTAGTCAACTATTTAATTATACCCATATCATCACCAAGCTTTAGGCTTTGAAAGAAAGCATCCTAATAAAATCAGGATGAAGAACAGTCCACCTATAGAAAACTTTGGTTCTGGAATAACAGTGTGCCTTGTTAAAAAGCCATTCTGGTCATCTCTGTGCTTTTGGGCTGTTATGTGTAGTTCCAAAACAAGACTGCTTTAGTGCAAGTGAGCTATCAGGTTTTGCTCTGTACAGCAAGAAAGGAGTTGCCACTTCTGACTAAGGCTTTTCAGCACCAGCTTTCACCCAGATGTGGCCTGCATTACACTCCCAGAGGTGAAGAACACCCTGAGCTAGGAACATAGAGGTGGAGTTATATACCAATCTCAGTTTGATTCAAACTGGTGACCTCCCCAGAAAAAAAAAAAACAAAGAAAAGAAAGCCAAAAACCTAAATGCAGACTGTAAGAACAGTGCATTTCAAGAATTAAACAAAAGCTGTACAGTGTAGTGCATTTGCATCCTTAAGGCTTTGGAAAAGCATATTACTTTTAAAGGACAAACATACTAGTGGAATTCTTGTTCTTTCACTCTCTTTTTCTGGGCAAGTCCAAAACTAAGAGTCTTTTACTATCCTCTTAAGGAAGGAATGTCTTGTGGGAGATGCTTGTTAAAATCTTGGCAGTGTATCTTTGCAATGTACCTTTCCAAACAAAGCCACAAAACTTATGATTGCTTCATGGTGTTTAATATGTAACAAGGAGTTCTGCTGCTATTGTAAAAATACCAGTTGACTTTTAACAGGACCATTAATTGATACAGTATCTTATTAGAACTGTTGTTTAAATGGCAATAAAATGTTAAACATTCTTGAAAGTATTAATAAAGAAGGATAATTAGACATGCTTGTTTCATGAGTCCTGATAAATTAACAAATCTTGAGTTAATTACAGTGCTGGGCACTGAGATTTAGCTCTCAGAGACTGTAATCAGTACATTTCGAAATAACTCATCACAGTTGAGTATATGTGTGCACCAATGATAAATCTGACAGGGATAACAATTCTATTCTCTTCACTAGCTATAATTATTTTCTTCAAATTTCATATGAAATCCAGTTAACACTGCAATCTGAACACCCTCCAGAGATGTGTGGGGAAGTTTGGCCTCCTATTTTATTTCAGATCCTTTGGTACCATTCATTACGAGATCAGAATTAAGTCAAGTGAAGTAATAGGTGGTGCTGTACATAAACCAAAGCCATTTTCCACAACTTTTATCTCATTCTGTCTTTGAGGTGGAAGAGTAAAGAGATTAAACCCATGGCTGAATATAGACCTGAAATGCTGCTTTCTCATTGGAACCATCTCCTCTAGAACTGTACCAGTAAATACAGGAGGTGTTTGCTTAAATCTTGGCATACACAGGGTGACTCACCTTTCATTTATCAGTTTTTAGTAAGCACGTGCATTTTGGCACATAACAACTTTGATATGACACAGACTTGCTAACATTTTGAAAATCTTTTTGCTGTTTTTATGCCTGTCTGCCTAAACATCTGGTCTGCAGTAATTGGTGGCAATGTTCTAGTTGATTTTTAAAGGTTTTTATTGATTTAATCTATACATTTATGGGTATCCTATGTCCAGTAGTAATGTTTAGTAGCCTTTCTACTTTTACAACTGTTTCATGCTCTTTGAAATGTTAAGTTATGCTCTTGAACTTTGCCTGTACTGGTCAAGACCCAGTGGCACTATTCTGCGCAATATAGGGCAACTAATATGTGGATTATTCACCTTTTTTTTTTAATTTATTTGTTCATCTGTTCAATAACACTCCTCTATCCCCCTGCAATTCTCCAGAGCTCTTTGCTTTTCAGACCTCAGTTTCTTAGGTGTAATTTAAACAAAACTTGGTGGAAATGCAGAGGGGAGAGAATACTGGCTCCAGCTGTAGGACACAAGAAGCTGGATTTCATAGCACTAATTCTCCGAACTCAAAAGCAAAAGAAGCAATGCTCTGAACAGATGTGTTAGTTCATAACACAACAGTTTAAACAGTTTACTTCTGACATGATGCAAACTGGAAATTACCTCATGCTGAGTATGGATCAGTAAATTTCAGTTTAAGAACACTTATTCTGCCATGGTCATGTAATTTAAATCATACATGTTGCACTGTATATTTATAGTAAAGATAATTTTTTTGACTGACAGAGCATGGGGGTGAAGCTGAAGAAAAGAAAAAGAAGCAGAACATAACCAAGATCCTTTCTTTTAAGACTGTGTGAAGGGGGACCATTATTATCTTATTGTAACTCAAGACTCCGTGAAAGCAGATGAGCTCTATTCCTCTGGAATAAGCATGACAAAAATTGACCCACAAGCAATCACATGGAGATCACATTTGATTAATTCTGCTCTTTACTAGGCAACAAACCTTAAGTGAGTCTACTTCAATCATTTACTAGAAAGATAAGACTCCTAAATAAACTCTTAAAATAATAATAAAAAAAAAACTTTACAGAAGGCAATCAGAAGAAAAGTTGAATATCTAGTTTCTATTTTTCATTATTTCCTTTTAGCCAGATAGTTATTTGTGTTTGCATTCAATCAGGCCAGCGGATACATGCTATATTTTGCTTTTGGTAAGCTATTGCTTTACCTGGTTATTATTTTTATTGATGCCTTCAAGCTGGAGATTCTCTTTGCTGGCTTTCTTCAGTAACTGACAGTCAAGTCTGATGCTAAACTGTTGCTCGATCAGCTCTTATGAAAGAAGGGTCAACTGGTTTTGAAACCAACAGAGATTCTGGTCTCTCTCACTCATTGAACACAATGATATTGCTTCAGTTTTACATTGCTTTCAGTTTCCCTCCACCCAGGGATCTGTCCCAAGAAATTTACTTTTGAGAAGGGCAGATGAATAATGATGATTATGACTCTAAATTCTCATTGCAATAGCCTAGCCTAGCAGAAAGACAACAGTGTGGATAGCAACAGGGCCATTTCTGTAATGAGAAAGCCAGTGCTATTTGTAATGTGTGGCTTTTTATGATTAGAGAAGCAAATCTAAGCAATTTGTAAGGAAATTAATTACTTTACAAATGTCCTCAGATTTGCTTGTCTGCAAAGCTGTGTGCCAAAAGATGTTTACCCAGGTTTTGCTTGGATTAATGGTGGGAGGCCAGGCAGCCAGTGCAGTGTTGGTGCAGTGCAGGACTGCAGGAGGGAGCCCTGGGCTCCCCCTGGGTGAGCACACAGAGCCAGACTGCCCCATGCAGAGAGGTTAGAGGTCAATATAAGTAGGCGTCTTGTTCCTGTGAATGATCACAGCCTCTGTTCCCCTGGCTGTCTAAAAGGTTGGATCAAGAAAGCTTTGCCTCATTTTGGGCAGGATACCACCTACTCACGCTCTGTTTGCTCTGTTTAAGGTGGGGACTCCTCTTCCTTCTCCATTTATGACCTTTGTGTCTTGCTGAATGGCTAACTGGGACACTCAGCTGGCTTCTGCTCTCTTGGCACAGAGACAACAAGATCCCTCAGAGTGAACAAATATGAGTTAGACTGCAGCTCATCAGGCATCATCAGCTCTGTGTCGTTTCCATCTGTTTATGTGGATACCTGTTTAAACCCTATTGGGAGGAAAAGTTAGCCGTGATGGAGATTACCATACAACACACTGTATTTGAAGCCATGGTACCCCCTTGGAAGCAGATCTGTGCATACTGTGGTGCCTCAACACCACATGCAAACCAATGGGTTGAGCCTCTGCATGGTCCCACCCAAGTACTGTGGCAGCTTCCTCGCTCCTTACCAAGCAAGTGTGTCCAGAGACAGCTCACAGCTTGTAAGGGTCTTATGGTAAGCTTTAGTGCCATATTTATCAGAGGGTCTGGTGACGTGCAGTTGAGGAAAACAGAAACAATTAGCATTAGAACTGTAGAACTGAAGGGAAAGCAGTTGATGACTTTTACAGGTCTCCATCCAAATGAAATGCGTAAGTGCCAACACCTCTGTCTTATGAACTCGGATTGTCCCCAACAGTGTTATGTTTTAGCTCCACCTCCAATAGCAGAATCCACACAGGGCATTAATCTGGCTTGCTCTGAAATCTTTTACCTTTCTTTTGTCCACCAACTCCTATTAAAAAAGCAATTATATTCAACCTAAATGCTGAATAATAGTGGTTTTACCTGAAAAGAGAAGGAAGGAGAAAAACTTTCTCTACCCAATGCCAGAATTACCTGCTTTCAGAGGTGAAGCTTCTATGACCAGCTCATCATGCTGTATTCCTCCTGGAATTAAATTAGCAGATAATTTTAAAACTGAAAGGGTTGAGCTCTAATTTTCTTTAAGTCCTATATTCCCTTATATGGTCCCAGTTCCCTTGTCTAATGCTTTCTACAGCTTAGCCACTGAGGTAATGGCTCTCTGAGACAGTTTTCCAGAACAATGACAATATCTTTTCTAACTGTATGCCTGATTTCCATGCCAGATCTGACAGCTCTTCAGTTGAGCTGAACCATCCTGCTAATAGCAGAACAACAGAAGTGAAACATCACTAACTGCATGGGGAAAAAAAAAAAAAAAAGAGGTCAGAAGGGTTCCTACTTTTACACTTTTCTTAAGCCTTTGCTTTCTTCGCCTCACCTAAATCTTTGTACTGGCTGTAGCCTCAGAACTGATCTCAACTGATTTTTTTCTTCGAAGGAAGATTTCCAAGTAAGATGACTGCCCAAGAAATTTTCTCCTTGCTATTCCCAGGCAAGAAGACATTTCTTCCACCTGAGCTTAAGGTCTTTGTGGACCCAAAGCAGTGCTTTTTATTTTATACCCAAGGGAAGAGGATATGGTCAACAGAGACTGTGCTGTCCTGACTGCTCTGCTGTCAGGTCCTCCACATAGTGCTGCTTAAATAAGAACTTCATGGTCATTCAGGATCCCATTTCCTACTTGTGGCTATCTGCCTTCCTCACTACAATGTTACACTTCTCTTCCTATTGCCCTGGATGGATCCTACCATGCTTTGCTCCAGCGTAACTTTTTGTATGTTCAAATAACGATGTTGCAGTCTTTATATACAGTACTTGCTGCTAATAATACATTTGCAGTAACAATTTACCCATGATGATCATGGCACTTCCTTTGTTTTCCCCCAGGATGGCAAGAAAATTTAGAGCTTCAGAAGCAAGATTAGTTCATTAAAGGAGCTCCATCCCTGCAGCAAGTGGTGAGGTGAGAAAGAAAGGTGTTTACAGATTTGCATGAAGAGGGTAACCACATAACCAGGAAGAGGACACATTCTTCAGCAAGAACTGCATGGTCACAGCTCTACGGTGGACATGTGTGTACAGTGTATGCTGTCCACATTTCACATCTGGGGCTTGAGATGAAATCTGTGCAACCCCTGTGATCCCCACATCCTCTCACCATCATTACGAGAGCAAGAACATAAATATGTGAGGGCCATGTTGATTTGGGTGGCAATGTGGTTTCACCTGGTGTGTTGTTCTATTGTGTTGCTCCCTAATGTTGAATTCAGATGCTGGGAGAAGCAGAGCTGTCACATTGTTGGGCATGACGTTCCCTTTGCCTGGCTCCGAAGGGCAGTGCCAAACAGCCATCACAGCTTCTCAACTGGCATATGACACATGGCATATCCTGTGCCAAATGACTCTGAAAGATTTTCTTTATAAAGCCTCAGTAAATATGCTCTTTAGGAGCTGTGTGCATCCAGTTTGGAGTCTGCAAGGGAGAATGTAAAGCTTGCACTGTGGTCAGAGATCCCTCAGGTACTACAGATGTGCCACATCTGGCTGTTAGATTGAAGTCTGTGACACTCACATATATGTGTGACTGGTTGTAAGTGTTGCCTGCATGTGTCTTCTTAAATGCACCAGTGTAGCTGTGAATAGGGCTGAGAAGTTTTCTGACACAATGAAGGAAAGTGAAGTAACTCTATGTACTGCTTTTGCAGTAATGTAGCAGAGACCTTTCATCTGTGAGAGCTCCTATTGAACTAACATAAATTGATCCACCTTTAACAATTGCACTGTTTTGTGACATTTTGGAAGCATCGTTTTTGCGGGGCTTGGAATCCAGACCTCAAGGAAGATGAGCAATAAGCCTTAATAGTTGCATCTTAGGAAAACTGTGGGGCAACTAGAGTTTTCTCCATTAAGCGATGAAGATGAGAGTTATAGCATGCTGTGATAGGCAGTTTTCCATTGAAGGAAAGCCAAATTGGAACCTGGCAGAAGGTGGTGTCTCCATTCATTAGGGGACTTATACCCACTTCCACAGATTCACATTGGTTCTGCCTGGAAAAACCTTTAGGATTCCAACATGATCACATACAATTGCAACAAATGAATTCACTAATGTCCCTAAAATTACATTGTACACTGACAAAACAGACAGATGTCTGATGTAGTTAAAGTTAAGCTGTCTCTTGTCATCTCTCTGTCTGTGAAAGGTTTCTTGCTCCATATTCCTTGGGACAGCCATTTGAACTCTCCCCTTCAAACCAGACTGAAATGTAATCTCTACCTTAGATAGCCATTGGCAGGAACATCTCCAGACAAAATAACTAGGTTAAAAAAGGAGAACATTCCCCTTAAAACCAAATTCACCATACACTTTTGGTCCTGCCAGCAAACTGGCCCATTTGAAACAGCAGCCAGGAGCAGGAGAACCCAGATTTATTTCAAGACATCTGGAGCTATTTGTCCTTTTATTGGGGTTGTGTTTCAGAATCCGCAGCAACTGAAATTTAGGCTTATATATGTGGTTCATGTAAGCTATTTTCTACCTCATGGAGAATGAGGACCAATACCATGCACAGGAATAATTTTCAACTACTACCCTTTCCTGCAAAATTTTTCAAACATAAAGGTGCTATCAACGGATTTAATTCTGGTTTTATATCATGTAAATATTGGCCACTACTCCTTAGAACAGGATTTCACCTCAGATAAGGACACAGCCATTATCAGCTGCAGAGTAGCCAGCCAGCAAATGAAAAAGATGATGAATTTCTCTGATGCAGGTGATAATAGTTATCTAGGTATTGACATTAGTACCAACTCATTGATAGCATGCACAAAACAATTTGATGAGATTAAATATATGAGGAAAAATACAAATTTTGAATTCAATGATTCTCTTTCCTTTGGGAAAAGGCCAGCTAAATATTCAGAGACAGAGTTGTATAAAATTATGTCTCTGCCCTGGTGTGCTGAGAAGTATGAAGCAATGACATTTCCAGGACTGTGTCCTTTTCTTTGCCTGGATAACCAAGCTGTAAATGTAAGGTTTCAGTTTGTGGGGTAAAGTTAAACTAAAGTTTAGAACTGAGCAAAGATCAGATTGAGAGCTGCATTTTTAATATCTCATTATTTAAAGCCTCATAGATGTAAAGTTTTGATTCAAGGCCACTGCTGCTCTCATTTCTATTGAAAAGCAGTCAGGCTTTGACTGTAAGCATCTTTTTACAAGATATTGTAATAATTTTATCAATATTCATACTTACAATTTATAACTAGTTTCAGAAGTTTCAAAACATTTAAGAGTTATTTACCTTCTGGATTCTACTGTTAAAAACATCTACAAATTGCTACAGATCTTTTAAAAAACACAACAACTTATTGGTGATTTTACATTGGTAACAGTCAAATTCTCTGTGCTATAAGCCTTCAGGGCATTACAAGTTAATGATTGAATCTGAGTAGCAGTAAAAGAATGATTAATGGAAAAATCTCTTGTCTCCCTATCGAAGCTGACTCAAGAGCTATGTTCATGTAGCAGCAGTTACAATATTTCTTAGCTTTGCAGTCTCCAGACAATTAAAAAATGGCATCTTATATATCTCTAAGATAGATAGTTCCCTTAATATTGGCTCCATTATATGAGAAAATTGTGCTTTAAATAAGGATAAATATTGACATATTTTATTATGGAAAATAAACTCACATTTGAGTTAAAATGCCACAACTATCTTCTCTAGTGAATTATTGTTTAATCTTTATTTAAATTTCAGGTTGATTTACTAGATAAAAAAGGCACTTCAAAAGCAGATAGTTTAAGAAGCTAAAGAAGCACAGAAATGACAGGAACCCAAACATTTAAAAAGCACAGAAAGTTAAGAGTGACACAACTGGGAAAAATACCGTGTAGGGGTTTTAATGAGAAGAAATCATGACATGTTACTACCTCTTAAAACACATGTCATTAGCTTTGAGTTTAAAATGTTTCATACAGGCAGTTTCAGAAATAAAGTGTGTGAGGTTCCCAGGAAACCACACCAGACCTGACTCTTGGGAAACCCAGGCAAGATTTGAAGGATTGTAGCTTGGAGAACATCATGTAGCTGTCTCAAAGGTACCACAACCTGATGACTGCTGTGCCATGACCTCATGCAGCCCCACACTCTGATGAAGACAGAAAAGGAGTTTCTGGTGTGAGGCGTAGTGCTGTGCATGGGTCCTGCATCCAAACATATGATTAGAGAATAGGGAGCCTTCAAACTTGGGAGACAATGAATTATTGATGGTAGAAGATAGACACTGAATTTGTTGATGACACGGGGGTATTTTCCATTGTATTATTACTCACCATGTTTCTCTTGTTTCCCAGAAAGAGTGTCTTGTCTTGTTTTGTCTTATGTTAGTTCATTCTTTCATTACATTTTTTTTTTAATTTGTGCTAGCATTGGAATTGAGCTGGAAGTGTTTCTTTACACCACATAAAATGCTTAATGTTTTTGAAAACAAATCTACATTTAATATAGAAAATGACCCTTAATCCCTTGGTGTTTTGAGTGCAAAAAGTGGGCAATAGCTGTGGTGCCCATGTCCTGTGGCTTCAGGCACTCAAGATTCAGGAGTTTGGTACTCTTGTGATTCCTGGGCAGATGACAGATCTGAACTGACTTTTTTCCAGGTTACTGATTGTTCTCAAACTACTTCTAGTCTTCCACTCTTGGAGCAGGATTAGCACTCTTGTCCTGATCTTTGTGAATAGATCTTTTCCTGAGAGATAACACCTCTCTCTAAAAAAAAAAAATTCATTTCCCACACAGGTGCTGTCAGTTGGACAGCATTCTTTCCCTCCTCAATCTGAAAAAAAAAAAAAAAAAAATTAAAAGTATTTTGAGCCCCTTGGAGATCAGAAGTGCTCATTCCAAGATGGCAACATCCTTAATATCAGTGGAGATGACCACTAACATAAAGAAATGGCAGCTGCAGAGCAAAAGGTGAGCTTCCATGTACAGAGCACCTGGCTCTGAAAGGCTTTGCATATCAACACACAGACACAGAGCCTGATTCTCTTTAACAGTGAGAGGACCACAATACTTTGCTTTTAGGACATGTCAAGATCTACAGCATTTTCTCAGCAAATTGCTACAGAAACCTGGACAGAGAAGTGGACTCTGTGGTGAGGTTCAGGTGAATATCCAGATGGTACTATCAAGTCTTGCAATTGTTACAGCCTGCAGTAAAATTATTTTTTAAGCCATTGGCTTTCTAAAGGCCACACGTCTACAATTATTTTTTTCTCCTTTGTGCCAAGATACATTCTTTCAAGAAAAAATATTTCTAAGCAAAGGGCACCTGTCTAAAATTACTAAGGCTCAAGTAAGAGATTTGCAGATCAACTTTGCTGCCCTTTTCCCCTTGCAGTAAAACTATATGTTTTGCCTACTGAAAACAAGAGAACATGCCCTTGTCTTGATTTGTGAACTTTAAAAAATGCTGAAAAAATATTTGTGAGGAACCAGAATGCAAAACTGTCCTTCAGCTGTGAAGGATTTATTTTTCCTCATTTTGTAAAAAGAAAATGAGGATGCCATAAACAATCTGTTTTTATTTATTCTTGTGGTCCTCTGTTTTTCCTTCAAATAATTATTGCAAAGTTTATTTATACCATTTATTGATTTATTCTCTAGGCAAAGACAATATATTTCCAATATAAAATATTTTTTACAAAATTCACTCTTGAATTTGTTTATTTCAGTAGTTGTATTTGGACCTAGTCAGAAAATAGAATTTACAATCCACATGGAATTGTGGAATATCTGTATTTCATTTAGGTCTTCACTGTTATAAAAATCAAACTATCACTAACGGAATAAAATGTTGCAGAATAGTTTGCTTTAGAAACACCTAAGCATTCTTTATTTTGTCATTAAAGTTGAATACAACTTTCTGCTGTGAAATAGCCACATTCCCACTTCCTTGCTATGTGTGTCTTCTGTTGCGCAACTTTAAACCAAAGCAAGATTCGCTGTGTAACACATTTTTCCACTGAAAATAATTTTATTAAAACAGGTCCCATCAAAATACATAATTGTGAAATGATGCTCACTAACAACCTTATTATATCTTAGGGATAGTAAAAGCTGAGGGTTTTTTTCAAGCTGATTTCCTACAGCTGGTGTAAGAAATCCAGGAAAGGCTCCGCTCAGATGCACATGATCCCTCTTCACACACATCCCAGACCTTTCTCATTTGTGACACTTCTCTGCAATCTCTGTGCTGTCTCATGTGCTGGGTCTCAACAAACTTTAATCACAGCTCATGGTGGAATCACTGTATTTGCTGCTGAGTTAAACTGCTAAAGGACAGGAACAGCTGTGTGGGGCCAGTGAAGGTGTTTTGTGTGCTGGATTGCGGCAGCATCTTTTTCAACCTATTAAGAAAGGATCAAAAAAACAAAAAAGAAAGCTTGCTTAGTTGGCATTACAAAACTGATGACAAAATACCATATCCTGCTACCAATAAAACCAGTCATAAAAGCAAGCAAATGTTCTGGGCCTTTGCAGTGGATCTGTCATGATTCAAGTGTGCCCAGTGTTAGCCCTTACCTGGTGCACAAAATTCTAATAAGCTGGTTCCTGAAATCCTTTGTAATGAAGGTATCACCAAGTACCAGTGGTTCCATGTCTACTACAGTTTCTTTTGCTGTGGATTGTTGTACATTACAAATCACTCTTCCAATAAAAATACCTTTTCAATTGAAAATATCAGGGAAAAAAAAGCAAGAAGGTACATAGCTTGGTTATTATTAGCATATGTTAAACATTGCCACTCCATGCTGTACATGAAAACTAAATGTACAAACCTCAGGACTGAGGGTCAATGTTGTAAGTGTGCAGTATTGCTCACGGTCTGCTGATATCCTTCAAACCTGTGACAATAACACTTCAACTACTGCAATCAGCTGAACTATGGCAATTGCCATTACAAGATTTCTGCTCCAATTCAAATTTTTTAATTGCTTGGTTGAAGATAGCTGTGGATCAGTCTTTCAGATAAATTCTCTCATGGTGCAAAATGGTACAGCTTTATGCATACAGGTTCTTTCTCCAAAGAACTCCTGTTCCATGAAAGGAAACAAACACATTAAAAATACAGAAGCTACTTTTCTTCCCCAAAATATAAACAAGTGTTTCTCTTCATCCCATTGTGTATATTTACCTGAAGGAAAAATTTAGCTACAGTTAAGTCAAAATGAGTCTCAGTTTTCATAAGGCCAAAAGGCTTCTGTGGGTCATTTTCTAGAAGTATATCACAGAACCATAGAATATGTTGAGTTGGAAGGCACCCACAAGGGTCATTGAGTGAAACCCTCAGCCCTGCACAGAACCATCCCCAAGAGTCACATTGTGTGCCTGAGTAGCATCCAAACATTTGAATTCTGTCAGGCTTGGTGCCGTGACCACTTTCCTGATGAACCTGTTCCAGAGCCCAATCACCCTCTGGGTGAAAAACCTTTTTCTGATATCCAGCCTAAACCTTCCCTGACAACTTCAGGCCATTCCCTGGGGTCCTGTTGCTGGTCACCACAGAGCAGAGATCAGTGCCTGCCCCTCCTCTTCCCCCTCACAAGGAAGTTGTAACTGCAATGAGGTCTCCCCTCAGTCTCCTCCTCTCCAGTATGAACAGATCAAGGGCCCTCAGCTGCTCCTCATATGGCTTCCCCTTAAGGCCCTTCACCATCTTCGTTGCCCTCCTTTGGATGTTAACTAATAAATTTATATCTTATACTGCAGTGCCCAAAACTGCACATAGCATTCCAGGTGAGGTCACCCCAGTGCAGAGCAGAGAGGGACAATCCTCTCCCTTGCCCGGCAGGCGATGCTGTGCCTGATGCCCCCCAGGACAGGGTTGGCCCTCCTGGCACTGCTGACTCATGGCCAGCTTGCCACCTACCAGTACCCCCAGGTCCCTTTTCATGGCACTGCTTTCCAACATCTCATTCCCCAGAATGTCTGTACATCCAGGGTTGCCCCATCCCAGGTGCAGAATCTGGCACTTTGCCTTGTTGGACTTCTTAGGTACATGTTACTTTTGCAAAAAGTGTGTGTGTCAAGTAATGGTGTATCTACTTGCACCTGCTTGTTTTTAATGCATAAGAGTCAAGCACATAAACTTAAGCAGCTTCCTAATTTTGCACAAATATATGTCCTCCAAGCAGCTCAGACACATCAGATACTTAGAAGTGGTATTATGGCAGTGCTGTTACGTGGGTTTAAAACAAAACAAAATAAAACTGCTTTGCAGGTTGTTTTCCTTCATACTCCCTACAACTCTGTGCAAAGTAACAAAAGAAACAAAACCGACCTCCAGCCATCGTGGGAGATGGTTCAAAATGTGATAGTCAGTGAAGCTGAGAATTTCTCTCTCATGAAGTAATGTGTGCTGATTATCCTGGATACACTTCAGGGGGAAGAATAGCCTTTTATAGGCCTCAATTTTCTGTTTTAAATGAGACTTGTTGAGTGTCTGGGTTACTGTGGACCATGAGAGACATTTTCAAAGGCACCAAAGGCACCAAGGAGCTCAAATATAAAGAGATTTGGTGGTACCTGAATCCTTCATCTGTTCCTGAAATATATATATATATATATATATATATATATATATATGTATGAACACCAGAAACAAATGCAAGCACTTATACAGGGCAAGTTATTTGTGGTGGGGAGACAAAAGGTGCAGCAAGAGGAAATTGGTCAGTTTTAAAGCACAGATTGAAAGTGTCATTTTTATTTTTTTTTTTTTAACAATGACCTTTTGAACTGGAGATTGTAGGTAATGTAATGCTACTGTAAAATAAGATACAAAGGCTTTCCCCATGTATAGTACAAGTCCCACAATGCTGACAGCAGCAGCCTGTACCCAAACCTTATGATTCCCAGGGAGCCCTGGCCCCACTGGCAATGCCCTGCAAAAGATGCTGTAGGTCCATGAACAGTTTGCTTGGCATCTCCGTGCAGTTGCATTTTCCTCCTTTTTCAGTGCATTAGCTCAGCTTTACAGATTTGAGCATTGGCGCCTGGTGTGGTTATGACTGACCTGGCACTCTCACCCGCTGGCATTGAGCACTGAAGCACATTACACCCAGAAGGAGTCAGTAGCTGATCCAGCAGTTGCCTGCTGTTTATAGGAACAGCTCATGATCCCACAGTAAATTGCCAGAAAGCTGCTTTCATGACAGACCACATTCCTTTCCCCCTCATCACTCCCCTCTCCACATGACATAGCTGGATTTCCAATTATGGTTGAACACTGATTTGTCTTTTATGCCCCTTTTATTTTTTTTTTCCCCTAACCTCAGAAGCCATTGCCAACCTGCTCTTCTCTTAACTAACCATATTCTTCCCTCATCAACATGAACAAGTGCGGCACCACTGAGCCTTGTGTAAATAGCCACAGTGACATCTGAAACAACAGAAATCTTAGTATTCACTTGATGGGGGTTTTTAACAACATGCTTGGAGATGTTGAGGGTTTGCTTTACATCTGTGGCAAATTCACTATGTGATCTGTTGATGGGTTGCAGATGGCATCATGAGCCACTGCTTGCAGCAGAAGTAACAACTCTGGTCACATTTTACCACATTAAACAATTTACTTGGGTGGTAATTACACAGCAATTAACTTTGCTGCCTCACAAGTGCAATGTGAGCAGTCTGGCTTTTGCAGTTTTTTCCTCTCTGTCAGTTTTAGTCTTTTATCTAAGGCTGGGTACAAGCATTCCTGCCAGAGCAAGCCATTAGGAAATGAGGGCCAGCCATGATCTCTGTGGGAAATAATGTTTGCTCCTCTGGGCAGGGGTGGGAGATGAACTACCAGGGTATATTTTAGCTGCCACTGGATTACTGTTACCAGTGAAAGGACAGGCTCTGTCTTGATGGAAACATTTGATGTCTGCTCAAAATCTGTGTTCAAGTTCTTTCTGCAGTCCCTGGATAGACCATCAGCGTGATTCACACCAGTTATCTAGGGGTGAGGTGAATTTCTTGAGCTGAACATAGAGGTAGTGTGAGAAAGATGCTGCTTTTTATCTAACTACGTGTTAGCTAAAAAGGAACCCTGTTGAGCACGGTTACAGTCTGAAAAAGTCTAAAGAGCATATGGGGTGTGGAGAAAGTCCTTACAAGGAGAAAGAGCTTAACCCACTTGTCTCAAAAGGATTTACTTATAGGTGGTAAGACAAAGTGGCTCTCTGGTACTATTCAGCTTTATAACCAAGAAACTTACAGTAGAAACATTTGTGTGGAACTGAGGTGGTACAAATCACCGGGACCTCTGTGGTGCTCTGCAGTAGATTCCTGAATACTTGACATGAAGACTGGGCATCTTTCCAGAATATTTGTTGTAAAAGATGGGTTGGGTATGGGTATGGGATAGGTACAGTATGGATATTTTCCTGCTGAATGACCAGTGTAATCTTCCTGGAGCAAAGTCTACAAACAGTTTCTTACATATATAATTTTTGTCTACAAGTTTTGCTGATGACATGTATTTGTTGAGTTAACATATTTTCATCACTAAAATTATTAATAACCATCTTTAAATAAGAAAAGTGGTCATGGAAGAAGGCATTGTATGAGGACAGAACTGATCCACTTTCCATTCTCCCAGGGGTTTCCTTTGTGACTTTGTCTCACTCAGGTTCAGATGTTTTTAAGATTCCTTTTGAAACCTATAGGAGACTGATTCATAGCTGAGCTTCAGGCTACATAGGGTGCATCTAGACTCTCTACTATAAGGGCATGACAACACCATTGCTACTTGTTTGATATCTACACTCAATGATGAGCTGCTGCCACTGTCTCTTGTGCAGTGTTGCCAGACCTTTGCTCCTTAATCAGTCAAGAGAGATTGAGTCTCAGCTTATAGTCTGACACCTTCAGCAGGAGGTCAGAAAGGGATCTTTTTTCTTTTCTGAGTTTTTTTTTTTTTTTTTTTTTTTCCATTTCTCTTTTTCTGCAGAGACTGTAATGACATTATGTGTAGACACTTCTAATTCTGGATGCAGCTCTAGGTGCCACTTTAGCATGATTAAAAGCCAACTACACAGGACAGTCACACTTGATAAGTTTCTTTCAAAGGTTTTGCCATTTTGAGCAATGTTACTGGACATTGTGGAATTGCCTACATTTTACTGAATGGACCGTAAATTGATTGATTTTGCAGTATGGAAGGAAGGTGGCATCTGCAGAAGCCAGGAGTTTAAAATCCATTAAGAGTCAGTAATGATGTTTTATAACCTCCTTGTGTAGCTTTTACTATCCCCGACCATCTGTTCTGACAGAACTTCTCCATGTTCTGAACAAAACTCTGAATAAGATATTTTTCTAGTGTCATGAACTTAATACAATCTAAGCCCTGATTACAGTAGGGCTGTGGGGACTTTTTTTTACCTGTGTTTAGAGAATTGCTATTCCAAAATTACTGTAAAGCAAATGGTGTGCTGACTGCTTAGAAAACTCAGTAATTTCAATTTCTCTCCCTTTCTAATATTTAGCAACTGTCATTTAGCTCTGTGGCATCTGGAAAAGAGCAGTCCAGCAAAAGCTGTTAACATTATTTTTATGAGATGTTTCCCTTCCTGACTGTCTTGCTTCCTATACCAGCTGCTGGTAGCACTAAAATGCAACTTCTACCAGTCTTTATAGTTTCTATTATTATTATTGTTATTATTACTACTACTACTATTTTGCTAGTGTGACACACAGAAAAAAAAAAAAAAAGTTTTGCAAGTTAATCTGTGGATGGCATTTCTGTTGTGGTTTATTTCTTCCAAAATTACACAAAGCTTCTCAGATTTATGCCAGACAAACGTCTCTAGAGAAGGTAATATTTCTGAGACTTAGTTAATAAGTTACCTGAACCATCATTACTGAAGGTTAGAATTTTCCTAGTTTATATCAGAACTTGAAAGAAATTTTTTGTGGAAAAAAGTGTTACAGAAAATCCAGTTCTGGCCAAAGGGACCTTGCTCTGCTTTAGTTATCATCTGGACCAACTAAATAGAAAATTCTCATTTTTTAATTTGAACTGAAATTTTTAATGCTGGATCATTGTGAAGTTAATTCATGCTTGCCTACTATTGTGTCAACATTTAATACATGTTGTCTGACACGTACTTTTTGCTGCTTTCCTTTTCTTTACAGATCAATATTTGCTTGCAGGATAGCATGGATATAATAATGAATTAAGGTTTGTATTGCTCTAAAGTAGTCTGGATGCCTACTAGCTGAGTTTCTAACCAGGGAACATAAGGCCTAGGCCTTATACAGTGAAAACCAAGAAGTTTTCTCATATTTTAGATGCTTCTGTGTATTCATTATTACAGTGTAGGGTCATATCATTGTCTTCCTTCTCAATATCCCTGAGAGTCAGAAAATTGCTAGCATTTCTGTTTTACATGTGAGAATTGAATGCCAGTTCACACACTTGCTCTCTGTAAACAGAAACAGATAGCAAGCTATGCTGCATGCTCAGCTAGCTGTTAGGTTGATGGTAAAGGCAGTAAAAGGAAGTTTAAGCTTAGTCCTTGTCTTTGCAAAATAGGTGCCAGAAGTAAGAGAAATGTAAATTGTTTTTTCACTTGGGCCAACTTAGATCCTTGAGTATAAGGAGTTTCAAATCCAGCCTCTGCTTGATTTGGAGCAGGGTTTAAGATTAATTTCTTTCTTCTCCAAAATACCTGAAAATAACAATCTGTCTTCTGGAAGAGTTCCACTTTATCTAGAATCACTCTTCACCATGGCAGCATCAGGACTCCAATACTTCAGTTAAGGACCATGACTGTTAGGATGCCTTTCTCTTACGTTATAGTAATATAGTAGTAAAGCCTACAGGAAGAGGGAAAAAAACGCCAGTCTGGTGACTCGAGAACTCTCCTAGAGCTGAGTCATGGTATCAAGTGCCTGCTTTGGTCTGGAGAGTGAAAAACCATGTTTCTCCTGGTGCAGAGACAGGCTATAATAACTGGGTGGCAGAGGTAGGAGGTGCCAGCCCTGCTGTCAGACTGCTCACAACCTTAGGTCTCAGGGCTTTGGGGACAGAGTGGTACACAAATTGTGAATGCAGATGAGGCTCTGCAGATCACCAGGTCACTTTACATATTGCTAGAAAAAGAAATGTTGCTAGAGAGGCTTCCTTGCAAAAACACTTAGGTGCTTTCAGGGTAAACTGAAACTGAGTGGCAGGTTTGAAATGTATGTGATGTTAAAATCTTCTCCACGGACACCCCCTTGCCGTGGGGGAGAAGCTTGCGTGCCCTCATGAGGTTGTGAGCTGTGCTGGCGGTGGTTCATGCCT